>CM060686.1:90175000-90707500 GCA_030686995.1 Artemisia argyi
TACTTTTGATATGTCCGTTGCTTTCGGGAGACTGTCCACTAAACAAAGGCGATGTCAAACAATTCAGTTGCAAGTCCCGTCCATTCAAGACTTGTAACCTATGTTTTCACATTCTATTGCATAGAAGATGGTACGGGTAGATATGTGTGGAAAGGAAGTTTTAAGTAGTTCTAAAATAGAACATACTTGGCCAGGATCACGAACTTTTAACAATGAAGGTTTCAGAAGAAAACTTTGATGAATGTAGAGCTGAACTTCAGCTTTTGTAGGTGATGGATTTGTTTGTCCTTTAAAAATCTCATATTTCTATTTAGAAATCGATAGGTTGTGACGGTTTTTGATATCATATGAAATGATATTGATGATGTGATGGAATGATTCTAGAGACCATTGCGCAAAACACAATGTCTCGGAAGTAGGTTAGACCATTGTGCAATTCACAATGTCTGGGAAGTAGGTTAGACCATTGTGTGACTCAAAACATTTGAGAAATGGTTAAGACCATTGTATAATACAATGTCTTGGAAAATGAATGAGACCATTGTATCTCACAATGTCTTGGAAAATGAATGAGACCATTGTATCTCACAATGTCTTGGAAAATGAATGTTGGAGTAGGAACATGATTGGGAGAATGTGATTGTGTCGAAATGCCCTAGAATAGGCATACGCAGATATGTTTAGTCCATTGTTTAGATAAATGATTGAAAATAAACCGAGTTTATATATCAATATACTAATGCTTACGGGGAAATGCTCAATTATATTTAGGGTATATATATTAATATGCAATTATGTTTGTGTAGCACAAAAATGTCTACGGGGAAATGCTCAAAATGAATATACTAATATGTTTGTGTATCATAACATGCTTACTAAGTCCATAATCGTCTGGAGGATGGAAGACACGGAGAGCGGAAGGCTATAAAATGTTTTTGCTTGTAATTGCGGTTATAGTTTAGGTCTCACTTAGACCCGTTTCTCTATAACCATGGCTCTGATACCAATCTGTAACACCCCCAATTCATGGTTGCAGCGGAATTCGAACTGGGTGTTACTCGACGGCACAATAGTCACAATAATAGAAAACGAACTCCAATTGAGTCGTTTTAAAAGATGTATCATTCAAATTATATAAATATCAGAGATTTCAAAATGAGGTCCCAATTGGTTCCATGTTTACAATGTATAATAAATGAGTTTTGAATGATAATAAAATTTATAGCCCTCTTGAGTATCCATGTCCTTCCGTGCCATCCTTGATCGTCATGAACCTGAAATACATGCTTGAGAGGTCAACACAAAGGTTGAGTGATATTCATAGAGTTTGTTAAATCGATTGAACACAATATGTTGGTAGTGTGAGTTATAGGCTCACACCAATGTTTGGAAAACAAAACAGGTAGGCTACGTTATTATACGCCTGGAACATGTATTATACACTAAGCTTATGACACCATAACGTTTAACGTGTACCAATATCAATCGGCGGTTTATCCCGGTAGGTACTTTGCTAACATACCTAAATCTCAAATATTAATGCATTTGTTTGAACTTAGTCAATACAAATGGGATTCGTCAATCCCAATAGGCCTATTATTAATATTCGCGCTCACTATTGCTAGTGATTAAATGGTTCATAATCAAGGATATCGGTTTAGCAAGGCTGGTACTTAGTGATAATAAAACAATCAGGTAAGCATACAATTTAAAAACATTGTGCTCGGTTAAAATAGCATGTATTCCCCCCAAGGGTTTGTAAAACATTGTAATAATGTAAAGTGGGGCTATGAACTCACCTTAAGTTAAGATAGCAAGTAATGAATGTAACGGTTGAATCGTGTAGGTTTCTACGAGCAACCTATAATAGAATGTCGCGACTTAGGATCGGAGTAAAGACTATGAAGTAGTGCCTATATATATATCTTGCATTATAGTCCATGATGTGGTATGATGTATATTGTATGTCCTTGAAAGAAAAGATTCATGAAACATGTATGTTTTGTATATCGTTTACTACCGTTCGGGCCGACATAATTCAGAAGCCATGTTAGTAAGCGTTCGAGGAGCCAGGACACTTTAACTCGTAAATCCACAACTCAACTCGACGGCTTACATAATGAACTCCTCACATGAGGCTCCCTACTATTGTAGTAGTTGATGAAATATATAGATATAAGTTTGGATCCAAAAGTTACATGTCCAATAGTTGAATAAACTTAGGAAAGTTTATTTGTACATGAAGATTGTTATTAGGGTAAGTTTATTATAACTTGTATGACAAATACTTGTATGTTCTCATGGTTCCTTAGATGGAGTAGATCCAAATTGTATGTTCAAGTTCTCGTCAACTCTTTGTTTCATGTTTACGCCTATGTAAGTTGGTATGGTCATTTCGTCATGGCCTAGCCATGACCTTTGGTCCTTGTTTCAAGGTCATGAGACACAACCTTGGCTCTAGCCATGGTTGTGGTCTTGATTATAGGTCATAAGACCTCTTGTTCCTTTCAAAGTATAACCATAATCTAGTGACTTTCGCCTAAAAATGGGCTGTTTAGAATTTGAAGAATTTTATCACTCGGAAAGCATTTTTAGGTCTCGAGCTTCTTTGTTCCTGAACGAAAACGTCGTTCCGGACAACTTTCGTGTTTTAACTTTTTGATGAATCGGACTAGAAGTGGGACTTTCAAAACCCAAATTTGATCAGGAAGCTATTTGGCAGTTTTGCCGGAAATCTTTGGTAATTTCAAATGGGCGTAACTTTTGACTCGTATACTCGTTTTGGGTGGTTCAAATTGCTATGGTTTCCTTTTTAAGTCCTCTACTACAATATGTAATAATCCAATATCATAATTTTACCATTTTGGTCGTGGTTCTCCAAGAAAGTCACTAGTTTACTTGTTTTAGTAACTTGTTTTAACAATCAATAACAATAACTTGTTTTGGTCATTTTTATACATCATGGACATAACTACAAGACATAATATAGCAAGAATAATATGTAAATAACATGAACATGATTATTTAACAAGAATCAAGTTAGGGTTTGGCTCACAACTTTTGGCTTTCAAAGATGAAAGGAAGTTAACATGTAAGGATAGGACATTGATAGACTTGCTTCAACCCTTTTTCACTTCATGCAATCTTTCTACCCTTGGTATTCTTGAAAGATGGATGATGAAGGTTAAAGTGAATTGAGTGGATTTAAACTCAAGAGAAATCACCAATTATATTAGGGTTTGGAAGAGTTTTGATTACTAGAAACTAAGCTAGGGTTTCTATACTTGAACTTCACTTGAATCTTGCTAGAAATTAGAAGGAAATGAACTAAGGATGAGAGGGATTTGGGGT
Organism: Artemisia argyi; assembly: GCA_030686995.1. Classification (NCBI taxonomy): domain Eukaryota; kingdom Viridiplantae; phylum Streptophyta; class Magnoliopsida; order Asterales; family Asteraceae; genus Artemisia; species Artemisia argyi. Next base: position 90,178,352 of record CM060686.1, read on the forward strand.
TGGGGATGCACGGCACCAAGAAGGGGAGGGGAGGGAGTATTTATAGTCCAAAAATGAGGAGGTTAGGAAAGTGCTAGGAAAGTGTTACAACTTGGTGACCAAGTTGTAAATAAGTGTTGATTTTAAGGGTAAATTCATAAGTTTGAGCCACATAGTGTGAAACCCCCCTCCTAGGGCGGTTCACATGGATAAGGGAGGGTGAGGTGTGCCTTGGATGATATTATCCAAGTTACTAGATGAGTTTTGACTCCGGGAAATGCTAATCGTAAATGATTAAGCCTCAAAACGTAAAACCGGGTGTCGTAAAATTATGGAATTTGAAAGTATTGTTAAACATGTCCATATAGTCCATAATAAAATATAAAATGAGTGGTAGGTTCTATCGGGTGCTAAAACCCTGCTAAAAACTGGAAACACGGGTCTAAAACGCGTAATTCGCGTAAAACGCTGAATATTGCGTAAAATTGAGAAAAGTAAAATATTACTTTTCTAATAGGTTATAAATGATTTAAAATGACTTATAATATCTAGACTGGGCTCAGTCTAGTGTCGGTTGGTATTAAATGTCTTTTAGACATCAAACCGTAAGCCTAAAAATCACGAAATGACTTATAACATCAAGGGATGATTTTTGGTCAATGGAGGAGGGAAAAATATGTTGACTTTTTCTAATAAGTTTGAAAACTCAAATCTTCTTAGAAACGCGTTTTGTGGTCTAACGGTTAATCGCCCAAACGGTTAAGCGTGCTCATGCGAGAGTAGTACTGGCTTGGGTGACCTGCCGGGAAGTCTTTGGTCATGTTTTTCTCAGTCACGATTAATTCTCAAATAAATCATGAGTGTGTCAAACATTTTTCTGATGCGGGGTCACTTGACGGGGTTGAATTTCGTTGTGCGTAGAATTTCTGATTGACGTTTTACCCTAAAACGTGTAATTCCATGTAATTCCTTAATAACTTTCACGAAAATGATCTGACGAATGTCAAACATTTAATTTGTCATGGAAATGATTTATCACTCGAGAATATCAAATAAAAATCAACTTTCGGGAAAGTTTCGGGAAAAATGAATAGTAAAAATGAATAGTAAAAGTGAATAGTGAATTTTCCGGGAATAGTAATTAACCTGAAATTGCGAATTGTTACAGTCTCCACCCCATATGAGAGCTCCGTCCCGGAGATCAATTAGCGTTGGGAGTAGAAACTTTGTTGGTAAAAAGATGTGGGTATTTCTTACGTATCTGGTGTGTATTCAGGACCACGTCGTGAGTTCCAACGAACTTTGACAATTGGAATACGGTTTTGCTTGAGTTGTTTGACCTCTCGGTCCATGATTTCTACGGGTTCCTCAATAAATTGATGATCGTTATTGAGTTGAATTTCATCGAGTGGAATCACTAGTGATTCATCCGACAAGCATTTCTTTAGGTTAGATACATGGAAAGTGGGGTGTACACTACTGAGTTCTGATGGAAGCTCAAGTCTGTACGCCACAGGGCCAACCCTGGCTAGGATTTTGTATGGTCTGATGTATCTTGGGTTTAGTTTTCCTCGTTTACCGAATCGTATCAAGCCTTTCCAAGGCGATACCTTTAGCATAACCCTATCTTCGATTTGGAATTCTAGGGGTCTGCATCGTGTATCGATGAACAGGTGTGGTTACTTATGAGGACTAAAGTCTGGGATTACCAGTGATGCAGTTTGATTTGTCATTTTAGTGTATGGCGTAGGATGAGGCTTACTTTTATGTAGGAAAGGTATGGTAATAGTCGAATATCAAAGGAAATTGATATAGCAGTCGAATATTAATAGGAATTGAGATAGTAATTGCAATCATAGCCTAGTAGGTAATCGGTTGTTGACTTCATACTTATGTTATTTCGGATACAAATAAGCCCACTTGTTTATAATTCTTTATTTACATAGAGAGGCATCCCAAACAATGTAGATAAGGAAATATAAACTTATGGTTTAGTGATTTACAATGTCTTTATTTAAATGAAAAGGCATCCCAATCCATTCAAATAATTACAAATCATCCTACACAACATTCATAGTTAGTCGGTGAGTTACAAGGTAGTGTATTATGAGATGATACTAGTGTTCCAAAAGTACAAGATGAATATTCAATCTTGTAAAGCCGGTGAGGGTGCTTGTGGTGTAACTAAGGATGATTTGAGCTTTAAAAGTGCATCAAGATCTTGTTAATGAGTTTGTGTTTGCCACGGTTGTGAAGGTAATGTTGTTGATGAACAAAAGTGTGTAGTGTATGCTTAACATTAATACTCTTAGGTATCGATGTTGAGTTTGCTTTAAAAATCTTAAGAGATTTTTAAAAGTTTATGACGGAATGGTATCCTAAACAGGATGGTACTTCCACGGGATGAAGAGAAGAATTGATAACTATCCCAAGATAGTCGTTCGGATTATCTCATAAATGAAAATTTTCAAGAATGAATTTAGATCATACAAATAAGGTGTTAAGATCTTGCTGAGTGGTAAGGCACTATCGTGTCTCTAGATTGTTTTAATGTATTCTGGTGGTTTATCGTGTTCATGTAGGAAATCAATCTAAACATATCCCTAGTACAACTATTCTCAGTATTTGAAAATTTTAAGTCGAATATAGTTAGTCAGACTATATTCCACTGTCCTTAGGTTAAATATAGGTGACTAGTCTATATTTAGCCAAGGTTCGATAAAATTTTCAAATACCTAAATTAGGTATACTTTTGATATGTCCGTTGCTTTCGGGAGACTGTCCACTAAACAAAGGCGATGTCAAACAATTCAGTTGCAAGTCCCGTCCATTCAAGACTTGTAACCTATGTTTTCACATTCTATTGCATAGAAGATGGTACGGGTAGATATGTGTGGAAAGGAAGTTTTAAGTAGTTCTAAAATAGAACATACTTGGCCAGGATCACGAACTTTTAACAATGAAGGTTTCAGAAGAAAACTTTGATGAATGTAGAGCTGAACTTCAGCTTTTGTAGGTGATGGATTTGTTTGTCCTTTAAAAATCTCATATTTCTATTTAGAAATCGATAGGTTGTGACGGTTTTTGATATCATATGAAATGATATTGATGATGTGATGGAATGATTCTAGAGACCATTGCGCAAAACACAATGTCTCGGAAGTAGGTTAGACCATTGTGCAATTCACAATGTCTGGGAAGTAGGTTAGACCATTGTGTGACTCAAAACATTTGAGAAATGGTTAAGACCATTGTATAATACAATGTCTTGGAAAATGAATGAGACCATTGTATCTCACAATGTCTTGGAAAATGAATGAGACCATTGTATCTCACAATGTCTTGGAAAATGAATGTTGGAGTAGGAACATGATTGGGAGAATGTGATTGTGTCGAAATGCCCTAGAATAGGCATACGCAGATATGTTTAGTCCATTGTTTAGATAAATGATTGAAAATAAACCGAGTTTATATATCAATATACTAATGCTTACGGGGAAATGCTCAATTATATTTAGGGTATATATATTAATATGCAATTATGTTTGTGTAGCACAAAAATGTCTACGGGGAAATGCTCAAAATGAATATACTAATATGTTTGTGTATCATAACATGCTTACTAAGTCCATAATCGTCTGGAGGATGGAAGACACGGAGAGCGGAAGGCTATAAAATGTTTTTGCTTGTAATTGCGGTTATAGTTTAGGTCTCACTTAGACCCGTTTCTCTATAACCATGGCTCTGATACCAATCTGTAACACCCCCAATTCATGGTTGCAGCGGAATTCGAACTGGGTGTTACTCGACGGCACAATAGTCACAATAATAGAAAACGAACTCCAATTGAGTCGTTTTAAAAGATGTATCATTCAAATTATATAAATATCAGAGATTTCAAAATGAGGTCCCAATTGGTTCCATGTTTACAATGTATAATAAATGAGTTTTGAATGATAATAAAATTTATAGCCCTCTTGAGTATCCATGTCCTTCCGTGCCATCCTTGATCGTCATGAACCTGAAATACATGCTTGAGAGGTCAACACAAAGGTTGAGTGATATTCATAGAGTTTGTTAAATCGATTGAACACAATATGTTGGTAGTGTGAGTTATAGGCTCACACCAATGTTTGGAAAACAAAACAGGTAGGCTACGTTATTATACGCCTGGAACATGTATTATACACTAAGCTTATGACACCATAACGTTTAACGTGTACCAATATCAATCGGCGGTTTATCCCGGTAGGTACTTTGCTAACATACCTAAATCTCAAATATTAATGCATTTGTTTGAACTTAGTCAATACAAATGGGATTCGTCAATCCCAATAGGCCTATTATTAATATTCGCGCTCACTATTGCTAGTGATTAAATGGTTCATAATCAAGGATATCGGTTTAGCAAGGCTGGTACTTAGTGATAATAAAACAATCAGGTAAGCATACAATTTAAAAACATTGTGCTCGGTTAAAATAGCATGTATTCCCCCCAAGGGTTTGTAAAACATTGTAATAATGTAAAGTGGGGCTATGAACTCACCTTAAGTTAAGATAGCAAGTAATGAATGTAACGGTTGAATCGTGTAGGTTTCTACGAGCAACCTATAATAGAATGTCGCGACTTAGGATCGGAGTAAAGACTATGAAGTAGTGCCTATATATATATCTTGCATTATAGTCCATGATGTGGTATGATGTATATTGTATGTCCTTGAAAGAAAAGATTCATGAAACATGTATGTTTTGTATATCGTTTACTACCGTTCGGGCCGACATAATTCAGAAGCCATGTTAGTAAGCGTTCGAGGAGCCAGGACACTTTAACTCGTAAATCCACAACTCAACTCGACGGCTTACATAATGAACTCCTCACATGAGGCTCCCTACTATTGTAGTAGTTGATGAAATATATAGATATAAGTTTGGATCCAAAAGTTACATGTCCAATAGTTGAATAAACTTAGGAAAGTTTATTTGTACATGAAGATTGTTATTAGGGTAAGTTTATTATAACTTGTATGACAAATACTTGTATGTTCTCATGGTTCCTTAGATGGAGTAGATCCAAATTGTATGTTCAAGTTCTCGTCAACTCTTTGTTTCATGTTTACGCCTATGTAAGTTGGTATGGTCATTTCGTCATGGCCTAGCCATGACCTTTGGTCCTTGTTTCAAGGTCATGAGACACAACCTTGGCTCTAGCCATGGTTGTGGTCTTGATTATAGGTCATAAGACCTCTTGTTCCTTTCAAAGTATAACCATAATCTAGTGACTTTCGCCTAAAAATGGGCTGTTTAGAATTTGAAGAATTTTATCACTCGGAAAGCATTTTTAGGTCTCGAGCTTCTTTGTTCCTGAACGAAAACGTCGTTCCGGACAACTTTCGTGTTTTAACTTTTTGATGAATCGGACTAGAAGTGGGACTTTCAAAACCCAAATTTGATCAGGAAGCTATTTGGCAGTTTTGCCGGAAATCTTTGGTAATTTCAAATGGGCGTAACTTTTGACTCGTATACTCGTTTTGGGTGGTTCAAATTGCTATGGTTTCCTTTTTAAGTCCTCTACTACAATATGTAATAATCCAATATCATAATTTTACCATTTTGGTCGTGGTTCTCCAAGAAAGTCACTAGTTTACTTGTTTTAGTAACTTGTTTTAACAATCAATAACAATAACTTGTTTTGGTCATTTTTATACATCATGGACATAACTACAAGACATAATATAGCAAGAATAATATGTAAATAACATGAACATGATTATTTAACAAGAATCAAGTTAGGGTTTGGCTCACAACTTTTGGCTTTCAAAGATGAAAGGAAGTTAACATGTAAGGATAGGACATTGATAGACTTGCTTCAACCCTTTTTCACTTCATGCAATCTTTCTACCCTTGGTATTCTTGAAAGATGGATGATGAAGGTTAAAGTGAATTGAGTGGATTTAAACTCAAGAGAAATCACCAATTATATTAGGGTTTGGAAGAGTTTTGATTACTAGAAACTAAGCTAGGGTTTCTATACTTGAACTTCACTTGAATCTTGCTAGAAATTAGAAGGAAATGAACTAAGGATGAGAGGGATTTGGGGTTGGGGATGCACGGCACCAAGAAGGGGAGGGGAGGGAGTATTTATAGTCCAAAAATGAGGAGGTTAGGAAAGTGCTAGGAAAGTGTTACAACTTGGTGACCAAGTTGTAAATAAGTGTTGATTTTAAGGGTAAATTCATAAGTTTGAGCCACATAGTGTGAAACCCCCCTCCTAGGGCGGTTCACATGGATAAGGGAGGGTGAGGTGTGCCTTGGATGATATTATCCAAGTTACTAGATGAGTTTTGACTCCGGGAAATGCTAATCGTAAATGATTAAGCCTCAAAACGTAAAACCGGGTGTCGTAAAATTATGGAATTTGAAAGTATTGTTAAACATGTCCATATAGTCCATAATAAAATATAAAATGAGTGGTAGGTTCTATCGGGTGCTAAAACCCTGCTAAAAACTGGAAACACGGGTCTAAAACGCGTAATTCGCGTAAAACGCTGAATATTGCGTAAAATTGAGAAAAGTAAAATATTACTTTTCTAATAGGTTATAAATGATTTAAAATGACTTATAATATCTAGACTGGGCTCAGTCTAGTGTCGGTTGGTATTAAATGTCTTTTAGACATCAAACCGTAAGCCTAAAAATCACGAAATGACTTATAACATCAAGGGATGATTTTTGGTCAATGGAGGAGGGAAAAATATGTTGACTTTTTCTAATAAGTTTGAAAACTCAAATCTTCTTAGAAACGCGTTTTGTGGTCTAACGGTTAATCGCCCAAACGGTTAAGCGTGCTCATGCGAGAGTAGTACTGGCTTGGGTGACCTGCCGGGAAGTCTTTGGTCATGTTTTTCTCAGTCACGATTAATTCTCAAATAAATCATGAGTGTGTCAAACATTTTTCTGATGCGGGGTCACTTGACGGGGTTGAATTTCGTTGTGCGTAGAATTTCTGATTGACGTTTTACCCTAAAACGTGTAATTCCATGTAATTCCTTAATAACTTTCACGAAAATGATCTGACGAATGTCAAACATTTAATTTGTCATGGAAATGATTTATCACTCGAGAATATCAAATAAAAATCAACTTTCGGGAAAGTTTCGGGAAAAATGAATAGTAAAAATGAATAGTAAAAGTGAATAGTGAATTTTCCGGGAATAGTAATTAACCTGAAATTGCGAATTGTTACAACCTTCTTCTGGGGGGGGAGGTATTAATGATCTGAAAATTTCATGGGTTAAATGGGATTCCGTCTTAAATGAAAGAGACAAGGGCGGGTTGGGTATAAGTAGTTTAAAAGCTTCCAATTTAGCTCTTTTATATAAATGGCGATGGAGATTCTTGAATGACCACGACTCTAAATGGGTGAAAGTGATAAAAAGCATACACGGCAGGGATGGTGGGTTTGGTACATCCGATCGAAAACCACCCGGAAATGGAATGTGGGCAACTATTGTCAAAGTTGTTGATCAAATGCATGAGAAACAAATTATGCCTTCAGGTTCGATGGTTTTACAGGTTGGAAATGGTCGTAATGTCTCATTCTGGAATGACATTTGGGTTGGCGAACATCGGTTACGAGACAAATTTCCCAGGTTGTTCGATATGGAGTTGAATAAAGAATGTTCCATTGATGAGCGTTGGGTTCAAGATCAGTGGGCTTGGATGTGGAATCGAGATATCAGAAGTGGAAGCAGAACAGAGCACCAATTGAGAGAGATGTTATCTATGTTAATGAATGTAAACTTCTCTAATACAGAAGACAAATGGAAATGGGAGTTTGAATTGGATGGGCTATTCTCGGTTCACAGTGCAAAGAAGATAATTGATTCTAGTTTACTTACAACTGGTAATATTGTAACGAGATGGTGTAGAAACGTCCCGATTAAAGTTAATATCATGATGTGGCGGCTTATGTGGGATCGGTTGCCAACGAGAATGAATCTTGCTGATAAAGACATAGATATCCCGTCCGTGCTATGCCCTATATGTAATAATGAGTTTGAGTCTTCGGATCATGTGTTCTTTAAATGTGATACGGCGGTTCAACTTTGGAGGAGGGTATCGAGATGGTGTGAATTGAATATGCCAGCTATTGATAACATCTCCTCGATGCTTAGCTGGTTGGAATCGATCGATGTTCATAGAAAAAGAATCCTAGAGGTAATTGTGTATGCAACAATGTGGTGTATTTGGAGGTTTCGAAACGGAGTGGTGTTCAAAGATTCAAACATGAAAAAGAGTCTTATCTTCGAGTCCATTGTAATTAACTCTTTTCAATGGTTTTCGAGTAGATGTAAAAAACATAACATCCCATGGACATTGTGGCTTCAAAACCCAATGTTGCATTCCTTTGTATAAGTTGCTAGTTTTTTTCTAGCGTGTTTTATTTGACTTTGCCGTTCAAAAAAAAACCATCTCCAGTTCCAGCAACAATTACTTTTGTCAAACATACCCGTAATACATAAACATAAGTTATATAATGAAGATTAAGATCAACTGGTGTTCATTTAAAACATTGTTAAGATCGTTGTAAGTAAAGATTAATTTTGATATAATTTTGATAAAATCAGGTTCCACAATGCAAGCCAACGTTTTACTTTTTATCACAATAAACTCAACATAACTCATCAAGTTCAAAATAAACATGAAATTAAGAATCTTAATTCATAATGAAAATATAATATCCACTAAAGTGATTGAATAACTGCATGGTTATCAATGGCCAATTGGTCTAGTGGGTGGGGCTTATTAAGTTAAGCACCCACAAATGGGAGTAGTACCGGGTGGGTGACCACCCGGGAAGTCCTCATTTGTGGGCCATTTGCCAGACCATTTGTTCCGGAGATACTTCCAATGCGATGAAGATTCGAGCCTTGGGTCAGTAGACCGGGGTTCGAATCCGAGCAGCGTCGGGGTTTTATCCGACCGTTTCTCTAGCAGGGTAAAATCTGTGTAGAGGCGGCACGGTTTCCTCGCGACACCGTAGAGCCACATTCTGTACACCAGCGTGGACCCGGTTAAGACAACATAGTCTGGTCAGAATGGTGGTTAGGGCCCTGGTCTTCGGGGTGGTAAACCTAAGTTGGAAATTTACCTGTCAAAAAAAAAACTGCATGGTTAGGGCAGTGGGAGTTGACTTAGACATCGGACAGAATTTTGTGCCACCTCTTCAAGAATTGCTCGGAATTTTGACCCCTCATCCAAGATCTTGTCTTGACTGTGCAAGCAGTGGAGAATATAATAGAATGTTTAAGTTGTATAACAGACACGTATTTTCTCAGTGTCTTATTGTAATACGTGTCTCAAGATTAACATTGAATTGTACGGCTTAAAAACTATAGAAGAAATGTTTTATTTTCTAAAAAGAAGTTGTGTTTCCTTCTAATAGTTTGTCGAATATGATACGAGGAAAGATCATTTATATCAAAAAAATTTTGCATATTAAAGGACAAATCTCACATACTCATTTTTTATAATTTAAAAATTTTATAAACCGTTAATCGTTAACCAAAATAAATCATATCGTTGCGATGAGCATTTTATTATCGTTCCATTTTTAAATACTTTCGACGAAAAACATATTTGTCTTTTTCACTGTTTTAGTATTGAAATTCACATAATACATCACATGTGATTTAACATTAACTTGAAATTTCAAATACTAACTAACTGTATTAAAATTGACATAATTATTTATGTACAAATTAATAAATTTTCCCCTTTTTTGGGTTTTCTAAGCATATGACAAAAATGCTATATTAACTTCTAGATTAGAGCAGGTTGTTTTTGAAACCTCTATAATCACATGTGATAAAGATTACATGTGGTAAGAATCACATGTTTAATTTACATGTAATTTTATGTATTTTGTCAAACTTTGACGAATTAACTGCTTTAATCTATAATTTGAAATATAACATGTTATATATGGTTAGAAACTTATGAATATCTAGTTTCCAGTAGAAGAAGACGATGAAACTTTTAGATTTTGTAAAAAGAGTTATTTTTATCAAAAGTTATGATTGCTCTCTTATTATATAAGTAACTTATTGCTATGTAAATGAATTTAAATTATATGATATTGTTTGTAAAATTCAGAAGTTGCTAAACTACCCTTGATACCCCTTATAGTGAAAATGATTTTTTTTTTTTTTTTTTTTTTTTTTTTTTTTTTTTCCTTATGATGTTTTAGAAAATAATTTAACAAAGTATGTAAAAGAAATTAATATAATATTTTATTTTTCTTTTTCCCTTTTATTAGTCACTAAAATTCATGACATATTTGTTTTTTATTTTTCTAGCAACAATCACATATTGTCTTCGTATCTTTCAATGTCTTATCAATTTGTTTATAAAATTTTAAATCAATGAATGAAATAAAAGATTTCAGCCATGAGCCATGGTCTTAAGCTGCACTAACGTCGTCATCTCTTAGGCCTCTTCATTTAACCGACTTCGTCATCGGTAAAGAGTGACGATGTACATCGTGATTCTGATGTCATCGCTCAAAGGAACCAATAACGAGCAAGAAAACATATTATTTCGATTAGGTAAACCGTTTCGTTAATGCTATACGAATTGAACCTAGCTTGGATACTTTCGTATGAACTTTGCGATAAACATAGTCTTTCGTTTTATTGTTCCTTAGTTTGTTATCATTGAGTTTCATATAGGTTGTGAATCAAGACAAACGTTGAGACTTTTTTTGTTGACGTCGAAATCATAGAAAAAAAACACATAAATTGCTTTGAGTGAGACATCGGAAATTCGAAACATACATTCAGTGGCGAAGCTTGGATTTTGTAAGTGGGGGGTCGGGATCTAAATTTTTTTTTCCTAAGGCTGTATTTCAGGTATACCGAAATTTTTGAGGGGTCGAAACCGAATATACCGAAATTTTTCTACACGAAACTATATACCCCCTACATCGCAAAAAAAATTTCGGGGGGTCGGGCGCCCGCCCCCCCCCCCCCCTATGAAGCTTCGCCCCTGCATACATTATCATCATTGGAAGGAGATGAGGACGCCGAAGAAGATGAGGTGATCACATCGTGGCTGCTATAGAAACTTGTCTTTCAAGAGTTTTTTCTTTATTTATAAAAGGAAAAAAAGAAACATATAAGGAGTATGTTTCTTGATTACTTTTCTAACATGCCATAGTCACTTAGAAAACACTCGTGACAATAGTTTGTCGAAAGTAATTGATCTTTGCAATAATAAAAATAAGGCTTTACTAACATCCGAGTGAGTATTGATTAATTTGTTTATAAAAGAAATAATTTAATTCATTTAAGTGAAAATCATCTTCAAATATAATAATTTACAAGTTTATTTAATCTGTATTTAATATATTTTTTGGTTAATTAAGAAAATTTGTGTTCATTAACTATATCTTAATCTCTGTCTAATATGCATTGGTTAGCAAAATCCATAAAAATATACACCTTCTGTCTCATATTTATTATCCACTTTTTTATTTTTGGTTGTCTCAAATTAATTGACGACTTCCAAAGATAGATAGAGAATTTAGTTCAAATTTATCATATTTACTCTTATTTAAGGTTATTATTACAAACATTATAGAAGTTTTAAGTTAATTGGTTAAAAATAAAATTATAATTTTGTAAAAAGTAAAAAATAAAAAGTTGTAATGATAATTTTTTTTAAACTATGTATTTTTTTGTCAATCAACAATTATAGAGTATTTTAAAAGAGTGGTGATTTGTATACTTTATCTATTGATTGACAGTCTTCATTTCATGCTTTAAACTGCTGTACATATATCACAAGATGCAATTGTACTTATACTTTTAAATATACCAATTATTATAATTAGAGTGTGCAAATCATCACACGTTTTAAAACAAAACGAGTAAAATGTTTTACACGACTCTCCATCCATCTATCAGTAATGAAAATGAAGATCTTAACACTCTGTTCCCGAGTATAAAATGGAAAGAACAGAGATGGAGAGGGAAAAAGGAGTGGAGTAAAGAGGAGAGGAATAAGAAATTAATTTTTTAACTTGTGTTCTCGAGTTGAAAAGAAAAGAGAAGGAAGTAACAAAAAAAAGAGCTTTAAAATCAATTGCACTCCATTTCATCCTAATTTGGGAAGTAAATTAGAAGAGTAATTTTGATGTAATTTACTATCCTTTACTTTCCTCTCCCCTCTTAAAAAATCTCAGGAACATAATTTTTTTTATTATCATCCCAAACCTTTCCCTTTCACTTCAAAAAAATAAACTCAAGAACAGAGTGTAAATATCTACCATTTGATTGAGATTGAAAGGAGGTACGAATCACAGTCTCGGTCATTAATAAGATTGGACCAATCATTACGTTTGACAAAAAATATCTTTATATAATATCTTTTCGGAGTTAATGGGTACTCGTTTCGATCGAATAGTGGACCATGAAATGTCCGTGTCAAATCAAAGCTGGCTGATACAACAAAACACATATTCATAGTGTTTCGTTTGTATAAAAGTTCACTAAATTTATAATAATAATAATAATAATAATAATAATAAATGTAGCGTTAATTACGAAATGAGGACATTTTGTTGTTGCTTTTTCTCACCAATGACAAAAGTAGCTAGTGTTACCAATTTAGTCAAGTGCTAATGTGTGATCGTGCGATCCCATTAGTTTCTTGACACGTGTCTCACCCACTATCTTTTGTCCCCCATGTGTCCAGACAAAAATTACTTATTTACCCTTAGTTCTATAAGTCAAATAAATGTGCGATTTTGTACCTATTAAATGTGCTAATGTGATAATTCGTTTTATTTCCAAATTCAAATGTGCGATTTAAATGTGCTAATGTGCGATTTCGCTTTTATTTCCAGATCTGAAACAAAGTATCATGTCAGTTCCTAAAAACAAACTTCACAAAAGATTAAAATATTTTAACTTCTAAATGAAATAAAACTGTCCTTGTTCATTGTATCTATGTTGCACTTAAAATATTTTAACTTCTAAATGGCATCATGTGTCCTTGTCCATTGTATCACCTAAACTTGAAGATTCTCTAAACACAAAACCTTTGTTCCCCTGTATGTCAACAAAACACACAACTTTAGTGTGTGTTCCAAAATAATTTCCGGCGAGCACTAGCAGATTCCGGCGCCGCCTACCGGAAAATTTTTCGGCGAAGTCTTTTGTTCACCGAATCGATAGATCGGTGTGTTTACATCATTTCTGGAGCGGTTTTAGCTCCTAGCTCCCACTGGAATACCCCTAACGCCACCACCGTCTTCTGTCACCACCGCCGTCACTTGCTCGTTTTTAAGTTTTGGTTAGTGGGTAAGCTAGATCCGTGAGTGTAGAGTAATACACTCACCGATTTCCACCCTTGTGTGAATCGATGAGGCGCAAAACAACCACGAAGCATGTAAAAGTTGATAAAACGAATAACACCTTGTCGACTGCTATGTACTAATGATTTTTAGTTGGGAAATTTTTGTGCATCGTTCCAGATTACACCGCATAAGTGTAACATTAGTACATAGCATGTTTGAGTGGAGGAAATTGGAGAGAGAGACGAGTTGTGAAAAAAGTTAAATGAGATTTGGTTAGTTATTTGATAGGAGTATAAAGACGAGGGTATTATAGTCTTTTAATACCTTTAATAATAAGACAAAATGAAAAATATATGGGAAAACACTGTACTTTATTATTAAAAAAGTGAGAATCGCACGATCGCACATTAGCACTTGACTAAATTGGGAACACTAGCTACTTTTGTCATTGATGAGAAAATGCAACAATAAAATGTTCTCATTTCGTAATTAACACATAAATGTATAGATGATTATTTGGGCAAAATGGTGATAATGTATAATAATGTCAATTGTGTTTGCAATCTTTTTTTTTTTTTTTTTTTTTTTTTTTATTATTATTATTATTTTTTTATTATTATTTATTTATTTTTTATGTATATATAAACGTGTGAAAGTGAAGAAATTTTGTGATTTTAAACTGTATTTAAATATTTAATATATTAAGGTCTTTCATTAATATGAATATTTTAGTCTAATAACGTTACTTATTTTTTTTTAATTTTTTTATAAGTAGTATATATTTGCTTGGTAACTATTATTCTATGTGAATGCTACGTTAATTTTGTATTGGTAACTTTAAAAATATCTTGTTGCCTAGCAAGCTTTATGCTAGTTGAGTAATTTTAGCTTGGAGTCGTTTCCATTATCTATACTACTTATAATATAAAAATGGTCAAAAGTGAAATATTGAGTTTTCAAGTGAAATGTTGAGTTTTCAACAATGGTCAAATGAGAGAGAAAGTAAAATGTAATTAATATCCTTATTAAAACACCCCAATACTTAAAAATACAATTATTTATTCACATTGTACAACCAAATTAAAGCATATATACAAAATTAAATACAACTAATTCAAACACAAATCGGGTTGACACGGGACGCTTCAAACCCGGCGGGTTGACCCAATTTGATTTGACCCGTTTTCGACCCAACCTAGCAAGTTGACCCGGTTTAAATCGACCCATTTTTCGACCGAACGGTTCAACCGGTTGAACCAACTGGGTCGAACCGGGTCTCAAAACATTATCCATAACTTAAAAGTACAATGATTTATTCATATTGTACAACCAATTAAAAACATATTTACCAAATTAAATACAACCAATTAAAACACAAACCGGGTTGACCCGGGACGCTTCAAACTCGTTTTTCGACTGGAACGATTCAACCAATTGAACCACCCGGGTCGAACCGGGTTTCAAAATATTATGTTTAATTCCCAAATCTTCAAACTTTTATTATTTTTCGTGTATAACCTATAAACTTTTTTTTTCAATAAACTATCTAGCGCTATAAAATCGCGTTGCTATGCACGGGTACTCGTCTAGTAAAAGTATATGTGCTTGATCGATAAACCTAGGGATAATCCTCTTTAAATGTATATAACTAATCAGTAGATTTTTGTGTGTGTAACATTATTAGTTATAAGTCTTTTTTATGCATTAAGTTTACACATGAATCAAACTTAGTTTGAGGTTTTAGTTTAATATGCAATCATATAAGAATTTAACAGTGTTTAATATTTTGTAACTGTGATATCACATGCACTGTGTTCAGACTCTAAGTATAAATAATAATTATATTTTAATTAAATTTGTTTGGTGTGTACTTAAAAATTGTTGTTTCATTTTAATGCTTATAATCTCGTGTATATATAGATTTTTTGTATTAGAATTAAATTATTTACCGTTATCCATATTATAGTTTTTAACCTGTGTACACACGGTTTATTAAACGCGAATTAAGTTAGTACAAACAATGACTACAACTAATAATAATATCTCAACTATATTTGATCGGATTTGCAAATATATTCAATTTTGTTTAATAATCTTATTGTTTAAGTAGTTTAATATGTTATTTTGAACATAAATCAAACTCATTATAAATTTTTATATATGTTATATTTAATTCGTGCATATGCTCAATAACGTGTAATTGTACATTGATAATGTTTTAAGTATTACATTTAATTTAATAATAATATTAATTTGTAATAATATTAATAATAATAGTGGTAGTGGTAGTGGTAGTGGTAGTGGTAGTAGTCGTAGTAGTAGTAGTAGTCGTGGTAGTAGTGGTGGTAGTGGTAGTGGTAGTCGTAGTCGTAGTCGTAGTGGTAGTGGTAGCCGCGGTAGTGGTAGTGGTAGCGGTAGTGGTAGTGGTAGCCGTAGCGGTAGTGGTAGCCGTAGCGGTAGCAGCAGCAGCAGCAGTAGCAGGAGTAGCAGTAGTAGCAGTAGTAGCAGTAGCAGCAGCAGCAGTAGTAGCAGTAGTAGCAGTAGTAGTAGTAGTTGTAGCTGTCTATAAAAAAAAAGTTTAAAATATATGGGTTTTTTTTTTGTTAAATATATAAATAATTTTTTAGAAAGAGTTAACTACATTTTTGGTCCTCCTGGTTTACCGGGTATAACGGTTTTGGTCCAATAGTTTAAAAGGTAACGGATCCAGTCCAAGATCCAATGACCCTTAACAAGTTCAGTCCAAAGTTAATAACCTCGTTAGTTTGACCAAGTTTGACTGTTAAAAACGAGGGTAATTTTGTCATTGTGTATTATTAATAAAGGAATAAATAAACCCACAACACTCTTCACTCCATATCTTCATCTTCATCTGACTCAAACAAACACGTACCCACTACCACTCCTAGCCGTCCCAACGTCGGCGTTACATCACACGCCACCATCACCATTAATATTGTTACCCACAATCACCATCAACTAAACCCATCGCCTTTACTATCACGAGTCGCGAGCGGTTTCTAACCGTCAGTCGCGGATCTAGCCGGATTTAGCACTGGTAACGATGGGGTGTATTGATTTCGGGTAAGGTCTATTGTTTTCGTTTTTGTTTTATCCTTAACCAAAAGAAAGAATCATGAAACAAGTTTGTTTTGGGTTGTGATGCTTATGGGTTAGGAGACATAGTTTTACTTGGGAATGATTCTGATGTGTAGGAGCCGTTATAGGTTATCAAGCTGGTATGAAGGAATGTGGGTCAGGATTGCTATGTTGTATTCTCAAGCTGGTATGGTTGATGAAATGCTTGAACGAAAAAGATGGGATTTTTAGGAGAAATCACTTTGCTGGGTTGTTCCAGTTTTTGTGGGGAATGGGGTTTTTGGTGAGAGGTTGGATAAAGTGTTGGAGTTTGTGGAGAAGACGGGTGTGAAACTGGGAGTGAAGGTGTATAATTTATTGATGAGAGGGTATGTGAGGGGGGGGGGGGGGTGGGGGAGAGGTTAGGCGATGCGGAGGAGTTGGTTAGGCAGATGGAGAGTTATCAGATTGTGGTGAAGCTGGATATTCGTTCGTATAATGATTTGTTGGTGGAGTATTTTACGATATATAAGCATATGGTTGAGGAGGGTGAATTTGATGGTGCATTGAGATTATGCAAAGATATTATACGGATGTATGATTGAAAGCAAAATGTATGTTGAAGACTTGTTTAGTGTTTACTTGTTAAAATGGTTAGAATATACTGCTTTGTAATTTTAAGCTTGTAATTTTGATAATTGAAAGTGAAATGAATCTAAGTGTGTTTATAATCTTTTTGTATGTGGTTTGTTTTGATTTTTGCTATAATATATGAGGACTGGGTCTGTTACTTTTTAAATTATTGGACTTAAAACCGTTGTACCCGGTAAACCACGAGAACAAAAAATGTAGTTAACTCTTTTAGAAATTATGAAAATATAGAATTTTATACTTAAGCCCATACAATTGGATTTAAGATTAGCTTCTTTTTAGAACTTTAAGGTTCGATTATAAACTCTTTTAACCAATCAAAATATAACGTTTATTTACATTTTAGTACGAAAATTTAGAAAGGAGCTCACGAGATTATGCGTATTTTCATTTTTTTCTCCACCAATTTTTTCAAAATTTTTGACCAAATTTAATTCAATTTTGACTTGATTTTGTAATTGAGCTCCATTATTTGTCAATTGAAAATTCATTTGTCCAATTTGTATGTAATCTTATAATAATAAGATTTTTTTCTATACTACATGCTAACTTTTAATAACTTCAAGTGTGTGTATCGTAAACTATTATCAACTTATATTGTGTGAAGCAGTGGTGTTGTTACGATACAAATTAACCTTTATGTTCAATATATACATGTTTCGTGTAAATTGTATGAGTTATATATTAACCACATTTACGCCCAAACACCTCCTATTTCCCGGTTAAGGGTGGATATTTGTGGTTTGTTACTTTGTTGTAGGAGATGACTTAAACTTTAGGTGAGAAAAAAGAGAGTTAAGTGGAGGTTAAGTGAGATAACGAGGTGTTTGAGGTATCTATAATCAATATATAATATAATTTAAACAAAACATGTATATATTAAACGTGTAAGATTAAGTAGTGTCACATAATAATCTCACGGTAATTGATTGAGCCTAAACCGTCTTATTATTGTTGACCAAGGTCAACAAGTCAAAGATAGCCTAGAATCAATACTCCGGTGATAGTGTAGTGTTTCCCCGGGTCGTGAAAATCCCAGCGAGATTGAAATGGTGCTTTTGGAATCGTTTATGAGAAAGTGGCACTGAGGACAGTAGCCAGATGATGTAGGAATGATATTGCTACTGTTATTTTGGTGTTGACAAACAGATATAATATTCACAATAATCAGATAGCAGATATATGCACAAATAGACAATTAAGATCACGTATCGGACTGGAAAAGTGGGTTTTTGGTAATTATGAAACTACAGGGGGTGTTTTTGACACTTTTCAAAACTTAAAGTTAAAAATGAAAAAGAAATGATAAAAGTGATTAAAATAATATTAAACTATTATTTAATTAATTAAACTATTTAAATTCTAAATTAAAATCTAATTTAATTAAACTAAAAATGACAAATGATTTAAATTAAACTAAAAATTTATAAAAATATTTTCTAAACCTAAATTAGAACTTGAAGAAAGTATAAAAAATTAAAAATAATATTTTTGTCTTTTTGTGGTTTTGTAATTAATTAAAAACTATTTAGCTTAATTAAACTATTTAAACTACTTTTAATTTATATTAATACTAAATTAACTTAGAAAATTAAGATAAAATTTATAAAATTATTTAACCATCACTGGAATCCTACAAAATTATAAAAACTCTAAAATTATGTTTTAAGATTAAACAACTGATTATTTATCTATTAATTAACTAAAATCTATTTTAAACAAATAAAATAAGGAAAATAGAAAATGAACAGTAGAATCTCAAAATTTATTTTCTAAAAACTTATTATACTATTTTAGAACTAGAAAAATTATAAAAACTAGATTTAACCTTTTAAAAACTAATTAAGCTATTTAATATTTGATAATAATTAATAATAAAGAAAATTGAAATTAAATCTAATAAATACTAAATGACAAAATAAAAATCTGAAAAATTTATTAAAATTACTTTACTATCTAAGGTAATTAATAAAAATATAAAAACACTAGTTACTTAATTGAAATCTAAAAATGAAAATTAAACTTAACTTGAATTAAATAGAAACTATCACTTATTTTAAAACTAATTTTTTTTGTATTTTTCTTTTACAGAACTACTAAACACATTAAAATAACAAACTTTTGTAAAAATACTTGTTGAAGTAGCTTATAAATAAGCTGTAACACCCCTTTGTTTCAAACAGTTGACTTTGGTTGACCAACAAGGAAAAAGAGCTCAAATGAGCTTGTGTGGGACCCACTATGGTGAAAACAGGTCCCAATAAGTTGTATGAACTAGATGAAGTATGATTTGATCAATTAAGCACTTGATATAAGCTGATAAGCAACTAATAAGCAGATTGGTTCTAGTATTCACTCAGAAACTGGGACAAACTTTAGGACCAAGGTTAAGTGGGGTCCACAATGAATCAGGTCAAATGAAAGGTCAATGGTGAAAGCCTGGTAGGAGGGGGGTTGGGTGAACCTAAATACTAAGTGTGGGGACCACTGGGTTGGTCACAAAACACCACCAAAGTGGTGGTGTTGGGTGGATGGTCTGCTGCACAGGGGAAGCAGTTGCCCTGCAGTCCTCTTTGGAGGATTGTGGGGCCCACAATGATTTTGCTAAATCTAAAATGAAGGCATATTATTAAAGATAAGCTGGTAGTCAACTTAACCTCAAAATCTCAAAGTCCAACTTAAATCACAAAATTTAGAAATCCTCAAGTAAGTTTGGTGAAAACTGGGAATGAGCAACTTTGACTTTTTTTGCTAAAACTCAATATTTTGACTTTTTTTTGAGATTCTATTAGTCCCTACTGATTAAATAAGTGACACTAAGTTATTTAGAAGCTAGATTAAGCTAGACTAACTACTTATGCTATGGAATGGTGAGTTGTGAGATCCTAAAACCTTGACAGTTATCTGTCAAAGTGATTGAGGTGGATTATTGACTTTGGTTGTTTGAGACCTGAGATTGGGACTTGAAATATCCTACTTAGGACTAATATGAGATGTTCATGCCAAAACAACAGTAAACCAACACAAGTTACACAGCATTCTACACTAATCCAAACACCCCTAGAAAACTGTTTCTACCAATTTTTTGAAGCAAAATAAAGGTTTAAACCTTGAATCTGAGATATGAGATCATACTAAGCTATATTTAACAAGAAAAAGCAGATTTAAACAACAACAATTAATAATAACTACTAGGCTCAAATTATGCAATAGAGATAAATATGAAACAGTGATGCTTACAAATTTGCAATCCAGCTTATGCCATGAACCAAGAACTGAGAACCTTTCCTAATGAACCTCCACAGGTTCTCTAACCCAAAGCCATCCAAAATTAACTTTGCTCCCAGCTTGCTCACCAAGAACACTTAACTTTGACTTTCTTTGACCTTTTTTTGTATTTTGAATTTTTTTATTTCTAAACTGATTTAAATTATTACTAGTAGCTTAAACAAGCTTATAAGGGAGCTTATATGTTCTAAGAGTCCATTACAAACTATTTAAAACAACAATTGATATAATGCAAAATATAGAAAATTAATTGAAACTGCATAACATGAATTACTAAGAGAAACTTGAATTTTATAGCTGAACTGAGTTTAATACAACAAAATAAAAAGGTTACCACTGCTTAATAGCTTGGGTGTACCTGAAATTGAAATTGACAATTATACGACTTAAAATTAAACTAAATTAACTAACTCCTCTTCTTCTTGCATCCATCCTCTATTTATAGCCTCAATTAGGGTTCTTTGAGACACTCTGAGCACATCCCATCACAAGTTGAGGTCTGAAACCCTCTAATTGGGTGCCACGTAATTTGGCGGGAAAACCATTTTTTGCAATTTGGCTCTGAGTTAGTGATGATTGAGGGTGGTGCATTTATTGTGATGTGAGGGTAGGTATAGGGGTGTGGGTTTTGGGCGGTGGACCACGTGGGAGAGGAGTGGTGGCTTGGAGGTGACCTGCAAGTGGAGAAGTGGGGGAGGGAAGGAGAAAGGTAGCGTTTGACTGGGAGTTGACCGAAGTCAAAGATGGGATGTGGACTGGGTTTAGTTATACGGGGTGTTTATTTATTTAGGAGTGGGCTTAGGTTAGCATTGGGCTTAGGTGTGGGCTCAGACCAGGTTTAGTTTAGGATTGGGTTTTGGTTTTAGTTTAAGTTAGGTCCGGTTTGGTTAAGTTTAATTTAGGGACTAGTTTTGCAAATCTGGATTTTTTAGAGGGTTCAACTTAGCAACTTTTCAAAAGATATTAAAGGGTGAAAAGTGCCAAATGTGAATAGTCCAAGGGCTGTTATTGATAAATTTCCATTTCTTACATCCAGGGACTATTTCTGCAAAACTTTCAAACTCCAGGGACCAAATCTGTAACTTTTCCAAAATTTCTCATAAGGACCAATCCTGCATTAAAACATTAGCACAAGGACCACAAGTATTATTTTAAACCTTAGGGACCAAATTTGCCAATTTTACAAACTCCAGGGACCTGTTTTGCCAATTTTGGATTTTGAGGGGTAAAAGTGTAAATTTCTCAAATTTTATCACCCAAGGACTTATTTTGAATATATTTTGACTTTTCTTTGCCTTGGGATGATTTTCCTTTCATTTTAAACTTCCAGGGACTAGATTTGACAACTTTTGAAAGTTGGGGGACTGAAACTGCCAATTATGCAAACTTTATGTGTTTTTCATCTGTTTTTGGTATTTTTGCATTTGAAACATGTAAAACACTTTCCTGGGATATTTTCACTATTTTGATTCATTATTGAGTGTTTTTGGATGTTTTGGCAGTTCAGAATTGGTAAAAATGATGAGTATTTACACACTCATCAGTAATAATACACACGATAGAAGTTATTAAAAGTTTACTACATAAACTATAGAAGTTATTAAAATTCATATGTAACATAGAGAAAAAATAGTTTGATACATGCAATACAATTTAGACAAAATTACACGGATGGTCCCTATGGTTTACACGAATTGCAAGTTTAGTTCCCAAGTCAAAATAAGTACACAAGACATCTCTAATTTTGAAACCTGTCACCCATTTAGTCCCTAATTTGGATAGGTCGTTAGTTTATCCGTTAAGTTATTTGCACCATTAGTCCTTCGTTAATATTTTTTGCACCATTAGTCCTCATTTTCCAAAAAAGTCATCATTTTTTGCACCGTTAGTCCCTCAAACCTATGGAAAGCTCAAAACCAAGCGGACCTACCCCGGGAGCGCATAGGGTCAAAGTAGAGTCTAGCACCAAAGTAGGACCCTATAAAACTAGAAAACAACTGCCAGGAAACGCACAAAACTGGGAATTAAGATTACGCAATTGAAAGACAAAGATTATGAGGAGGATGATGAAATGGATACACTCATCGAGCCACAAACATATGAGCCTAAGAAAACAAACAAAGGCGAAGATGATGTGGGGAAGGATAAGGAGTCTAGTGAACCTTCTAAGGAGAATAAGGATAGTGAGGAGTTTAGGTTTAGTGATGTACGTCATGATGACGATGATGGAGATGATAAGGGGGACGATGATGACACCCATAGACAGGAGCCTAGGTCGAAGATGAAGATTGACGCCAGTAGGTCTAGGTCCACTGAGCAACACCAGCTCACCCCTACTATTATTATTGATGAACAAACTCCATCACCACCACCAACAATAACAACAACAACAACATCAACAACAACAACGACAACAACAACAACAACAACAACTCACACAACAATAACCCCAATACCAACTCACATTCAACAACCACCATCATCAACAACATCTCATCTCTGACATATCCCCACAATGTCAACATCAACACTATTTCAACGAATACGAGATAAACCAGTACCATTAGTTACAACAGCGCAATTCAATGAAACCATGGGGAAGCTAAGAGCTGACATGGAAGCAAGATTCGCAGCTCAAAGACAAAGTGAATCTCAAGTTGGACAATCATCATCAACAAAAACTCTATCATTGGACCGTCTCTCAGAAATAATGTTAGATAGGTTTTTAAATGATGGTTCACTACAAGAAGCTCACCCCAACATATACAATGGTCTACTAGAACCCGAAGCCGAATCACCGACATCAACCCAAGCTGACAACCAAATTCAAAACCTCGAGCTAATGAAGAAACAAAATTCCAAGGCAATCAAGCTGATCAAAAGGTTGTCATCATGGGTCGGTGAGTTAGAAAGTCAATGTCGTCCACAGTCTCGTAAGTGCAGTCAGGATGATCCTGATCAGGATGATCATGAGGGGGAGAAAAGCGCTAAAAGACCAAGAACCACAACCACTACAACCTTCACAACACATAAACAAGCCTCACCTCAACAACAACAACAACAACAACACAAATCCGGTTCACAACAACAAAGAGATGAATATGAAGATGTGAACTTGAACGAAAAAGAAGTTGAGGTTGAAACTCAAAAGGAAGATGTAGATGGTGACGAGGACTTTTGGAACGACATGACTTACCGAGAAGGAGAAATACCTCCAGAGCTCGGGGGATTTGATGTTTCAGATGAAGATGATGATGATGTGTTTGAAGATGTGTTAAAGGATCCGATACAAATGGAAGAACAAATTAAAGATCCTACAACAGAAAGATTTGATGGTCTGTTCTCTAATCTGCACGAAAGTTTTGGAATAAACATTGGGGAAGATAATACTTTGGAACAAAGAGTAAAGAGCATCTATGATTCGGTTATCTACAAGTTCAAAAGCGACAGGGATTTTAATACAAGACTTGTCGATCAAGAAGTCTCAAACACTCTTGGCGTTTATACTTCTTCAACACTTGAAAGAAATGTTACCGGGAAGAAAAGAAGAGAACGCTCTCCACTACGGAAACAAATTCCCATAGTTCCAAGATCTGACACCGCACCCTTAATTCTTTACTTCAACGACGATCTCAAGTATATGCTTAACGGTCCAAAAGAATACCAACCATCAACAAAGGAAGTCATAGCTTATGAGGAGATTCCCGAACCTTTTCTGGAAGAAGAAAGATTTATGGATATATTCTCTGAAGTAGAAGTTGATCGTGAAAAGTACAACATTGACGCATATCTTGGGATAATTAATGTCAATGAAAGATCGAGGGGTTTCTATCGACTAAGGCAACTCAAACGCAAGCCTCTTGATGAAGTCTACTCGAAGCACATAATCCTTAGATATGTCGACGTCAATTCTGAATATCAACATTCTCATGGATATGTAGAATATCACGTTGTTCTTACAGATAATCAACATTACTACTTCACGGAAGCTGACTACATAAATCTTCATCCTCATGATCTTGAAGATATTCTTAAGAGAAGAAAAGACTACTTCAACAAGAAAGCTATCGATCAAGATGTGATTGAATCAGTTCTGATATTCATGAAAGCTTGCATTGTAGTAGTTCATATTGAAGACTTCCATATGGGGATTGAAAGCTATCAGAGGAAAATCAACTTGACTCCTCCAATGTTAGCTTGCATCGGTATTCAGAAAATCAAGAGCTTGACATGCTTCACAAGACCCGACCTTGGACTATGTTTAGTATATGTAACCGATAAGAAGCAGAAAAGATTGTTTAAAGTCGTTGAAGTAGCCAAGTTCCCTACCGGCACCTTAAAGTGGATTCTGAAGAAACTTGAGCGAATTAAGAGGAAGGTGGAGAAACTGCAGATTGAGATGGCTGCAAGCAATCATCGTATGTTGATGAGGGTAGAGAAAGGCTTACACTTCAAGCATCATGGAGAAGAATAAAACAAAGAATCGGATGTCGAAGTTTGCCCTAAAGAAAGCCCATAAATAGAAGACCTGAATGATCTACCCTTAGGGGGAGATGTTGGAACACGAAAAGTGTAAATCATTAGTTAGGGACTTCTCTTTATCTTATGTTATACTTTAGGGTATGTTGTGTAAGTTGTGTTACCTGCGACAGCATGTTTGTATCGCAACACTTGTATAGTTGCGATAGTATGCTTGACTATTGTAAGGGTATAAATACCCCCTACCTCATAGGTAATGATGTGTATGTTCTTATCATAAGCCATGCGAGACTTTCTATGTTTTCTCTCATTTCCCTCTCTTCTCTAAAGTGTCCACGTCCACTTTATCTCTCTTAGATTATTATAGTAGACGCGATATTATTGGAACAACACTCTTCTCACTAGATCTCTTCCCGTATGTAGTTATGATTCAACTTTTCTTTTTTTTTGAGCAAATATCTACAAAAATGTGTAGATTGGCGGGGACACCCTGACTCTTCTCACTAGATCTCTTCCCGTATGTAGTTATGATTCAACTATTTATTTTTTTTTTATTTATTATTTTTTTAATAGCAAATATCTAAAAAAATGTGTAGATTGGCGGGGACATCCTGACTCCGGGTGCCTTTTGGCACCAGCTATTGTCCACCCTACAAAGAATAGCTCCGGAAAACTCTCTTGGCCTAGTGGGGCACAAACGGCCTAGTGGGGCACCAACTGAAGTGAGCCGAGACTCTTGAGCTCTTATCTACAAAGTCTCTCAAGTGAGCCCATATGTTTTGCGGAGGTGGATACTTATCTGGGAGCAAAGTACCAGGGATGGGATTCGAACTCGAGTCTATTGACTCAAGAATGAAAGCCCCACCCACTGGACCAATTCACTAGCGGGTTTTTTTGAGCAAATATCAAGCAGAAGATTTGCTTAGATAGTTATTATGACTTTTTTTTTTTTTTTTTTTTTTTTTTGAATGATAAGTTTTGAGAAGTTTGCCAACAACACATGCGATCAATTCCATATAAAAATATAATGAATACAAAATTAATCTAAGTTTCTATGGTCATCGTTTTTAGATTCGTTGTTTTTGGCCTTCAATATTTTTTGCAATTTGGTCCCACAGCTCATTTTCAAGTTGAATTATAAGATTGTAAAAATAGACATATTGAGTTTTTGACCATTACATAATCTTTTCTTTAATGGTACCGGGTAACATCATACAACCTCGACGAAGTAAGCGTTGCTATGTCATTTCGTGATGTCGATTGTTTGTAAAATTGTCGATTGGTTGTCTCCATGTGTATGATCTCTTTCATTGTAACGTAAGTTGTGATTAGGGTTTGATTAGATAGTAATCCAACTTCAATTTGCTTATCTTTGGCTTCTGAATTTGGTAAACATCATAAGTACATCATTGATGTGTTCTTTCTTCTTTCAGTCTCGATTTACTTTCAGTAAAGAGTAACTTTAATAGTTGGTTTGAGGTTTTAGCAACGGGTCGTGGTAACGTTAACTAAAATTTTCCAATAAAGGACAAAGATCGACCTAAATGAGCATGTCACAATTCCATAAATATTATATTACAATGACAAAAGTTGAATAGGTTAGTTTTTTTTTAAGGACCTACTTGGCTACTTGTAACCAATTACTAAAGCCCGACATGAGCCTGGGACCTGGCGGTACCGAACTGGTCTGCTGCCAGTCAGTCATTCAGGACCCGATATGTTTCGGTAATAACTTTAACGATCTAAGGTAAAACTAACACGTTTCAGCAAAATTTTAGTAACTGCATACATGTAATCTAAAATCTTTTGGCAATTTGTTAACAATGATAAGCTAAGCCAAGTTTTAGAAAGAAGAAAAACAAGAGTGCTTGCGGATCGAGCTTAAAATAAAAATCCCGAATTTGGCCATAAAGCCACTGTGTGGTAATGGACATAAGTCGTTGGCTTTTAATAAAAGAAGTTTGAAAGCATAAATTTACCAAAGAACTTTTGGCCTATCGGTACAAATGTGTAGAGGGATTGCAATTCGAGTCTCACTTGGGACATAACTGTAGTATACGGGGTATGTGAATTTACTGTTCGAAAAGAAGCACAACTTTTGAAAATGGAGATTTTTTAAGTAGACTTTCTATAGAAGTGAGATATGGTACAAAAAGCGCATGGAAAACATTAGACTTCAACTTGTACTGTGCTTTTTTGACCTTAACCACCACTTGAAAACTGGTCAACATGTAACCGGCATTTAAGTGGTCCGTGATTTGAAGATAGAGCTTGACTTTAAACCAAAGAGCTAGACGGCTAACCAGGACCAGGCTTTTGGGGACGGACTTTGGGTTGGGCAATATCTTTACCATTAATACACAAACAGAATGTAATGTATCCAATAATTCGATCCAAACACATTGTCTAACCTACATTACAAGAGGCTTTGTCTTCTCTTGTACTTTCTACAATTGTGAAATGACACACAAAACTGCAACATTGGCTTCCTTTTTTTGTTTTTAAATGCTCCGCCAACAAACTAAATTACATTTACTATGAATTACCTTTTTACTATGACAACTGGACTTCTTTGCCAACATCTCAGAAGGCTGGGAGATCCAAACTTTGCAGACTACTGGAAACCAACAGTGATAATTTTCTCCAAAATTGTTGGAAACACTTGGCTTGATGAGCCATGTATAGGTTTAAAATGTATAGTTGAATTATTGTTGGGCTCCATGTATGTATGATTTGTGATCTATACAGGAAGTGTCTTCTAACAATCTTTGGAGTTCATCGTACCTATTAATACAGATGGTACGAGTAAAGATTAAAACACAAGAACACTAAAAACAAATGAAAAATAGGACAATACGACATTCATCTGAAGAACAAGTCCATATTTGACTTGCTCAAGTAGTCAAGTCAGATAAACATTTCTTTTACCACTAGTTATTTAAAAGAGTGAAGCTATATTTCCTAATCTCTTTTTACTCTTCCTACTGCAAAAATCCATACATTTGAAAAAGTAACAATCATTATGTGGATTTCTAGTTGGATATCACATTAGTCCTACAGAGTTGCATATTTCCAGCTGGAAAACTTCATGAGAAATGAGTGAATGGCATTTTAAACCATTGAATTTAAATTCAGGATATGCTAAAATAAAAACAACTATTAGTTCAAAATGCCTTTCATAAAGGATAAAGAAAACATTGTACTTGGCAACAAGGATTGTAAATAGTTGCAAAATGCGCAAACATAACCATACAGCTTATTACCAAATACAATTTTGAATGTATCCACTCCATAATAGAGATCAGGATTGAAACAATATGAAGCAGAACTAAGCCTAAAATTAATGTGAATATTAATTAATTATTATTATTATTTTAAATAGTGAACTCCTTTTCTTGGTGTGTGTGTGTGTGTGTGTGGGGGGGGGGGGGGGGGAAGCCTATAGTTTTCTCATAGGTGTAACAATCATTATGTGGATTTCTAGTTGGATATCACATTAGTTCGCCTTTTCATTTAAACTATTTACATGCAAGGACTTGGAACCACTCGATTTAAATTACTTCTTAATCAAAACTGAAACAAAATCATCGTATTGTATGGATTCTGAACCATGTAGCCCAAGCACATGTTGTCATGAGTGATGGTTACAAACAAGTGGTAGCTGCTCGTATCTGTTAAAATACTATTCGAAGGCTCGGACAACATTTGCGAGGAGATTGTTGACGTGGAACTTTAAACTGAATTTCCTAATTAGAATTAATCAGATAACCCTTTTAAAATAAATAATAACACCAACCAATATGCATATAAGGACATGGTTGAGAATTTCATATTTGATTATGAAAAAAAATACCCTCTTTACATTCTTTTAACTATCAAGAATAGTATTCAATCCACCAAAGGCAACTTCCAAACCACCACATTAATCCCCATCACTGCCACCTTTAGTTTTTCAATCCACCACCAAGACCCCAAATGACGTAAAAGAAATAAATGTTTTGGATGTGATAAGGTCATTTTGTAATGATCTTTCGTCCCTCATTTAGTTATTTTATTTTTAAGCCACCGAAGGCCACCAAACTCTAGACAAGGACAACACACTGGATGACAAACTTTAGGCAACTAGATGAAAAAAACAACCATTCTGATATGCTAACAGCTCAAAAGACTATCATCAGTACCCACAAATCTTCTAAGGTAACTAGTTATAAAGAACCAAGAGGAAACTCATGCTCCCAAAAAAACTGATGTTTGGTCTAGGATTTACTCAAATCTCAAGACTCTCACTTCAGAGTCTGACACATTGTACCATGGCTCTTACCAGATTTGTCCCTATGCTTGTCCTAAATACCGTATATTATGGTGGCGAGTGTGTTATGTTTTATCTCAAACGTATCAAATGGGTAGAAACAAAAAGACGTGGAATAGAAAAACATGTCAAACAGGGCAAAGTCACACAATCCATAAAACCTCCTAAATTCTTCTATTTAAATTAAATTAACTTTAAAAAAAAAAAAAAAAAAAAAAAAAAGGAAAAAAAGAAAAAGAAAAAAGAGAGAGAGATTAATATAGTAATATTGTAGTTTTTGTACTACTAATATTTAACATTTAAGTATTTAACATTCTTAAATAAAAAGAAATGGACGCAGAAGTGTGTCAGGTAGATCCAACCCCTCAAGCTATTTTGATCTGTTACCCACCCGCCCCTTTTTACATCTCTACCCACAATGAATGTACACTTCTCTATGCTATCATATATATCAGTAACCAATAACAAAGAATACCACACCACTGCCTACAGCTGCAAAAAGCATAATTTACTATAGTGTGCTAAGGCAATTATGCAAGTTAGGGAACTGAGTAAATTGAAGTTATGAAGAGGCATTGAAGACTTACCAGTTATTGAGGAATCTTAACAACAATGAATGCAATGAAGTATAAACATGAAAAAATTGCTGCTCCAGCAAGAAAATTGTAAAGCAGCTGTCGATCATTTTTCGTGGGTATAAAAACTGATTTCAGTGTGTTTGTCAGTTCAAAGAGCCGACAGGATATCTGCAGAAGCAAGGCAACAGCAACCAACATATGAAATGAGTATATTTATGGCATGTATTTAATTATAAAGGTGAGCCGATATGTTTCTCACCAAGACATAAACTGCAGTCGTAAGCATGAAATTGAGCATCGGGTAATTTGGTATGAACGAGAGAAGCCACTTTGGTTGTGCATTGGGGATATCCGATCTGCAACAATTCATGTTAGTTAGTGCCAAGTCATTGCACTTAATGAGCTTCAGATGCCACTTTCTCTAAAGATTTTAAGAGAATGTAATCATCTAATTGTATCAAATAGAATTTAAATAAATATAAAAGAAAGGAACGGGTATCTACTAGTTTATCGTGCCATAAAAAACCTTTCTTTAAATACATATTAAACCTAATATATGAAGAAAGAACCTAAAAGTACTACAAACGAAAGGCGCAACAAACTTGATTTGGATTTCAAAAACAAATACAGATTGTGCTCACCTTAGCCAGATGTGGAACTGAGAAATGTACGTCTCCAAAGTGATCTTACCAAGCCACCTATTTTAACATGGAAATAACTCAATAACTACAATTGAATTGTTACTAAACCAAAACTATTTCTATTTTCTTAACCCTAAATATTTGAAGGTGAAAGTTAAATGGAGCTTACGCAAAGAGCGTTAATGAGCAATTCCGAAGATGTTGAGTGAAATTCCTTAAGCAAATGTAGACACTGAAATAGAAGACGAAGATATATCCTGTTATAAATACAGTATACCACAATACTATAAGTGTTGTCATGCTAACAGTATATTAATGGACAAATAATATTAAATTACACACGTTATAGGTATCCATGACGTGTAGGGGTGCAATTTGTTGTATGAAACCTTGTCCAACTTGTATATGTACTCATACCACATGTAACCAGCCTGAAAACAATATACTGTAAGGGCCACAAAATCTTGAATAAAGAGAAATATATCAATTACTATAGGTGACCAGTTTGGTGGGTTGGGTAATAGGTCAAAACACTTTGTAAAAGTCATTTGTTAGTACTGATAGGGTTGGGTTGACCTGCAAACACTTTTTGATCGTTTTACAAACTTTTAATAAAGAAATGTGTTTGTTACAATTAGAAAACAATATTATTATAAAATCATTCCAACTTATTGGACAAAACAATTTAGGAGGTCGTCTGCATTTAAAGCGGACTTCAGCATTCTCAATCCATTTGACCTCTTACCGTTCTAGCTATCCTAATTTTCTGTTTAATTTCACCCATTTGGGATATAACAGTATAACACAAACCCAAATTGTCCCATACATAGGTAAATTGGTCAACTTTGCCACTTCTACATCTCAAGAAAGAGTATCCATACTAACCAGAACAGATACTGAAACAATGGATGCCTTAATGGTACGTCTCCGCTTACTGTCCGATTCCTCAAGTTTTTCCATCCATTTTTCAACCTGATATAACATATACAATCGGGTTAGCAATATAATGTATGACATGCATAATTAGAGTTAAAAAAGCTTCCCAAAGCTTACATTAGGATGAAGATATGCATAAATCATTCCAATAATCCATATATACCGATCTAGCCCAGATCTGAAATGCCACTCATGCAACCGAGGCAGATCTGGTTTTGCAGGATCACTGTAACCTGCAAACAAAAAACGCTACTTTCAGGCATCATGTTAAACAAGTACTTTCTAAAACTATAAAAGCCTTAGATTTTAACTGGGTGGAAGTTTTTCATGAGTTGAGATAGAAATAATAAAAGCTTTGGAGTTCAAGTCATGGTCTTGTCATTCATTTACATGTGGCAGTATACAGTGGATAGTATGTTATTATGCACCGCCTGGATGATAAAATGTACCTAAGAGGAATGCAAAAGGACCCCAAATCAAGTCAAAAACTCCAGGAATCTCCCACACCAGGATAACCACAAGAAAGCATGCAACCATCTTTGTAATCATAACTGATCTTATCTCATTATATTTGCTTCCTATAGCAAGTGCTCCATAAACCATGAGAGTAAATAGAGTGTGCATAGGACAGATATAATAGAGCATATAGTCGTTGTTGAGAACTATACAACAGAATGCCACAAAGAAGTTCAGCCTCCACATCATCTGCAAATGAAGAATTGATATTAGGTGCATCAATATAATAATTAACTGTAAAGGTAACCCACACCATGTACATGGCAGTAGATTCTACAAGGAGGACCATTGTGCTCACACTATCCATTGAGTAATAATTATCTTCTAACCAATTTATAACTATCAATAGCATTTCTTTTCACAGGTTTCAATGTCAAAAGTTCCGCCCTGCCCTATTTGAAGGTTAGATTCTGTATTCAAAGTGACAAATTCGAAATTTAGATGTTAAAACTTCCATCCGGAGCAATTTGCAGGTTATAATTATATTCGAAAATGTCTAGTATTACTTGTTTGCTTTTTTAGAGCTTGGCATTAAGTCTCATTCAGGCACCTCTGAGTATTAGTAAAACAAATTTTGTATTAGGATATCCTTAGTTTTGCACATAGCTTTCAGATCCCATGTTACGCATTTTCACGTTTTGCATTACAGACTGAATACAGAAGCAACCTTTTATTTTCAATAAAGGTTCCTTTGATAGGTAAGAATGGATTACTCATTAATTGTCAACCTTTAAAGTTAACATGTGATGTCTGATACAAATAATACTATGTATGCAATCAGCAAGAAACGAAACGAAAAAAAAAAAAATTAAAAACCTGAGAAAATCGTGCAATACTGAAATCTTTTCTGATGTAGTAGTAGGAGAAGTTTCCAAAACCAGTCATCCAGACATAAGCAGCAATAAAAACACGAATCGCATTGTATATCTCCGTGGCAGCGAAGTAATGATACATCAAGAAGAGAACCTGTAATAATTAGAGGAGAAATAGAAGAACTTTCAAAAACAAATTAAGCAATGCATATAACATATTAAGAACTATAATTAAATTTACAAAGATAAATCAGGGGCAAAGTAATGATATTGACAAAACTCTTACCTGCATCCATCCTTTCCACTCCTCTGTTTGATGTCGGTTAAGGTAAAGGATTGATTTTCCTGTCAATGCTGACTTGTCACTATGTTTCTTCAGAGAAGTCATTGCTGAAACAATGATGAGAAGAGCATACAGGAACATGAAAAGATCGCGGTTGTAATTCTGTACAAATAAACAAAAAGTTAGAAACCAAATAAATTATCAGTTTAAAATACACTTAGAAAGGTTAAGTTTACGAAGTAACAACCTTTGTTGATTCCGGAATTAAGTTGGTGCGGTCACATAAGTAGAAATAGAATAAGATTCCCCCAAATTCTGACCTACATGAGGTAGTTAATTCAAAGGTGATTGTTGCATCAACTTAACAAAGAATTGACCAATTTAAAAAATAATCATTTAAAGTAACATGACTTACATTGCTCTTAGGGTTGCTCGATTTTCAAGTAGAAAAGACTCTTCCATCATCACAAATCTGAAAATCCATATGTGCAGATTGTAAATTGAAACTTTAACTGAAAAACAAAAGATAAAAACATGACGAACCCATCAAATAGTTAACTAACCTAATTAAGTTTGCTTTGATGGTTGCAGCAGGCGGCCTGCTTGATGCTGACTTTGTGAGGCCTCCTTCCAGCAAAAGAGCCCTATCATCTTCCTTAGTGGCCTCAAGTTCCAATTCAACCAAACTATTGTCTGAATGGCTGCTTCCAAAAGACACAAGTAAATGAAAATTAGAAGATACTATGACATCGAAAGTTAGCATACACCTTTTCAATGCTGAATGCAACTTTAAATTGGTATGGGTCGGTCGATACAATGAAATATTAATGTGTCAACAGGTCAACAACATGTGATATGTATGTTCACTTGACTATATGGAGCATCTATCATATAATGTCAAGTCAAACTAATCTGTGTTAGCGTACGGAGATAATAAGGTCTATAATACTAAAAGAAACTGACTAGAGTATATGAAAAAACTTACAGTTTAGATGGGGATGAAGATTTTTTGTATTCTAGCCACTCTGAGTAAATCCAAGAAACAAATATAGGAATGATTCCAAGCAAAAAGGACACCTGCGAGATAAAAATTTTAAGAGCATCATAATCAGAACCCTGTGTAAGAAAATCGGAATGAAATACAAGAGCACACAATCCGTAACTTGGAATGCATACCAGTATAACACCAGAATATATTTCCACATATTATTATATAGTATAAATATTCAATACTAACTGTTAAAATGTTTATTCCAATCAGTGGTTCAGTTTCCATCCAACTTACATAGTACATGGTTTGGATATCATCAAAAGAATACAGATTGGCATTTTAAATGGCGAAATATTTACGTAACTCAAGTAAAAAAAACTTGAGCACTCATAGAAGGGAGTGCTTAATAGTAATTTTTGTGAAACTAGTACACACAAAGATGATTTTGGAGTGAAGACATATTGTGTTCAACATTAATTAATTATCCTGTGTATCATCGTTATGGATCATTTAGCAAGGAAAATTACCATACGATCTATCTAATGAAAACATAGGCTCTATGTTATGGATAACTTGACAAAATTTGATAAACGGAGATCACCAACCAGCTAAGGTGATGTTTGAGCTTATTCCACTACATTAGTTAGTATCAGACTATTCCAATAACAAAGCTAAGACGAGTGGAAAAGATCCATGCCAAACACAATGTACTAGTAACTAATAATATTATGAGTAAATATGAAGTTGAAGTTAACACAAACATATTTAGAGAATTAATATTAGTGAAGATTAAAGTAAAAGCAGCAGATGAATGTTTACCTGTCCAGGTGTTAGAGGTCCAGAAACCACCATTGTAATCAATTAATCTGATAATGCGTTATGATCAACAAATCACGATGCGTAGTACTAGTAGTTGAATCAATCGCATCGATGATTCGATCTATCAAAAGAAAGAAACACACAGAGTATGTGTGAATGTGTTGGTAGGAGTATGTATATATATATGTCAAGAATTGGAAAGTGAAACCCTAACCACTAAGATAGATCTGGAGCAACAACCAAGTGATAAAAAGAATGGGGTTGGTTGGGCAGGAGTACAAGTTGAGGTTTGTTGCTTGCTTCACGAATTGAATTCCAATTCAAGATCCAAACAACTACAAGAAGAGCAGATGTCTTTGTCTTCTTCTTTTATTTATTTATTTATTTAAAATAACCGCGGTATGTCGTTGTTAATCGGTGCAGTTGTTCAATACAACAACCAGCTTCCTTCCTTCCTTCCTTCCTTTTATTTACAACATTTACATTTACCCCCCTCCCACGTCGGCATCTCATATCTTCATTTCAGTTTCATCTCATTTAATTAAGACAAGAAAAGTTTTTCAATCACGGCCGGATCATTTTAGGTAGAAAGGCGTGACGTTCACGTTACGTAATAGATTCAAGCGTCGATTTCATGTGTGGCGTGTGATAAGACGTAAAAAATTTCGTGACTTTTAATGAAAATTTAGACTAGGCGACAAACAACCATCACGTTCTCGTAAACTAGGGGTGTAAACAAGACGAGACAGCTCGCGAGCTATTCGAGATCGACTCGTAAACTACTCGAAATCGACTCGATATAAATGAGTCGAGCTTGAGCTCGAGCTACTCGAGTACGCTTTCGAGTCGAGTCGAGCTCGAGCTCGAAACTACTCTGCTAGTGAGACTCGCGAGTCCTTATCAAGCTTCAATGATATTAAACTTTTACCATTATATATACATGTAATTACGTAATTGTCATAAAATCGAGTCGAGTCGAGCTTGATATGCCAATTTTTCATCACGTTCTAGCTTTAAATGTGGAAACAATCGAGCTCAAGTCGAGTTTCGAGCTTGAGTTTGAGATGATGAGCCGAGCTCGAGTTTGAATTCCAAAGTTCGACTGAGCTCGAGTCGAATTTCGAGCTTGAGTTTTAGTGATCGAGTCGAGTTCGAGCTTGGCAGTACTTGGCTCGACTCGACTCATTTACACCCCTATCGTAAACCCTCGAAAATCCCCTAAGTACGCCTTTGTTTTCAATCGTTCACCAAACAACTACAATAATAATCATCAAATAAACCGCACAATGCACTCACACACACAAAATGAACATAATTTGGCTCAGTGGGGCAAGTGACCAAATGGTGCTCAAAAGTGATTAGCCGTGGTTAGAGGGAGGAAACGAGGAGTAATAAGGGACGACATGTAAACGGTGTTGTGTGGAGCTTTGTTACGTTTAGTCTAATTTGTGTAATTGTTATTTGAATATTCAAGTTGTTAAATTGTGAAATAAAAGGGCCATATATGAAGATTTGTAGCTTCTTCCAATCCTGGATGGGGGACGGGTGGTTTCCACAATCGATTTAAGTTGAAGATTGTTTATCTAAAAATTCGACTCGAGCTCGGCCAAGTATTAACAATCTGCACATACTAAGCACGTGCTACGTACTAAGACTCGAAAAGCTCGATAACCGCTCGAGCCGAGCTATCAAAAGCTCGAGCTCGACTCATTATCTGTTTCAAGCCAGTTTACGGGGCTTGAACTCGGGCTTGAGCTCGATAAAAGCTCTGCTCGAATGAGTCGAGCTTGAACTTGAGCTCGAGTTGCTTGAAAAAAATTTGGCTCATTTACACCCTACTGACCCAGTGTTATTAGTAAACTAACTTTAACAATTGTCTATATGTCTTTGCCAAAAGTTGTGAATATGTCATGCCAAAAGTTTTAATTTCGGTTACATATTTGTCACTCGTGTGGATTAGCAAACGGGCATTCACAACCATCCAATGTGCACATGTTCTAGTTTCCAAAATATTTTGTGTTTTTCATTGTGTGTAAGCATACTTGTAATTTCTTATCATGTAACCATCTAGCCGTGTGATCTATACAATATGCAAGAACGTTTTGCAACCACATTATCATATTTGTGCCACGTCAGCATTTAGACTTATTTCCAAAAATAATTGGTTCACAGGTTGAACATTTTAGCCGAAATGACCAAAAAAAACTGTGCTCTTGTGAAGCACACGAAGACCATTACAATGAGCCATGCAAAACGAAAAGTAATACCATATGAGCGATGAATGTAACTTACTCCAGTAAATTTAATACAGTAGTAATATTACCCATATATATTTGTTTCTGATCTATTACTTTAGAACAAGAACGAGCTTTTCAAACCATAAACTTTCAGGTATTAACAATCATACTAAGCACGTGATACATACTAAGCGGGTAAACATCTTGGGATGGCCAAAGAAAAGACCGGAAATGGCCACGGGAATACCAGTTAGGTTGCGCACATCACACCCAAAAAAGGCTAGACTTTCTCCAACAAGGATCCCTCTTCATTTACCCA
Organism: Artemisia argyi; assembly: GCA_030686995.1. Lineage (NCBI taxonomy): Eukaryota > Viridiplantae > Streptophyta > Magnoliopsida > Asterales > Asteraceae > Artemisia > Artemisia argyi. The sequence goes on from CM060686.1 coordinate 90,215,628, forward strand.
TTTACATACTAAGCACATGCCTGCATGAGATTCGATAATCTATTTGCTTCAAGATAAAGACAGAGCGGTGACAAAATTGAAGACTCAAAAGAAAAGCTTCACCTGTCTCTCCAAACCCAGCAGGCACTGCATTTCGAAATGTCTCCACTCAGCAGCTTTTGTTTCTAGTTATGCTGGCTATAAATAAGATCGGCCATCATGATCTTGCCACAGTTTCCAGCGTCTAGGCGGTCAAATATTTTGCATATTTGTAATATGTCTTTCTCCGAGATCTTTCCCATCTCCTTTAGCTTGTAAATCACAAATTCTGACTTGCTGAAACAACACAGAATACATTCATCATTAGAATTTAGTAAAGCAGCATTACAGTAACAAAGACATTTTGTAGGCAGAAAATCAACGGATACCATTTTGTATTAAAATTTGGTCCACCTTAATACAAAAGTCAAAGATAGAGATTTTGATAGAGATGGTATTTTAACTAAAAGTATTTATTATATGTCGAAAGCAACATAGGATTATCTAAAACAAGGTGATAACCAGAAGCAACTACTAAATCACTTAAAAGAAATTCCGCGATTTCCATAATCACTTACTAAACATGATTAATGTGTTTTTGTCGACTATTGTATAGCTCAAGAAAAGGACCACATTTACCTATGGTCCTAAGCTACATGAGTAAACTTTTCTGCAATCATAAATTGAAAAGGGTATCCTAATGTAATAGTGCCCATCATCTAATGTTCACTTTATATCAAATCTTTTCACTCTTACCCAAATATTAATATGTTAATAGTTTCTTTTTAATACTTTTCTACAACACAAAAGAATCTCAAACCTTGAAAATACTTGACATGTTATTAGTTTAGCTTGTAATATTTTAGTGGCACTATGGTTTGTTTGTTGACATTAGACTTTTAATAGAAAGGTGTGGCAAAAGTTAATGGTGTGTTTATATGCAAATGAAAGAAAAAGAATTATGTCTGTATATCCAGGGTGCACAGGTAGATAAGTACACATTGTAAGTCATCAGATTGAGTACCCAAACTTCATGGGTACTTTTGTACCCGAAGGGCAAACTGGGTGAGCTCAAACCAAGGTATTGTCAGTCAGCTTTTAGTTTAACACATCAACTGGTCACTACAGGTGGATCTTAATGAGGATGGTATACCCATACCATATAGTTAACTTTTCATGAGAACACTAACATATTAAGGTGGTTTGTACTTGCCACAATCTTCTTATGTTTAAGAACTTTATATCATACCAGATACAGGTTGACAAGCCTATCATACAGGTCTCTAAGCGTAAGCTATCATATCATCAGCGAAACTATAATACAAGTTCAACTCTATCTTTGGTAGAATACTCAAATTATGTGGACCTATGATTGTATTTCCGTATCTTACTCTGAGTGAAAGACTACACTATTAGCAACTACTGACACACTTATTATCTCATGGAACTCTTAGTATATCTAAAAGTGCTTGCCCAATCCTAATTTCTCACACGTATGCTCCTTTCATTTACAGATAACATATAAAAATGGGTCCATGATGAACTTCAATGACAAGTGGACTCAAGAAACTAAGAAAGTTAAAAAGCATATGTGACTGAAAGCGAAAAAGGCCACAGATATACCTTGCCACCTTGGTGTTTCTGGTGATACAAGTCACACAATTAGGTATTGTTCATAAATAATACAGAACTTTTTCAGAAATATGAATCGTGTATGAATCTCCTAGGTATCAATGAACTGCTCTTGCATCCTTAAGTTGAATGAAATCATAAGATTGTTCTAATAATACTACATCCACAACTTGCACACATCATATCCTAAAGTTCTTTTTCGTTTTCAGTGCTTAATTTGGTTTGCTTTAGTTAAGCCACAAAATTCCAGTCTTGATCATGCGAACAAAACTGTGGTCTGAAAACTATTCAATCGTCTAATGAAAAGCAAGACTTGAAAATGCTCAATGGGATTTACATACCTAAACCCACATAAATGTTAGCCATACGGTCAGAACTTTTCCAAGTCAAACATGATCTTGCTAATCTACTAAATTACAAAAGATATTCATTAAGGGATATATGCGCACCAGCTAGTGTCAAGCAACATTTATCAGGTGTTTAGATGTACACTTTAGAAGCAATGATCAGAAATTTAAATAAGCAAAATCGAATAACCAACTGTAATCAACCGGCCAGTGTTTTAATGAACAAATGTTTGAAGTTTTCGTAAATTTTCTGATTATCTATAAAGTTAACAGATAGATGACCAAAAAAAGGCATTTTTATGAAGACAGTAGAGACGGTTTGCTAAACGGAAGCCAAAATCTCTAAAATTAGATTAAAGGGAGGGGTATATACTAAAATAGGTTACTGGAGATCTGTTTTACCCTAAGATAACCAGTTTTACTTGCAGCTAGCACGAAATTGATTATTAAGAATCAGAAGCAAAATCATCCAAACAGCCCATAATATTCTTTTACTACTATGAAGTGTACTTATGATTTGATATGCCGTCGCATACATGATATGCATGTTGCTGGCTACTTGTTTAAATTATCTAACATATAACAATATATTATCAAACAGACAAACTCAATGAAAATAATGGACAAAGAAATCATATTGAAGACGATTAACTTACGTCACATATCCATTGTTATCAATATCAGCAGCAAGAAACTGAGAAACAGTCAAACCCTGATCAAGAACCCATTTAGCCATCTTTCTATGCCTCTTATCCACTCTAGCCTCAGCCAAATACAGAAACGCACGAGCCACAGCAAGTGTTGACACAAGCAACCAAACAGAAGCAAAAATACGACCCTCCATAGACCTAAACGCCCTATCACCATATCCAACAGTAGTAACAGACATAACCGACAAATAAAACGAATCAACCCAATTTAGCCTCTCAACATAATGCATAACACCAACACCAACCCCGATACAAAGAATCACAACCCCTAAAGCTAACGCCACTTTCATCCTAATCCTCATCCTCCCCTTTTTAACATCAATTATATAAGAAGGATGCTCGGGCTCAATCTCATATCCATTCTTTAAAGATCTCAACAAATGATTCTCTTGCAAATCAAGAACATAACTAACCATCCCACTAAGCAAAATATCAATAAACCCAAATCCAACCAACACAAACATAATCGAAAACAGCTTCGTCACAACATTATTAGGCGTTATATCACCATATCCAATAGTACACATAGTCACAATACAAAAATAAAGAGCATCAACAACCACATGTGTCTCATGAGCAACAAAATGCTCCCTGTTATACCAATATATCGAAACACCAAACGCCAAATACAAAATCAACAACAATACCGCTTGGCGAACAATAGCCGAAGAACTAGACTGGGGCGGCTTCTCACCATCACTATGAGTCTCAAGATCATTTATAGCAGCCATAGCAGGCGCGGTTTTCGACCTATGAAGATTAGTTTTCTTCCCAAAATAATTCTGATCCGATAACCATGCTAAAGGTGAGGAAAGTACTTGTTGCTCATAAACACCACCTGGGCTCGAACCAGTATTACTTAAAGACATAGTTAAAGCATCAACAAGAGTTGAAGATGGTTCTTTGGGGGACCCAAATATGATCATATCTTTAAGTTCAGATGGCGTTAAAGACGGTACCGAAATTTCATTGTTTTCGGGTAAAGGGCATAATACGGGTTGTGTTCTTGGTGTGTTTGGTTGGAGAAGTGGCTCTTTAGACATATTGGTTCACCGGAAAACCACTCAAATTTAATTTTCCGATATGGGTTCACCGGAAAACCACTCAAATTCAATAAAACAGTAGCTTTTAGTTGTTTTCCGAAATGGGTTCACCGGAAAACCGCTTAAACTCTATAAAGTAACGAATTTTAATGGACTTACGGTGGTTTCTTGATATGGGTTCACCGGAAAACCGCTTAAATTCAAAAAAATTGGTGGTGTGGGTTCACCGGAAAACTGCTGAAAATTGAATGAAATAGTAGCTTTAGATGGTTTTCAGATGGAAGTTTGAATCTTGAATTGGTGAGTATATTTAAACGTGATTGACGGAGAATAAACGGGAATTATGTGAGAATATATGAAAATGAATGACACCCACGATGGAAGAAAAGTGTTAAAATACTCCTAATTATGATGTTAAAAAATTGCTTTATACTAATTTAAATAATTGAGATATTTCATTAAAATAATTAAAATAATGTGAAAAGACATAACTTGGTTTTTATATATTCATGGGTCAAAACTAAAAAAAAAAAAAAAAAAAAAAAAAAAAAAAAAAAAAAAATTAAAATAATGTGAAAAGACATAAGCCAAGTCTTTATGTGTTTATGTAGTTATGTAGTAGCAGCTAGCAAGTTAAAAGACATACAACAAATGGTATGATAGAACATACACGTGCAAGTAAAGTGTTGCACAAATGTATGAAAGATTTGGTACTATCAAGACTTTCATTTAATGGGTCTGTTTTGCCCATAACTTAAGTTGGTTAGGCTCCAAGCGAGACATTGTATATCGTTGAAAACAGGGATGGAATCCGGATATAATTTGACCAGGTGCATTTATAAAAAAACTTACATAAAATAAGGAGCACACAATTTTTCTAGATCAGGTGTACTAAAGAAAATTCGAGGTTTTAACCAAAATTAACACTAAGCCGCAAATTTTATTAGTGTCTCGAGACTCATTCTGGTTCTGTCCCTGGTTGAAAGCCAATTGTTTGGGTTGCAATTCGAGACCCACCCTAGTTCCATCCCTGAATGAAATCCAATTGTTTGGGTTGCAATTTATGTGATGGTATGGCTAAGTTTTGAGTTTGGTTGTTATGGACTTATGCTCATTGGTTGGACAATTTAGGGAAAGAAAGGATAAAAGGTGGTGTTCACAACACACATATGTTGATGTATAAAATTATACATAAAATTATAAGCGATAAAAAAAACTATTATAAGTATTTTTGGGTAGTGATATTTTTTACGTAATGTTTCATTTAGCTTTTAATTTTGATATTTCATTTTCAGTTCATCTACGAGCTCTAGAAAACCCAAGAACGGCCAAGTTCATAAATAACAACCAACGCTAAGTTTATGTGTCTTTGTTTGAACGATAAAAGGTGTGAGCCTATAAGTGAGATCTCAAGTTTAAATATATGCACAAACTTTTAAACTAGTTTATGTTGTAAATATTGTTCAATAGTTAGTCGTTTATAAAAAATAAATAAATAAATAAATAAATAAAAAAGTGTAAGAGCAACCTTAACCGAGATATATACATTTACTTGCGGGTTTTGATACAACATGCCTTTCAGATTTTGATGTGTCGTTCAAAGAATCTTGATTTGGTTCACTATTGGCTACCTCAGTACCTCTTAAACTTATATGCGGACTTGGATTTGTAAAAGAGTAGACATGAGGTTGAGCTTGAATCAATGGTGATAAATCTAACTCCAAATTGAATTGGTAGCTCAAATATTTTCTATTTACATACTCAAGCTTGGCTATAAAATAATTCTAGCTCGACTCAAAGGCTTGATAAGCTTAATAATATTATCTAACTTATATCAACAATATATAAGTGGCGGCATGTGTTACATTTCGAGAAATATATGCGACCAAACGTGAAACGTGGCCCTTTTGTTGTCTAAGGGATGCAATATTTTTTATTTCATGTTACATAATTTATACTTGAATATAGATCCGAATAATGTTTTTTTCTGTAATCATGTAAGACATGATAAGAAAACATCATTACGTACAAGAAACCTTCGATCACAATATTTTACATCAAATGATTATCTTCAGGACAAATATCACAACTAGTTTATCCCATAAGTCGAAAGTATGTTTGGCAAAATGAGTTAGGTTCGTGTTCAAAGTTAATACTCGTATGACTAGAATCGAACCCGAGACCTCGGGATTGCACACATTACAAATGATAATTAAAGATTAATAAATATTAACTGTTATGTACATTTCTTAATAACACAAGTATAAGGACTAATGATCGTTAGTGATTAACCGTAAGTACTAACTATCGTTAAAAGGAAAAGGAAAAGACTAGAATGAAATTAGGAGCCAAGAAGGATCCGGAATCCCTCTTGGACTCCTTAGGCCGGTCGATCAAGGGGAGGGGAAACCCAACCCATATCAAACTTGTCTTCCAAGTTTCTACAACTATATATACAAGGCCTAGGTTCATTCTTTCATATCTTTCGTGCACACACAAAACCCTAAAGCTTTCTTTTCCTCTTGCTTTCTTCCAGCCGATCGGACCAAACAAACCCTTAGGTTTGGGTCGACTTTTTCATAAAGAAAATACTTGTGTTTTGATCTTGCAATCAATTTAATTCGTTAGTAATTTTTGTGTACAAGAACGAGGTAACAACTCACTATAGTTGCTATCAAGGAATTGATCAATAAAACGGTAAGGGATTGATCATTGATTCATATAAACCCTAATTAGGGTTCATCTTTATTAATCAAGGTTAATCAAGTGATTCTTGTTCAGCTGGAATCCCACGGTACGTTCCTATTATGTTTATGTTAATTATTAATGTGTTATAGATGTTCCATTCGCTTCCGCATATGTGTTTTACCTATTTTCATGCTTGTCATGGTTTTAATATTCTAACAGTGGTATCATGAGCTTGCTATAACATGATTAATGATTACTAAAACACATAAAAATTGAATCTTTGATGTTTTTAGATACATGTTAAGGTTTTTTGTTTTATCTAGGGTTTTAGATTCGAAACCCTTGTAATTTTTTTTTTTTTTTTTTTTTTTTTTTTTTTTGTGGGGGGAGGGGGGGGGGGGGGGGGGGCGATTACCTCCTTAATTTACCCGAATTTTAGGGTTTGTATTAAATATCAATTATGATTAGAAACCCTAGGTTTTAACAAGTTTATGTGTTAATTGGACGTACTTGTGACCTAATTGGTAATTATTATGCTTAGATCCGTGACGAACATGCATGTTAGTCATGGATTGTTAATTGTTTAATTATTATGATTTTGTCACATGTTTAGATATATCTAAAATTTGGGAAGACCTCATATTAATTAAAATCAATTTATGTGCTATGTGCTATGTGATTGACTTTGGCCTACGCAATTGACTTATCAATGTATGTGGCTCACTTCCTTCAAGAAGGAAGGCCTTAGTTGATTATATGCATATTGAAACCTAGAATTGATTTTATTAGGATCTTCTCTAATCAAGATTGCATGTGGCTATTTGTTTCACCTATAATTGTTATGTTTATTAGTTGCTTGATTTGTCTTTATTACTTGTCTTATTGTTTTATTTTGTTGGACACGTTGTAAGCAATAAAAGGGTAATTTTAATAAAAAAAATTAATTGGACTAATAATGGTGAAACTTTAAGTGATAAAGATTGATTCTTGCGGTGTCGTATGTGCCGACAGTGGTTCGCTTCGCACGGTAATTGTCTCCCATGCGAGACTAGCAAGATTCATACTTTATTACATGTTTTAAGATTTAATCCAAAAACTTTTGCTTGATTGATGTTTTTGTACACATAGTTTTAAAAGTAAGCGTTATAAGATAAATTCATAGTGATGGTAAGAAGGCTTGGAAAGAGCCTAGAGTCTGCCTTGGTTATCACACTTATGAATGCGTCTTAGACGACTTTCTTTTATCTCCATTCTTGTATAATATCATCTTAAGGGTGATTTACCTCAATTCCACTTTTGTGGGTGATAATTGAAGGTTCTTCTTTAATTGGTGAACCCGATACCTCAAGTAAAATTTTTTGTATTAATCTTAAGAATTGGTAATAAAAAGTTTTTGAAAAATTATGTTATAAAGATGAGTGCATGCATCTTTATACATGTTTTGATTGTCACATCAAACCAATACCCTATAAAATGTAAGTTACATGTCATCTAACTATAAGAGACACTTGAAATTATTATTTGGTAAACGTGAGACCTAGGCTAAATTTTAATGACAAGGTAAAATTCTATATTGTAGTGAGACCGGATATAGATATTTTACAAGTTTCTAAGTTAGACGACTTAATTAAGTTGTGTGTGAGACCTAGAACTTAAGGCATGAGATGGGATGAAACATGCTTACATTGTAAATTGATGAATCAATTTGATCTAATTCCCATAACGATCTAGGATTTGGAAATCTTGTTTGCCAATTATTGTTCGACAGATTACCATCTTTTATACTTTCATTACTAGCAGATCAACTGATGTAATGAAACATATGTAAAGTTGGATCCTAGATTTTCAAGAAAATTAAGTGGCTATTTGAATATATCCTTGGGTATTCTATTTTCTTGAAAATATGTATTATCGAAAATACTAATGTTTGAACTTTTTTCTGTAGAAATGACTCAACCCGATAACACCACTGTTGTTTCTGCTTTCAAGAGTCATCTTGAAAGGGAAAAACTAACTGGGAAAAATTTCAATTATTGGCACAGATCGCTCAGAATTGTCTTGAGGGCGACTGATAAGCTCAATTACTTGAATACTGCTTGCCCTGACCGTCCTGCTGATACTGCCCCGGAAGCAAAAAAAGCAGCATGGTATGTTGAGTAGAAGAAGTATAATGAGGTTGCTTGTTTAATGCTCACTAGTATGGATGCTAAGTTACAAAAGCTGTTTGAGTACTACTATCCATACAATATGCTTCAGGAACTCAAGAAAATATATGAGAAATCACCAGATGTGGAATTGTATGACCTGCTCGATCAATTACACAGTTGTAAACATGGTGATGGGAAACCTGTAAGTAATTACGTATTGATGATGAAAGGCTTCTTTGATCAACTTCATAGACTCGACTTCGGTTACCCCGAGAGAAGTGCAAGTGAACCTAATCAATAGGTCCCTTACCAAGGACTTTAGAGGTTTTGTTCAGAATTTTAACATGCATTGCTCGGGGAAGACAGTCTCAGAACTACTCGCAATGCTGGTAGATTATGAGAAAGGTTTTCCACCTCAGGGCAAGGCTCCTACTCCTCAAGTGTTGGCTATTCAGGGAGGTAAGATCCAGAAGAAATCGCAAGCAAAGAAGGGTAAAGACAAGGCTGATAAAGGCAAGCAGGTCATAGCCTATCAACCAAACCCTAAGGTGAATCAGCACCAGCCCAAGCAGAACAAGGTGAATCCTCCCAACAAGAAGGATCAGGCTTGTCACCACTGTCACGAGAAGGGCCATTGGAAACGCAATTGTCCACTCTACATTCATGACTTGCGACAGAAGAATCAGAATAATGAGGCTGGTAACCCCAGTTCTTTAGGTGCGTTCTTTATGATTGAATTATTTACTTTAACTCATAAAAATTTCTGGGTATATGATACAGGTTATGGTATTCATATTTGCAATACTATGCAGGGGTTTAGAGTTGATAAGAGGCTTGCCTATGGACAACAATATCTGCATGTTGGTAATGGAGCAAATGCAGCTGTTGAAGCTATAGGCATATTTGAATTAGTTTTGCCTTCGGGCTTAGTACTGTATTTGAATAATTGTCATTATGCACCTTCAATTATTAGGGGTGTAGTTTCCTTTTCTTGTTTGTTGGATCTTGGTTTTAAACATACTATTAATGGCAATAGAATTTCAGTTTCTTTTAATGATGTTTTTTATTTTAATGCTATTGCTGTGAATCGTATTTTTTAGATTGATTTGAATGTATCCAATGATTGTAATAATTCAATGTATAGCATCAATCATAAGAGAATCAAGAAAGGTCTGGATTCATCTCATCTTTGGCATTTTCAACTTGCTCATATAGGCAAGACTCGCATGGAAAAGTTGCAATGCGATGGGCTTTTGCAAGATATCAATGATGAATCATATGATAAATGTGAATCTTGTATAGCAGGTAAGATGACTAGGAAACCTTTCAATAACCGTATGGAAAGAGCTTCTGATCTACTTGGTCTAATTCACACAGATGTGTGTGGACCGCTTAGACATGTGTCAAGGAAGGGTGCTAGCTACTTCTTAACATTTACGGATGATTATAGTCGTTATGGTTATGTTTATTTACTTAAACATAAACATGAGGTGTATAAAACATTCAAAGTGTTTAAAGCAAAAGTAGAGTTGCAAACCGGAAAGAAGATTAAATCTCTTCGTTCTGATAGAGGTGGTGAATACCTGAGTCAAGCGTTTAAAGATTTTCTAGCTGAGAATGGAATTGTCCAGCATCTCACTTCTCCATATACTCCACAACAAAATGGTGTATCTGAGAGAAGAAATCGTACATTGCAAGATATGATACGATCTATGTTTAATCTTACAACTCTTCCTTTTTCGTTTTGGGATTATGCCATAGAATCTGCAGTTCGCATTCTAAATATGGTTCCAACTAAGAAGGTGGATAAGACACCATATGAGTTATGGACCGGTAAAGTGCCTAACTTGTCCTATCTAAAGGTCTGGGGTTGCGAAGCATTTATTAAGCGTGACTCAGCAGATAAACTCCAACAAAGATCTGTAAATGCATCTTTGTAGGATACCCAAAGGAAACAATGGGTTACTACTTTTATTACCCACCTGAAAACAAAGTTTTTGTTGCAAGGTATGGAGATTTCTTGGAAAAGGAATTCATATCTCAAGAATTCAGTGGGAGAGTTTATGATCTGGAAGACGATCAGGTAGATGCATTACCTTCTGAAAACACTAGCCAACTTCCGGAAGAACTTGAAAGTTTAGGTCCTCCACCAGAAGTTGAAGTGGTTCCCATTCGCAGATCTATAAGAACTGTGAAAGCTCCTGAACGTCTATGTCTTAATGTAGAATGTGAGGAAACTATACTAGGGGATCTTGATGAACCTCCTAGCTATAGGGCTGCCATGCATTGTCCTGAAAAGGAAAAATGGCGAGTGTTATGAATGGGGAAATGCAATCCATGAAAGATAACAAGGTCTGGATTAAAGTAGACCTTCCTCCTAATGCAAAGGTAGTTGGGAGTAAGTGGCTCTTCAAAAAGAAAACTGACATGGATGGCAATGTACACACCTATAAAGCTCGTTTGGTAGCTAAAGGCTATACTCAAACTTTTGGTATTGACTACGAGGAGACCTTTTATCCTGTAGCTGACATCAGGGCTATTAGGATTCTCATAGCTATAGTTGCATACTATGACTATGAGATTTGGAAAATGGATGTCAAAACCGCCTTCTTAAATGGTCACCTAGATGAAGACATCTATATGGCGCAGCCTGAGGGGTTTGTGAATCCAGAATTCCCAAATCATGTATGCAAACTTCAAAGATCCATTTATAGATTGAAGCAAGCATCACGACAATGGAATAAAAGATTTGATAGTGAGATTAAAAAGTATGGATTCACTCAAAATCTTGATGAGCCATGTGTATATCACAAAGCTAGTGCGAGTGATGTAATTTTCCTTATTTTATATGTCGATGATTGATCATGAGAAAAGACATTCCAAGTTTGCAAAAGGTTAAGGCATATCTTGGAAAGTGTTTTTCTATGAAAGATTTAGGGGAAGCTGCATTCATTCTTGGAATCAAAATTTATAGAGATAGATCTCAACGATTAATTGGATTAAGTCAAAGTGCTTACATTGATAAAATATTGAAGAGATTCAATATGCAAAATTCCAAGAAAGGATATTTGCCAATGCGAGAACAACATGGCTTAAGCAGCAAAGTTTGTGCTTCAACACCTGCAGAGGTGGAACGCATGAAAAGAGTCCCTTATGCTTAGGCTGTGGGATCTATTATGTATGCGGTGAAAAGTACAAGGCCTGATGTGGCATTTGCTCAGAACTTGACCTGTCGATATCAACAGAATTCGGGTGAACTTCACTGGACTGCTGTTAAGAATATTCTTAAGTACCTTAGGGCTACTAAAGATATGTTCTTGGTATATGGGGGAAATCCAGATACAGAACTTGATGTTACAGGTTACTGTGATGCTTCCTGGAAAGGTGATAAAGATAGTACGAAGTCTCAGACGGGTTGTGTCTTTGTCATTAACGGAGGAGCTGTGGATTGGAGGAGCAAGAAGCATAGTACATTGGTGATGTCTGCAACAGAAAGTGAGTATATAGCTGCTTCAGAAGCTGCAATGGAAGCCGTTTGGATTAGGAAATTTGTTTTGGGGCTTGGAGTTATGCCATCAATTCAAAGACCTATAAAAATGTATTGCGACAACTCAGTTGCAATTACATTTGCCAATGAGACTGGAATCATGAAAGGCACCCGACATTTCTCGATTAAGCATCATTATGTTTGAGAACAAGTCAAAATATGTGAAATCGAGTTACTCAAAGTTCACACATATGAAAACTTAGCAGATCAACTAACAAAGCCTCTACCTGGCACTAAGCTTTATAAGCATGCTGAAGGCATAGGACTTCATTTAGCTGAAAGTTTCATGCCCATTTGTGATTAGTATTTGAATAAAGGATGTAATGTACGATTATTATTTTAATGAAATAAAATATTGTTTATGTTTATTTATCATTGTCTTAATAATATATCCTGTATTTGCATGTTTAAATCCATGAATAAATTATTATTCTAAATTTTCCGTTGTCAGTTAATGATATGGGAATTTCATTAAATTAAGACAAATCTGAGTATTGGTTAGAATATACTTGAAAGTATATTTATGTGTTGTCATACCAATGTCACATGATATTCAATGAGTTGAATATAGGACTTATCCCAACTTCATGATTTCACATTATGGGGATTGTCATTAAAGTGAAACATGTTTAAAAGTTATCCTCAGACTTGAGATACCAGATAAGTGTCATGGATGCAGTGCATTTCTGTGAAGCAATTTACCGCTATCCGTAACAAGTAGTCATAAGGATTGTTTTCAGAAGTGTTGCAAAGTTCATGGGTTATTCTTATAGTCAAAAAAGAATTTGTTCCTTCGAATTTTGATGAGGCGAAAAATGATCCGTTTTTAGGGGGTCATTTAAGCCCGAATCCGACTTTATTTGATCAAATATTGCCCTAAATCGTTCCTTTTGTGATTTTAGGTGTTTGGAGAGTGAATTCTGGAAAAGAGGCTATTTTGGACGTTTTTGGAGCATAAAGTGAAGAAAACGGCAAAGTACCAAAAATCCAAGCTGAAAATACAAGGTGACGGCGTCAAGACCAAAAGCTTGACGGCGTCAGACATGAAGAATTAAATATCGAAGGTGGTGACGGCGTCAGACGAACTGGTGACGGCGTCAAAGTGGCCAAGAATAATTTACCGTGGGTGGTGACGGCGTCACATAGGCCGTCATAAGTGGATCAAGGCCGTCCGAGGAAGTTTATGGCGGCGAGGTGACGGCGTCAGAATTAACTCTTGACGCCGTCAGACTGTTTTTCCTATATATAGTTTTCTATTTTTTTTCATTAAAGAGGGAGAAGTTTTGGTGAAACCCTAAAGACGATTTTGGTGCCTCTCTTACAGGTTTTTCAAGGGTTCCAAACCCTTGAGACCTTGCATTGTAATTGAGATAAGTATACTCTTAATTCAATCAATATGTCTATGTGTTGGTTGTTTATCTTTTGTTCTTATCTTAATTCTACTATGCTAGGCTAGATCTCTCTTGTGTTTGCTTAGATCTAATGAAACCTAGATGTTGATTATGTGTTGATTACTTGTCTATTCTTGTTTTGAATGAATGATTTATATGTTAGGCTTAAGAAAACTGGCAGATCTCCAAATGGTAACATGCTTGAACGTCTTAAGAAACATGAACCGAGGCGTACTAGGTCTTTATTGGTTGTATTTAATGCATGAGCCACTGTTTACAATCTCTATAGTTGTGTTGGGTCATGGTGTAGGAGGAGATAAGAGCTCATAGAGTTGGGGAGTTATGTATGCCACCCCACGAATGGTATTAAGGAATACAACCCGTCATTCATACAAGTGTAACAAGTAATTAACATGTAAAAGATATCTAGGGAGTAATGAAGTCTAAGTAAACACAATTTCTCCAATTACTGCTCACAACCTTAGTTTAATTTAGTTTAATTTCATTTTCATTAGTTTAAATTAATTATATAATAGTTTTGGGTTAGTTGAATAGCAACTAATTCCGCCCACTCCTTCAAAACCCGAGATTTTACTTGCTTTCATAAAATATAAAAACACAAAAATAATCATCTTTCATCTCTAGAACTATTAATTAGGTTTTCTAATCCTAGCGACACTATTCCTAAGCTGAACGATCAATCCCCCGGTACTTGTCACTATACTATACTACAACGATCAGGTACACTGCCTGGTGGGGGTTGTAAGCTTCTCGAGATCCCTCGAGAGGTAAAGCAAGGTGCGATTCCCACGCATCAAGTTTTTGGCGCCGCAGCCCGGGGAATAGTTATTGTCTAGGTTAGGATTTCTTTTTATTAGGTCTACTTGCTAGATTCCTTTCTAGTAAGATTTTTATTTTTATTTTTATTTTTAGGTCTTCTTTAGTCTATCTTATTTCTTCGTGCCTTTGTTCGTAACTCTTTACCATCCGACATCATGGAAGGTGGTAACATCTTTGAACCCATCATCCCACCACAACAAAACCCACCATTAGAACCCCTTAGGCCCCGAACCTTAGGAGAGTATTCCCGACCCAGCCACCAAGGCTACCGAAACACCATTGAGCTCACCGGAGCCAATGTGACCCCCTTGCGATCCGACACCATCCGGTTGGTGCAAAGCGGATGTGCATTCCATGGACTTCGTTCTGAAGATCCAAACCAACACCTTAAGGACTTCCTCAAAATCGTAGATTCCATAGACCTAGGTGTTGAAACTAGAGAGACTACCCGTTTACGCCTATTCCAATTCTCTCTACGGGATCAAGCTAGTCAATGGCTTGAGCGTTTACCCGCGGGATCCATCACCACATGGGATGATCTCACCACTCGTTTCCTTGCTCAATTTTTCCCACCGGGGAAAACTACTAAACATAGGAATGACATCTTGATGTTTCAACAACGTCAAAATGAATCTCTTTATGAAGCATGGACTCGTTTCAAGGACTTACTCCAAAAAGTCCCTCATCATGGCATAGATCTTTGGCTCCAAGTCCAAATCTTCTATGACCATATCGACATCCCCACGAGGCGAACCATTGACCAATCGGCCGGTGGTATGCTACGTGATCTTAGTGCGGAACAATCATGGGAACTCATAGAAGATCTTGCTCTCTATGACAACGAAAGTTGGAATGATCCCCGTGATTTGAACAAAACGGTCAAGGCAATATCTTTGCCTTCGAATAATTCAAGCACTCTCGACCGTAGGATCATGGAACTTGAGGACCAAGTCAAGTTTCTCATGAAATCTTACGAAGCTCCGAAGCATTCAAGCCAAGTGAACAAAATCACTTCTTCATGCGAATTATGTAGTGGTCCCCATGACACTCGTGATTGTGTGGAACTCCCCGGAACAGCTTTTGCGGACTACGCATCCACGCGTACCGACGAAGCGGGAGATAAGTGGTACACTTTCAAGCCCGAGCCAAACACATACGGTGATTCATATAACCCCTCGTGGAAAAATCACCCAAACCTTAGGTGGAAACAAAATCAACCCAATTCATCCAACCCACCTAATCGTTACCAATCAAACGGTCCACCATCTAACCGTACCTTCAACAACAATCCTTCTAACAACTATGGTAGTACCAACAATCTTGAAGGATTGATGTCGAAATTTATGGCATCTCAAGAAGCTCGCATAGCTAGGTTTGAAACCGAATTCAACCAACAACAAACGGAGATGACCAACAAGATCGACAACTTGTTGAAAGCCCTCAACAACCAAACATTAGCCACACCTAGGAAGGACACTAGGGACACCAATAGTGGAATCCAAGTTAAGGACCCCTCATCATCCAAACATGTCCACTTTGTCAATGTTGTCACCATCAAGCCGATAGATAGGGAGATAGAGGAGAGTGACAATGATGAAGTTAGAGTAGGAGCCAATAGTGAGGATGAGAGTAGGGAAGTTGAGGTTAATAAGGATAAGGAATTAGAGGAGGTAGAACCTATAGAGGAATATTTTGATAAGTTGTCAACCAAGGAAGAACGGGAATACCATAAGGATCTATTCGATAGTCCCGAGACAACATATATCTTTGGCGATCCCCTGATCAAAATGGGAGACCCCTCTAATATTAACATCCCATGCAATATCGGGCACATGCATATATGGAAAGCTTACATAGACCCTAGATCCCCCGTGAACATCATGTCTAGGACTTACTACAATTGGGTGATGAAGAAGCAACTCAATTTTAGGATAATGCCCGGTAAAAGTTGGATAAGTAATTTTGCAGGAAGAGTTAAGGGAGTACATGTGATTATAGGGAATCTCACCTATGAGATTGATTTTATGATAGTGGAAGACACGCGTCCGGTGATAGATGCTTGCCTAAGTCAAATAATATTTGGGAAACCATTTGTTGAGGCCACTAGGATGAGTTATGATCCGACGTTAGGGATAGTTAGGTTCAAGAAAGACAATGATGAGGTTGCTTATCAAATGCCCTACAAGATTGAGCAATACCGTCTTCTCTCTAATTTCGAAAAGGAACGTAAGCAAGCGGCTTATTATAGGAATGATGAGGATAGACGTAGAGGAGTAGAGTATGTTAGAAATAGGATGCTTGGTTTCTACAAAGAATGCTTGCAACTAGGTCCGGAATACAAAACTGGTTTAGAAGACGACCTAGAGAGTGGAACCAATTATGAGATCACGTAGTAACCCACGACTTTGAGTCTAGCTACAAGACTCGTAAATAAAGAAAAGCGCTTCTTGGGAGGCAACCCATGTTTTGTGTGATTTTTATTTGTTTGATTGTTATTTGCTTCCGTATGCATGTTTTATTTTTATTGTTGGTTGATCATGTTTCTTTACTAAAAAGTGGAAATACTTTATTATGTTGTTTAGCCTAGTCTTAACTTCAACCTAAAGGTATTTTTGCAAAAGATAAGTGTAAGGGGAAACCCCAAATATGTTTTTAAGAAACAAACCGATCATGATTCTCCACAATATTTAATGAACATGTATATTCGTAATTGTTAGAGTCAAATGCTTGTATTGAGTCATAATGAAGTTTTGCAGGATTTTCCAGGAAGTAGGACAAAGTTTTTCCAGAAATTTTCCGGAAACTTAACATAAGAATTTCTGCAGGTCCATTCTGACGGCGTCAGGGTTTGCTCTTGACGGCGTCAGGAGTTAAAATCTGGAAATTTTACCGGTTTTGTTTTTCTAACGGAGTCTTATAGTTTTTGTGAATTATTAAGTTTTATAATCTCCAGGAAATCTGCAAACTTCATTCCACAAGCATTATATCTTACTTTGTTTTCTAGGATTTAGTAACTTATATAGGATGCCGCCGATTTTACGCGAGGTTGCCTTGTCTACTTTTGTCAGGATTTACAGGTTATTTGTGACAAGAAGATGATTTATATTCTCGAAGGGAAGCTTTGATTGTTCGTTTTCTTGGAAGAAGATTTAACCTGGCCAACTAAAATCCATACCGAGCGAATCAGGGGAGTATTTGATTTCATTCTCTTTACTTTTTAACTTTTACATTCTTTACTTGAACATTGGGGACAATGTTCATCTTAAGTGTAAGGGGAGGGTAAAAAGATGATACCTTACATATGCACTTTCGCTTGAGTTTGTTTTGTTTGATGGTAGATGTGTAATAAAACTACGAGAAATACTTGTTAGTGTAATTTTAGCGCCAAATTTAAAATTTTTTACAACATTTAGGAGTGAAACTTTAGCCATAGCAAGCGTCTCATGGATAGGAGGTTGTATGACTAGCACATAACCGTATATTCAGAAAAATTTTCCACCCAAAAATGTGAGGTTCGCCTTTAGATTTGATAGGAAAAGCATTTATTATTGGTGCTTATGAGTGTACTGGTAGCATTTAGATTCTAGAACTTGCGTTAGTGATGCATCCCGAGACCGCTAGTGAGACTACATTCGTGTGGTAGGATTTACTACATGATAAGAGGCATTAGGATCACCCTTGTGTTAAACCCGTATCATGATTACTTGACCATTTAAGTCATATTACTTGGCTAGTTAAGTCAACTAATTTTTCTCACACCCTTAGCGTTGTACTCATTTTTAGTACACGAAACCCCTAGTACACCCCTCCGAGCCTATCTTTTCGTTTCTAACTTTAAGCATTTTACTTAAAGGAAGAATTTGTTACACCCCACTTAAATGTCACCCAAATCGCCTTAGCCTTCCGTGTATGCGCTCATTTTTAGTGCATTATTGTTATTTGTTAAACCCTAAGTTAACTTTCTAATGGATTACATGGTTGCTAAGTCGAGTCATATCATTGTAATAAAATTTATAATTAAAAACTATTTAACTTAATTAATATAATTAAACTATTTTAAATGACTATTATTACTAAATTACCTTAGAAAATTATAATAAAATTTATAAAAATATTTAATTACTACAGAAATACTACAAAATTATAAAAACTTGCTAAAAATTATATTTAAGCTAATTGACTAATTAATTACTTATTAATTAATTTAAAGCTAATTTAATTTAATTAAATTAGAAAATTAGAAAATGAACAGTGGAAATTATGAAACTATTTTCTAAAAGTTTTAACTACTTTATAAAACTTAGGAAAAATATAAAATTCTACTTTTGTTAATTAAAATTAAAGAAATCTATTTAATTACTAATATTACCTATTTAATTATTTAAACTAGTTTTAAATCTAATAAATAGTAAACTGCTTAGGAAAATTCTAAGAAAATTATTTTAACTACTTAAAGGTACTAGGAAATTTATAAAATTATAAAATTAAAAAAGTGCTTATTAATAAGCTGAGATGAAAATTAAATAGATAATTTCTATTAAATAGAAGCTATCACTATTTTTATGTTTGCTTTTTCTGGTTTTTCTTTTATACAACTACTTAAATACTTAAAATAAGAAACTTTTACAAAGACAACTAATTTAGAACCTCAAAATAAGCACTGTAAGTGCTTATTAGCTTATACAGTTGACTATAGTTGACCAAACTAAGAAATAAGCTAAGTTGAGGTTATGTGGGGTCCACTATGGTGAAATCTGGTTTACCTAAGTTACTTATACCTATTTAAGCTAGATGTGGTGAGATAAGCTCCTAGGATAAGCTGGGAAGCTAAAATAAGCAATTGCTTATTTGGTTTCTGACTCAGAAATGAGACAGAGTTTAGGGACAAGTCCAGGTGGGGTCCTTTGATCTAGAGGTCAAACTAAGGGTCAAGTATTGAACCTGGGTAGGAGGGGGGTTGTAAGAACCAAGGTATGAGGTGTGGGACCCACTGGGGTAACCACAAATCACCACCAAAGTTGGTTGGGTAGCCTAGGTCTGCTGAGACATGGCAACTACTTTGCCCTGCAGGTCACTTCCAAGGGTATTTTTGTCTACTTAAAAAAATCTCAAAATTCAAACAATGGTGGAATTCTAAAGACTAGCTGGTAGGCTACACACTCAATAAGTTTCAAAGCTTGATTCTACTCCTAAAATTCACAATAAATCCTTGAGTTTTTGAGATTTCTGACTAGTATCACTTTTGACTTTTCCTAATTTATAACTCAGTTGACTTTTATGAAGTTTGATCCTAATTTAGTGACTGATTATGACTAGTTAAGTTGTAATGAAGCTAATTTAGGCTAAATCTACTAGTTATGAGCTTAAGTAAGTGATTATGGAACTCAAATCCTCACACAGTCAACTGTGTGGGGTTGATTCATGTAATTTTGACTTATGGTGTTTTTGGTGCAAAGTTTAATGATTATAAATCCTATTTCTTACTACAGCAGTACAATGAAACAAAGATAAACAATCAATAACAACTAAGTCTCAGCTAACAAGCTTGTTCCAAACACCCTAGATCCTAACTGATGTGGGGATTTTCAAAGCAAAAACTTAATTTTTACCAATTCATGATTACAGAAGCATATGTTATGATTATTTAAACCTAACTTAACACAATAATACCACTAACAACAACAACAACTCAGATTATAACAAAATACTAAATTTTACTTGAAAGTTGAAATACTAAGCAAATACTAAATTCAATACACAACTATGCTATTAAAGATTATATTATCACTAATTAACTTCAAACAATCATAAACACACAGCTATAAGCAAAGATAACCATGATCTAGAAAATAAGCTTGGAAATGATAATAAGGCTTACAATTTTGTTGACTGTGAGCACCAAGACCAAGAACCAAGAAACCTAATTCCTCCCTGAGGATCTAAACCCAACTCCACAGCTTCCTTATGCTTCCAAATCTCTTCTGAAACCCAGAAATCAAAACCAAGTGCCACAGTTGACCTTCATTGACCAAATTTGTATATGATGAAATTTTTATCTTATACTGATTTGTAGATTACTAAAAGCTTTATTGAGCTTATGGGAGCTTATATGAGCTTCTTGAGTCTCTATAACATAACAATAACAAGTACACAGCTTATTGAGATTTTTGATATGAAATTGAAAATGGCATCAACTAAGATAACAACACAAACTTGATTTTTATTAACTAAAAAGATTACTAGTACACTGAGAATGCTTAAACTGAAACTTGAAAGCTTTAAATTACGCTTGAACTTTTAAAACAACTAATACGACATACACTTTTTAAAATTAAACTAGATATCATACTCCTCTGCTTCTCTTTCCTTTTATAAGCTTCAATTAGGGTTAGGAACACCTTCTGAGCTTTTCCCACTTTAATCTTGACCCTCTATTTCTCTGAATCAATCCTGACCTTCAAATCTTCTTTTTGGCGCCAAAAGTCTCCAAGTTAACTTGGAGCCAACGTTCTGCAATTAAAGAATTGTGGATTGTTGTGGAGGTGGCAGGAGACAATTAGGATAGTTTTTATGCAAGTTGGGGCTGATATGATGAAAACAGAGGAGGTAGTATGGTTTGGAGAGAATTTTGGTGTGGATAGCATTAAATGAGGAGTGGGTTTGCTGTGAGGTGGAAAGGTGAGGTTAGGGGAGTAGGGGGTGAGGTGGAGATGTGAGGTGGTGGTGGAATACCACCTGGTTTTGGTGTTTGCAGGTGGTGGTGAGGGTGGTGAATAGTATTGGTGGTTTG
Organism: Artemisia argyi; assembly: GCA_030686995.1. Lineage (NCBI taxonomy): Eukaryota > Viridiplantae > Streptophyta > Magnoliopsida > Asterales > Asteraceae > Artemisia > Artemisia argyi. The sequence continues at coordinate 90,236,781 of CM060686.1, forward strand.
GCGGTATTGGGGGTGGTCAAACGGGGTTTGACCCCGTATTATATAATTAGGGGTGTTGGACTGGGCTTAGGTATGGGCCAAGGAAAAATCAAAAAGGGGGGTGGGCTGGGTTTGTGTTGTGTTGGGTTGGATTTGGTTTTGGTTTAAAATAAATAAAGGGTCCGGTTTGGTTAAAGTGTACACAAGGACCAAAAATGTAATTTGGCAAAATAGAGGGACTGAATATGTAATTTTCCCAAAGTAGTTTCAAGTGCTATTTTTGCCAAATATGATAAACCAAGGACCAAATTTATGATTTTTTCCATTTAAAAATATCCAGGGACCTTTTCTGTAATTTTTCAAACTCCAGGGACCATTTATGTAAATTTGGATTTTTAAGGGACTGTGGTTGTAATTTCTCAAAATTTTATCAAAATTGTTCCATTTTGTCATTCATGCATAGTACAAGGGTATTATTTGTAAATTTCCAAGTTTTGAATACCCAGGGACCATTTTTGCCAATTTTGTAACTTGAGGGGTAAAAGTTGCCAGTTTGTGTAAACTTTCATCCAGGGATCATTTGTGAATATTTTTGGTTTCCCAAGGACTTAAGTTGACTTTTCATTCATTTTAAACCTTCAGGGACTAGTTTTGACACTTTGTGAAATTTGAGGGACTCAAACTGCCAATTATGCAAACTTTGTACGTTTTTCATCTGTTTTTGCATATTTTGCATTTGAAACATATAAAACACACTTCTAAGATATTTTAAGTATTATGATGCATATTTGAGTGTTTTTGCATGTTTTGGCAGCTCAGATTGGTATAAAATGATGAGTATTTTGACACTCATCAATCCCCCACACTAAACTATTGCTAGTCCCTAGCAATCTATTTGAGAAAAAATTAATGGATTTTTACTCTTTACCAAAAGCCATCACTTCTAGAGTAGCCAGGTGTAAGAACCGTGGCACACCTGATAACCGTGTGATTTTTAGCAAACCACCAGCTGTCAACGGATTTGATTTGTCTTTACCAAAAGCCGTTTGCTTCTGGACTAGCCAACTCTTGATGGAATAGTCAACATCTTGGTGAGCTGATTACCAATTATGGTTTTTCCACGGCCTTTACCACAAGCCATAATCTTGCGGGCTAGTCAACTCATTCGCTTTATGGGATATGGGGAGCTGAGGAACCATACAATTTTTGGCAAATTGCAAGCCATCAACGGTTTTGAGATGTCTTTACCAAGAGCCGTTTGCTCCTGGACTAGCCAATCCTGTTGTGGGTTAGACATGGAGGATTGATACCATTATTTGCATTTCTAAGTGTGAAAAAACTGGTAATTTTGATCAAATGGGGGTTCTTGATGGAACATGTGTTTTGTATTCGTGAGAACGCTCCCCCACACTTAGAACTGAATATTGCCCTCAATATTCACAGTACTTGGTGTCCCACCAAGACTTAGAACGTAAGGAGGCAATATTATTAACCTTTTTATTTTACTCTATTTACATACAAACTCACTTTTTTCTTTTTATTTGTCTTATACCATTTTTTTTTTTTTTTTTTGAAAAAATATTTTACATATGTACAATATGTGGTTTGTCTCCCCCACACTAGGGTGTTAGAAAGGGATGAGAAGACAGAAATATGGGTGACGACCCATATTGCTACTGTTTTTGATTACCGAGTCGCTAGCTTGACTCGACATCGAATTGATTTGTCCATGAGGTAGCTTGTTTTTGATTCTCGAGTCTCTAGCTTGACTCGACCCCGAATTAAAATTGTCCTTGGGGAAACTTGTTTTTGTTAACCGAGTCGCTAGCTTGACTCGACCCCGAATTTATTGGTCCATGGGGTAAGTTTGGAGATCCGGGACAACCATTGGTTGTATGTCCCCTCCAAAATAGTATTTTAACCGATGACCATTTACTTTAAAATTGGGACTGTCGGGTTGCAATAACTCAACAGTTCCATATGGGTATACTTTTGTTATAGTAAATGGTCCAGACCAACGGGATTTTAGTTTTCCCGAGAAAATTTTTAATCTTGAATTGAAAAGAAGAACTCTGTCACCAACGTTGAAAACGCGGTTCTTAATTTTAGAGTCATGTATCTTCTTAGTCTTTTCTTTATAGATTAAAGAATTTTCGTAAGCTTGATCACGTAATTCATTTAGTTCGTTTAGTTGAACTTTACGGTGATCACCCGCTGTCTGAAGGTCGAAATTTGCATGTTTTAAGGCCCAATAGGCCTTATGTTCTAATTCGATCGAAAGATGACATGCTTTCCCGTACACTAGCTTATATGGAGTACACCCGATGGGTGTTTTGTAAGCAGTGCGGAAAGCCCATAATGCATCGTCCAGCTTATCCGACCAAGAGGCATGGTTTTCACCAACCGTCCTCTCGAGAATTCTCTTAATACCCCGATTTGAGACCTCCACCTGCCCACTTGTTTGGGGGTGGTATGCTGTAGAAAGACGGTGAGTTACACCATATTTCAGCATTACTCTCGCAAATTGTTCATTGCAAAAGTGAGTACCACGATCACTGATAATGGTACGAGGAGTCCCGAATCTGGCAAAGAGAGACTTTAAAAATTTAACAACTACTCGGGCATCATTGGTGGGTAAGGCTTTTGCCTCAACCCATTTTGACAGATAGTCGACAGCTACGAGTATATACTTATTCCCTCGTGAAGACGGGAATGGCCCCATAAAATCAATGCCCCACATATCAAATATTTCACAGACTTGGATGGCGTTTTGCGGCATCTCATTCTTTTTGGAAATATTCCCGTGACGCTGACAAGCCTCACAGGTTTTGATAAGTTCATGGGCGTCTTTATAGATCGTGGGCCAAAAGAATCCTTAATCAAACACCTTTTTTGCGGTGTAATTTGGGTTATGATGTCCCCCCGTGGGTCCATCATGACAAGCTTTAAGAATTTCCATGGCTTCTTGGCCATGGACACACCGTCGGATGACTTGATCCGCACATATTTTGAACAAGTAGGGGTCGTCCCAGAAGTAATGTTTTACATCTTTAAAGAATTTTCTTTTCTATTGGGACGACATCCCTTTCACAACGAAATTTCCCGCACGGTAATTTGCAAAGTCGGCAAACCATGGGGTATTGGAATCATCCCGGGTAGAGATTAGATTTAGAGTCTCCAGAGGAAAAGTTTCATTAATTTCTTTTTTTTCGAGAATATCCTGATGAGGATTTTCTAACCGGGACAAGTGATCAGCCGCAAGGTTCTCTGCTCCTTTTTTATCTCTTATGAGAATATCGAATTCCTGGAGGAGCAGGACCCAACGGAGTAATCTTGGCTTTGCATCCTGTTTAGTGAACAGGTATTTCAAAGCTGAATGATCCGTATACACCACGCTTTTGTTTAAGATTAAGTAAGACCGAAATTTTTCGAAGGCATATACCACAGCTAATAATTCTTTTTTTGTGGTGGTATAGTGTGTTTGAGCTTCATTCATGGTCTTACTTGCGTAGTGTATTGGCTGGAAATGTTTGGTTTTGCGTTGCCCCAGAACTGCACCAATAGCATAATCGCTAGCATCGCACATAAGTTCAAAGGGTAAGTCCCAGTCGGGGGCAACAAGGATTGGTGCATCAGTAAGCCTTTTCTTTAAAATTTCAAAAGCTTCGATGCACTCTGGAGAAAAGATAAAAGGAGCATCCTTTTCAAGAAGATGAGTCATGGGACGGGCTATTTTGGAGAAATCTTGTATGAATCTCCGATAGAACCCGGCATGGCCGAGAAAACTCCTTATTCCTTTAACAGTGGTGGGATGAGGCAGTTTAGCAATAACATCAATTTTGGCCTTATCGACCTCAATCCCACTTTTTGAAATTTTATGGCCGAGGACAATGCCCTCTTTAACCATAAAATGGCTCTTCTCCCAGTTTAGACAAAGATTAGTGTTTTCACAACGTTGAAGCATTTTTTCTAAATGGGAGAGGCATGAGTCGAAAGAATTCCAGATGACTGAGAAGTCATCCATGAATACCTCCATGGTGTTTCCAATCATGTCATGGAAAATAGCCATCATGCACCTCTGGAAAGTGCCCGGAGCATTGCATAACCCAAAAGGCATGCGACGATAGGCAAATGTCCCGTAAGGGCATGTGAAGGTAGTCTTATCTTGATCCTGTGGATCAATGGGAATTTGGAAGTAACCCGAGAAGCCGTCGAGGAAACAATAATACTCATTTCCCGCAAGTCTTTCGAGCATTTGATCCATAAAGGGCAAAGGAAAATGGTCTTTACGGGTGGCTTCGTTAAGCTTTCTGTAATCAATACATACTCGCCACCCTGTAACCAAACGAGTTGGTATTAACTCGTTGTCCTCATTTGTGATAACCGTAATGCCACCCTTCTTTGGAACACAATGAATTGGGCTTACCCAAGGACTATCAGATATAGGGTAAATCAATCCCGCATCAAGAAGTTTGATAACTTCAGCTTTTATAACTTCCTGGATTTTTGGATTTACCCTTCTTTGATGCTGCACGGTAGGTTTAAAGTCCTCTTCCATTAGGATTTTATGTGTACAAAAATCCGGGTTTATACCCTTTATGTCTGAGAGCTTCCAAGCAATTGCTTGCTTGTGGGACTTTAAAACCTTAAGCAGCACAGTTTTCTCCTCATCCTTTAAGTCTTTTGCAATAATGATCGGTAACTTATCGTTACCTTCCAAGAATGCATATTCTAGATGAGGAGGCAGGTCCTTAAGTTCAACCTCGGGGAAGTCATCATTTTTCTCAACATATTTGACTTCCACCTTATGAAGTTGTGGAGGTAGAACAGGAATGGGAGAAGGATCTTTGTTCAATAACTTCTCAAGGAGAAGTATATCCCCCTCCGGGTCAATCTCTTGGTTATCAATTCCTTCGGGAACTGAATCACTTTGGAGAAAGGCCTCTAATTCCTCAAGGAGAAAATCACTTCCCTCAAACGGAGTGAGGGAAGGAGAAGAATTAGCAATTATGGGATCAGAAGAAGTAGTGGGATTGCCACTCGGAAAATTATCAGCGAATCCAAGGAATTCTTGAGCATACTCCTCGGATGCAATGTCAATGACATCAATTCGGTTGACCGAATCAGCATTATAATTCGAGGAGTATCTCGAGGTTTGATCAAGGTTGAACGTTATCGCTTCATTGCTAACTCGTAACGTGATTTCCTCATCGAAAACATCGATTAATGCATGTCCCGTTCTTAAGAATCCCCTCCCAAGAATGAGAGGAACTCTTGGATCTGCATCGAAATCAACAACGACAAAGTCTGCCGGAAAATTGAACTGTCCCACTCTCACAAATACGTCCTCGGCAATACTGAGGGGACATGAAATTGAACGGTCTGCAAGCTCGAGAGTCATGCATGTGGGACTAAGTGCCTGAAGAGAGAGCTTTTTCCAAACTGAGTGAGGCATTAAGTTGATGCTTGCACCAAGATCGGCCAAGGCAAAACATTCAACCATACCCGGGAAAGTACATGGTATTAGGAATCTCCCGGGGTCTCCTAGCTTTTCGGGAAGCTGTTTCAATAGAACCGCAGAGCAGTTCTCATTGAGTGGAGTTCGTGCCATCTCAAACATTTTTTCTTTATTGCTCAACAGGTTTTTGATTGTCGATGTGAATTTGGGCATTAAAAGAAGAGCATCCACGAAACTAATATCGAAGTGTAGTTCTTGGAAAATCTGAAAGAATTTTTCCATCTGATGATTAGCTTTATCACGGAGCTTTTGGTCTTGCAATCGTGAGGGATATGGAATTGTTGTTTTTGGGTTGGCTTTTGGATATTCAACAGGACCTTTGGTAGTTTCAAACACGACTCTTTTAGGAGGAGTCGGGACCGGAATAACTGGAGGAGGGATGTCATTAGTACCTCCGTTATTATTAGGAAGTACCGTATCCGTAGTATCCTCAGTTTCACATTCCTCTACAGGGATAGGAGATGAGGGAGAGGGATCTGTAGGTCCTTGGTAAGAAACTCCACTTCTTGTGGCGATCGCCTTTACATCGCCCCTCGGATTAGCGATCGTGTTGCTAGGTAAAGTTGTACCTGAGCCCGAGGGTCGATCATTTAAAGACTTCTGGAAATTAGACATTTGACTAACCAGCATTCTGTTCAGTTCTTCTTGGGATTTCATAAACTGTTTTAATAACTCATCATGTGATGGTCCAGTTGGAACAATGGCTTGATTTTGGTTTGGAAAATTTTGAGCCCGATTGTTCTGGAAATTCCCATGTTGCTGATTGTTGTTACCTTGGAAGTGGTTTTGTTGTTGAAAAATACCCTGTGGGTAATTGTTCTGACCTTGATTACGGTTATAGTTCCCTTGGTTCTGATTTTGGTTAAACTGATTTTGACTAGAGATGAAATTCCCTTGGTTGTTATAACCTTGGTTCATTCGGTTCTGGTTCTGATTCTGGTTAAAATTCTGGTTCCTGTTTTGAGGCTGATTAAACCCTGGTGGTCCAATGTAGTTATTAGATCGATAGCTCAAAAGATTTCGATCCCCTTGCGGTTGGTAAGAATTACCTCTCGTGTTATAGGAACCTTGAGCTGCGGACACGTTTTCACGAGAAAAGCCACCGGAAGTTGGGCAATCTGTGTACGTATGTGGACCACCGCAAGTTTCACAACTTGGGTTAACAGTTTTGACCTGATTAGGATTATTCTGATGGATACGCAAAACTGCTGTAGACAAATCATCCAGCCTTTTAGCTAGGATTGATATTTCATTGCTTGCCGGAGTGTCTGACTTAAATGAGTCATTCCTCTCAGCAGAGGAGTCCCAAAAATTATGATGGGCAGTCATGTTTTCGATTAAGTCATAGCACTCTTCAGGGGTTCTTTTCATAAAGGTGCCCCCAGCAGCAGCATTGATGGTGTCACGATGACGGAGTGTCAAACCATTATAAAAGGTGTCAATAATGGTGACAAGAAGCATGTTATGATTGGGACACTTATCAATAGCAAGTTTGTAGCGTTCCCATGCCTCAAATAAGGACTCTTCGGGAAGCTGTCTGAAATTGCTGATGTCATTCCTCAGCTTTGTGACCATAGATGGTGGAAAGTATTTGGCCAGAAATTTAGTGATCATCTCATCAAAAGTGTGGATCGAATTCTTTGGAAGTCGATCAAACCATGAAGTCGCATGATGAGTGAGAGAATAGGGGAACAAGTATAAACGTAGGCTGTCTTCGGCGACGCCATGTTGTTTCATGCTTTGGGTGACAGTTAAAAATTTGTCGAGATGCCTGTTGGCATCGTCACCCGGCAATCCGTGGAACTGGCACATATTCTGGATCTGTTGTATCATGTGGTGTTTTAATCCAAAATCCGTGGCTCCAATAGTGAGTGGTGCAATTGGTCCACCTCTCCCGTGCATGGTAGGTTGACACAGTTCCTCCATAGTTCGGGTGTCAGGAACTGGCTCCTCCTTGGGAGGGATTGGGGGCTCGTCGTTCATTTTTATTGTGTGTTCTTTTTCAACAATACGTAACTCGGGTACATTTTTCTTCTTTTTATTCTTTGCTTGTGAACGAGTGCGCATGCACAAAAATTAGTTTTCAACACAAGATAGAGGCAAAACTACAGTGAACTTAAACCCAATAATCACAAGTAAACAGCTCCTTTAAAAAAGGTACACTATTCACAAGGATATAATGGTAAGTTTTGAATCTTAGGTTTGGGAACTTATTATGTTCACACCTCCAGTTGGTAGGTGTTCTGCCTTAGTTTGCGGTGGTAAACTTTTTATGTAATTATATTCACAGTAAAATGTTTTGGCTTTTCGTGTATGTGTGAAAAAACTTGGACAATATTTTTGAAACTGATTCGTTAACCGAAATCGTTCCTTTAAGATTACTCGCAGGCTGGCGGGAGGAAATAAATGGATCCCTCTTAAGTTCGCAATTTAATGTCAGAACTTACCTTAAACCAACTGTATAGGTTGTAATCGTAAAGATACGAAGTAATTTAACTTCACAGTTTGTTTTGTTGTTTATGATTTGTTTGGTGTTGTTAACACTTCAGGAGAAATGTTAATGAATGTTTTCAGATATGATTTTGATTTTCTTAAAAATTTACAAAGTGGTGATATTTGTACAGGAGGGTTTTTGAAAACCACTAAACTTTTACCATTTTGAAATACGCAACAACCTCCCCGGCAGCGGCGCCAAATTTTTGACTCCTCCCAAACCAACCAGTCAGCCGTGTACAGCTGTTAGGCCCACCTGGGAGAAAGTGCAAGTTAATATTGACCGTGGAAGTACAGGGAAATCCCCGGGTCGTTAAATCCCAACGAGATTGAAATTGTATTTGTAAACGATTAGGAAAGTGAGTGGTACTGAGGACAGTAACAAAGATGATTTGAGGGTTGATTATACTACTGATTGCTTGATATTTGGAAAATATAAAAATATTTAAACAATAACAGAGATACAAATAAAAACACAAATAAGAAAATCAGATAACAGACAGAGACAAGTGGTATTTAACAAGTTACAAACTACAGGGGGTAAAAGTGAAACTTTTGAAAACTTAATATTAAAGAAAATGGAAAATGAAATTTAAATTATGAAAATGATTATTATAATATTTAATTACTATTTAATTAATTAAAACTATTTAAAATCTAATTTAAACTTAATTTAAATTAACTAAAAATTACAACTATTACAAATTAACCTAAAAACTTAAATAAATAATTTCTAAACCTTAATAAGAACTTGAAGAAAGTATAAAAAATGAAAACAAATATTTTTATCTTTTTATAAGTATTTTATTAATTAAAAACTATTTAACTTAATTAATCTAATTAAACTATTTTAAATGACTATTATTACTAAATTACCTTAGAAAATTATAATAAAATTTATAAAACCATTTAATTACTACAGGAATACTACAAAATTATAAAAACTTGCTAAAAATTATATTTAAGCTAATTGACTAATTAATTACTTATTAATTAATTTAAAGCTAATTTAATTAAATTAAATTAGAAAATTAGAAAATGAACAGTGGAAATTATGAAACTATTTTCTAAAAGTTTTAACTACTTTATAAAACTTAGGAAAAATATAAAATTCTACTTTTATTAATTAAAATAAAAGAAATCTATTTAATTACTAATATTACCTATTTAATTTAAATCTAATAAATAGTAAACTGCTTAGGAAAATTCTAAGAAAATTATTTTAACTACTTAAAGGTACTAGGAAATTTATAAAATTATAAAATTAGAAAAGTGCTTATTAATAAGCTGAGATGAAAATTAAATAGATAATTTCTATTAAATAGAAGCTATCATTATTTTTATGTTTGCTTTTTCTGGTTTTTCTTTTATACAACTACTTAAATACTTAAAATAAGAAACTTTTACAAATACAACTAATTTAGAACCTCAAAATAAGCACTGTAAGTGCTTATTAGCTTATACAGTTGACTATAGTTGACCAAACTAAGAAATAAGCTAAGTTGAGGTTATGTGGGGTCCACTATGGTGAAATCTGGTTTACCTAAGTTACTTATACCTATTTAAGCTAGATGTGGTGAGATAAGCTCCTAGGATAAGCAGGGAAGCTAAAATAAGCAATTGCTTATTTGGTTTCTGACTCAGAAATGGGACAGAGTTTAGGGACAAGTCCAGGTGGGGTCCATTGATCTAGAGGTCAAACTAAGGGTCAAGTATTGAACCTGGGTAGGAGGGGGTTGTAAGAACCAAGGTATGAGGTGTGGGACCCACTGGGGTAACCACAAATCACCACCAAAGTTGGTTGGGTGGCCTAGGTCTGCTGAGACGGGGCAACTACTTTGCCCTGCAGGTCACTTCCAAGGGTATTTTTGTCCACTTAAAAAAATCTCAAAATTCAAACAATGGTGGAATTCTAAAGACTAGCTGGTAGGCTACACACTCAATAAGTTTCAAAGCTTGATTCTACTCCTAAAATTCACAATAAATCCTTGAGTTTTTGAGATTTCTGACTAGTATCACTTTTGACTTTTCCTAATTTATAACTCAGTTGACTTTTATGAAGTTTGATCCTAATTTAGTGACTGATTATGACTAGTTAAGTTGTAATGAAGCTAATTTAGGCTAAATCTACTAGTTATGAGCTTAAGTAAGTGATTATGGAACTCAAATCCTCACACAGTCAACTGTGTGGGGTTGATTCATGTAATTTTGACTTATGGTGTTTTTGGTGCAAAGTTTAATGATTATAAATCCTATTTCTTACTACAGCAGTACAATGAAACAAAGATAAACAATCAATAACAACTAAGTCTCAGCTAACAAGCTTGTTCCAAACACCCTAGATCCTAACTGATGTGGGGATTTTCAAAGCAAAAACTTAATTTTTACCAATTCATGATTACAGAAGCATATGTTATGATTATTTAAACCTAACTTAACACAATAATACCACTAACAACAATAACAACTCAGATTATAACAAAATACTAAATTTTACTTGAAAGTTGAAATACTAAGCAAATACTAAATTCAATACACAACTATGCTATTAAAGATTATATTATCACTAATTAACTTCAAACAATCATAAACACACAGATATAAGCAAAGATAACCATGATCTAGAAAATAAGCTTGGAAATGATAATAAGGCTTACAATTTTGTTGACTGTGAGCACCAAGACCAAGAACCAAGAAACCTAATTCCTCCCTGAGGATCTAAACCCAACTCCACAGCTTCCTTATGCTTCCAAATCTCTTCTGAAACCCAGAAATCAAAACCAAGTGCCACAGTTGACCTTCATTGACCAAATTTGTATATGATGAAATTTTTATCTTATACTGATTTGTAGATTACTAAAAGCTTTATTGAGCTTATGGGAGCTTATATGAGCTTCTTGAGTCTCTATAACATAACAATAACAAGTACGCAGCTTATTGAGATTTTTGATATGAAATTGAAAATGGCATCAACTAAGATAACAACACAAACTTGATTTTTATTAACTAAAAAGATTACTAGTACACTGAGAATGCTTAAACTGAAACTTGACAGCTTTAAATTACACTTGAACTTTTAAAACAACTAATACGACATACACTTTTTAAAATTAAACTAGATATCATACTCCTCTGCTTCTCTTTCCTTTTATAAGCTTCAATTAGGGTTAGGAACACCTTCTGAGCTTTTCCCACTTTAATCTTGACCCTCTATTTCTCTGAATCAATCCTGACCTTCAAATCTTCTTTTTGGCGCCAAAAGTCTCCAAGTTAACTTGGAGCCAACGTTCTGCAATTAAAGAATTGTGGATTGTTGTGGAGGTGGCAGGAGACAATTAGGATAGTTTTTATGCAAGTTGGGGCTGATATGATGAAAACAGAGGAGGTAGTATGGTTTGGAGAGAATTTTGGTGTGGATAGCATTAAATGAGGAGTGGGTTTGCTGTGAGGTGGAAAGGTGAGGTTAGGGGAGTAGGGGGTGAGGTGGAGATGTGAGGTGGTGATGGAATACCACCTGGTTTTGGTGTTTACAGGTGGTGGTGAGGGTGGTGAATAGTATTGGTGGTTTGGCGGTATTGGGGGTGGTCAAACGGGGTTTGACCCCGTATTATATAATTAGGGGTGTTGGACTGGGCTTAGGTATGGGCCAAGGAAAAATCAAAAAGGGGGGTGGGCTGGGTTTGTGTTGTGTTGGGTTGGATTTGGTTTTGGTTTAAAATAAATAAAGGGTCCGGTTTGGTTAAAGTGTACACAAGGACCAAAAATGTAATTTGGCAAAATAGAGGGACTGAATATGTAATTTTCCCAAAGTAGTTTCAAGTGCTATTTTTGCCAAATATGATAAACCAAGGACCAAATTTATGATTTTTTCCATTTAAAAATATCCAGGGACCTTTTCTGTAATTTTTCAAACTCCAGGGACCATTTATGTAAATTTGGATTTTTAAGGGACTGTGGTTGTAATTTCTCAAAATTTTATCAAAATTGTTCCATTTTGTCATTCATGCATAGTACAAGGGTATTATTTGTAAATTTCCAAGTTTTGAATACCCAGGGACCATTTTTGCCAATTTTGTAACTTGAGGGGTAAAAGTTGCCAGTTTGTGTAAACTTTCATCCAGGGATCATTTGTGAATATTTTTGGTTTCCCAAGGACTTAAGTTGACTTTTCATTCATTTTAAACCTTCAGGGACTAGTTTTGACACTTTGTGAAATTTGAGGGTCTGAAACTGCCAATTATGCAAACTTTGTACGTTTTTCATCTGTTTTTGCATATTTTGCATTTGAAACATATAAAACACACTTCTAAGATATTTTAAGTATTATGATGCATATTTGAGTGTTTTTGTATATTTTGGCAGCTCAGATTGGTATAAAATGATGAGAATTTAGACACTCATCAACCACTTATCTCCCGCTTCGTCGGTACACGAGGATGCGTAGTCCGTAAAAGCTGTTCCGGGGAGTTTCACACAATCACGAGTGTCATGAGGACCACTACATAATTCGCATGAAGAAGTGATTTTGTTCACTTGGCTTGAAGGTTTAGGAGCTTCGTAAGATTTCATGAGAAACATGACTTGGTCTTCAAGTTCCATGATCCTATGGTCGGGAGTGCTAGAATTGTTCGAAGGCAAAGATATTGCCTTGACCGTTTTGTTCAAATCACGGGGATCATTCCAACTTTCGTTGTCATAGAGAGCAAGATCTTCTATGAGTTCCCATGATTGTTCCGCACTTAGATCACGTAGCTTGCCACTGGCTTATTGGTCAATGGTTTGCCTCGTAGAGAGATCGATATGGTCATAGAAGATTTGGACTTGGAGCCAAAGATCTATGCCATGATGAGGGACCTTTTGGAGTAAGTCCTTGAAACGAGTCCATGCTTCATATAGAGTTTCACCTTGACATTGTTGGAACATCAAGATATCATTTCTAAGCTTGGTAGTTCTCCCCGGTGGGAAAAATTGAGTAAGGAAACGAGTGGTGAGATCATCCCATGATGTGATGGATCCCGCGGGTAAACGTTCAAGCCATTGACTAGCATGATCACGTAGAGAGAATTGGAATAGGCATAATCGGTTTGACTATCTAGTTGTAGCATCAAGGTCTATAGAATCTACGATTTTAAGGAAGTCCTTGAGATGTTGATTTGGATCTTCGGAACGAAGTCCATAGAATGCACATCCGCTTTGCACCAGCCGGATGGTGTCGGATCGCAAGGGAGACACATTGGCTCCTTGGGTGAGCTCAATGGTGTTTCGATAGCCTTGGTGGCTAGGTCGGGAATACTCTACTAGGGTTCGGGGCCTAAGAGGTTGGTTAACTAGTGGTGGGTTTTGTGGGTGGTCTTGTTGTGGTGGGTTGATGGGTTCAAAGATATTACCATCTTCCATGATGTCGGATGGTAAAGAGTTACGAACAAAAACACGAAGAAATAAGATAGACTAAAGAGAACCTAAAAATAAAAATAAAATCTTACAAGAAAGGAATCTAGCAAGTAGACCTAATAAAAAGAAATTCTAACCTAGACAACAACTATTCCCCAGACTGCGGCGCCAAAAACTTGATGCGTGTGAATTGCACCAGGCTTTACCTCTCGAGGGATCTCGAGAAGCTTACAACCCCCACCAGGCAGTGTACCTGATCATTGTAGTATAGTATAGTGACAAGTACCGGGGGATTGATCGTTCAACTTAGGAATAGTGTCGCTAGGATTAGAAAACCTAAAGACTAGGTCTAGAGATGAGGGATGATTCTTTTTGTATTTTTTATGTTTTTATAAAAGCAATTAAAAATCTCGGTTTTTAAGGAGTTGGGCGGAATTAGTTGCTAGTCAACTAACCCAATTACTAAGATGCAATCAAAATAAAATAACAAAAATGAAAATAAACTAATTTAAGATAGTGGTGTGAGCAATATATGGGAGAATTGTGTTTACTTAGATTTCACTACTCCCTAGATATCTTTTACATGTTAATTACTTGTTACAGTTGCGTGGATGACGGATTGTATTCCTTAATACTATTCATGGGGTGGCGTACTTACTTCCCCAATCCTATAAGCTCCTACTTCACTCCTATGTCGAGCCGGCTAAGAAGCTCCTAACATTGGATCACTAGAATTCGCTCATGCATTAAATACAATCATAAAAACCTAGTACACATCGGTTCATGTTTCTTAAGACGTTCAAGCAAGTTACACAATGGAGATCTGCCAGTTTTCTTAAGCCTAACATTGAAATCATACATCCATTACAACTATAAACAAGCAATCAACCTATAATTAACATCAAGGTTTCATTACATCTAAGCAAACACATGAAAGATCTAGCCTAGCATGTTGAAATCAAGACAAGCATAAGATATATTCAAACAACACATAGACATATTGAATGAATTGAAAGAGGACTTATCTTAATTGAACATGAAAGGTTTCAAGGGGTGAAAACCCTTGAAAATACTGTTACAAACGACCTAAGGTTTATTAGGTTCGACCCTAGTATTCTCCACACACGTTCCTCTCTTAATGAATGAAAAATAGAAAAGTATATATAGATTTTGTGAGGTGACGGTGTCAAGAGTAAATGTCTGACGCCGTCATCTCGCCGCCAATAAAGTCCTCGGACTGCCTAGATCTGGGTTTGACGCCGTCACGTGTAGTCCATCTTCAGGCCGTCACCAAAATAACTCTTGACGCCCTTCTCTTGATGCCTTCTGGTTTTCACTGGTCGTCATGGATTTTACTCCTGACGCCGTCACAATTCCCTTCTTGACGCCGTCAGGTACTGTTCTCAGCATGGAAAATTAAGTCTTTGCCGTTTTCTTCACTTTTATGCTCCAAAAACGTCCAAAATGCTTCCTTTTCCAGAATTCACTCCCAAAGTACCTAAAATCACAAAAGGAACGATTTAGGGCAATATTTGATCAAATAAATTCAATTTCGGGCTTAAATGACCCCCTAAAAACGGTTCATTTTTCGCCTCATCAATCACTATAACATGTCGGTATATGTTTATAAGTGATTTCCTCTTCCGTCAAGTGCAAGAGAAGAACTCTCGACAACTATGAAGTCT
The DNA here is from genome assembly GCA_030686995.1 of Artemisia argyi. NCBI lineage: Eukaryota > Viridiplantae > Streptophyta > Magnoliopsida > Asterales > Asteraceae > Artemisia > Artemisia argyi. The sequence continues at coordinate 90,251,847 of CM060686.1, forward strand.
CAAGATGTTATAGTTGTCCACACAAAAACGTAACAAGTGTTACGGTGATAGGTTCTGTAAATAATGTCATTATTTCTCACTTGTGTGTGAGTCGAGGATGGGGATATTTGTGTGAACTTGGATGGTGATGTAGATCCAAGAAGTCTTGTAACTAGATTAATTCATGTATTTGATATGATGAGAGTGATCGAGTCCTTATGTAAAGACTTAGATCGGGTGATGATCCAAGTGAGTCTTGAGTGAAGTCTTAGTTTGGGTGAAGAACCAAGTGTGTCTAGTGTGTGAAGGCCTGGTTCGGGTGAAGAACCAAGTGTGTCGATTATGTGAAGACTTGGATCGGGTGAAGATTCAAGATTGGACAAGAGTGCTTGTTCGGGTGGCCACGTGGGCCTTGGATTAGATTGGTTCTAGCTACGATTAGAACTCGACATTATGCTTAGTGTCGTTAAGCCTTGTGTAAGCATGTGTACGGATTGCTCCGCCTAAAGGAGTGTGTTGATATAGTGATTGATAACTCTCGAGTGTGGTACTCAGGGAGTGGAGTAGGACGGAGAGTGAGCTTCGTGCCGAACCACTATAAATCGCCGCGTCTCTTGGTCGTTTTCTTTCCTTACTCTTTACTTTACTTGTTTATTTGTGTACGTTAGTAACTAAATTGATATCACATAACTAGTAGAATTCAGCATGTTTGTAAATGAAAAATAACCGGACCTAAAACGGCAAAACGGTTTAGAGAATTAAAAAGAAGCGGTGAAACTATTCAATTCCCCTTCTAGTTTCTACAATTGGTATCAGAGCTTTGTTTATCAAGATCTTTAAAGTATACTGTACTTTAAAACTTGAATCAATCTATGGAATCAAAATGATATCTAGAAGGGCGTTATTTGAATGAGCCATCATTTTTCGAAAATGAAAAGTTTGTCATTTGAAAAAATGAATTTGAAAGTTACGTGAAATCAATAGATCATAATCTTTGGCATGTCATTTCAATTGATGATTTAAAATCAATAAAAGGATGTTTTGCTAATAAATTTTTCTTATGAAACTTGTATGAAATATTTGAAGCAAAATTTTGATTTATGAATCTTTACTGAAAATTGAGTTTGATCAAACAATTTTATGTCAAAAGGAAAATGGCATTTGGTAAAATGGTTTAAACATACATCAAGGAAATGTTCAAGCCAAAGATGATGAAAATGTGATATTAGAAAAACAATTAGTTTAAGTGCAATCATATACTACTAGTTTGAATGTCTTCATTGTAGGTAATGTTTCCGACAAGGATTTCTTAAGTAACCTAGTTAGTGTACCAATCTGCGTGTTTTGATGTTATGGTATTAAAGAAGACAATGTGCGGTTTAAATGTGCAATGTGGATAGCTAGCTAAGAAGACAATACGCGCCATAATGATTATCATCTAGTCTTGCATCACCAACAACACATGCTTTGGTTATATGTTATTAAGGATAGCTAGAGGCCAAGGTAAGTTTTCTTACAACCTTGACTATCATGCTTGTTATTTGAAAGTTTGCTACATGATTATGTGACTACGTGATTAGGTATTACTTGCTTATATGTTATATGATTTTTGTATGCCAATACGTGCTAAATGCTTTGTGTTATTTAGACGTTTTGTCTAAATGCTTATCCTTCTTTGGATTCAAACAAATTATTTGGAAAAACAATGGTCTTACCTTAATCATTGTTTATAGCAAATTTGGCGTCAATCAATCACTATAGACGATGCACACTTGCTTCATTCTTTGTTTTCTCTCTAGTTCTCGTCTATGACGTTTCTTGAAACTTACTTGATTGACTTCTATCCTTCCTCGATGCGAATCTCATCCTTAAATCTCATTTAATTTTTTATTCCCTCTTTTCTTCTGTTTCGACTCAAAATCCACTCTTTATTCAAGCGTATCGAGTCTTTCACTTTTCTTATGTCTCGATTCCACTCCATACCCATTCCTTAGCCTGCTCGTGCGTATTGAGTTATTTTCGTGTCTTAAAATTCAATGTATTATGTTTTAAAAGCATCAGAAACTAAAGACTTTTCATACTAACCAAAACACCAAAATTCGTCTAAAAACCACAAGCTACTGGTGGTGGTCCCTTTGCTCTCGGCGGTCCCATATCGATAAGGGACCATCCAGGAATTTTAGCCTACACCCCATTTTCTTACTGCAGAACAGGAAAAACAAAACCAAACACCCCTTTAGTGCAGAAAGTGATGAAAAACTCGACCCAACACTCAAATCCTCACTAACCCATTATCAAATTAGTTCAAGGTTTTCAAAGTTAAGATCATCAACCACCTATACTCACTAATCACTTCATTGTAAGTCAATTTTCTCAATTTCATCTAATTAATTCATAATTGAATTTTTAGGGTTCATATGAACTCAAAATTAAAAATTGGGGATTCTCATTTCTTTGCAAAATCAACAACAATTGAAGGTTAATCTTAATAACGTATCACCAACAACACGTAAATTAACAAGTCAATTATTTTAATTCGTGGGTTTTTAAAATGAGTAAAAAATGAGATTATCCCTAACTTAAATTTGTGGATGTTAATATTATTTAATCACGTAACAATAACATAATTATGCATTGTTAATACATGTCAAAAACGTTTTCATAATCATGCAACAAAATGAATCAGGAATTTCAAAACAAAAGTGTATTATGGTATATGGGAAGTGTTTGAGACAAGCACATAAATAATGGTCTAGCTAACTCAAATAAGGTTTTTCACACACAAAACTTTCTGGTCTTTGTTCATTTTAATCTTTGATCACTATAACATGTCGGTATATGTTTATAAGTGATTTCCTCTTCCGTCAAGTGCAAGAGAAGAACTCTCAACAATTATGAAGACTCGAGATATTATAGGTGTCCACACACAAGCGTAACAAGTGTTACGATGATAGGTTCTGTAAATAATGTCATTGTTTCTGGCTTGTGTGTGAGTTGAGGATGGGGATATTTGTGTGAACTTGGATGGTGATGTAGATCCAAGAAGTCTTGTTACTAGATTAGTTCATGTGTTTGATATGATGAGAGTGATCTAGTCATTTTGTAAAGACTTGGATCGGGTGATGATCCAAGTGAGTCTCGAGTGAAGTCTTGGTTCGGGTGAAGAACCAAGTGTGTCTAGTGTGTGAAGGCTTGGTTCAGGTGAAGAACCAAGTGTGTCGATTATGTGAAGACTTGGATCGGGTGAAGATTCAAGATTGGAGAAGAGTGCTTGTTCGTGTGGCCACATGGGCCTTGGATTAGATTGGTTCTAGGTACGATTAGAACTTGACATTATGCTTAGTGTCGTTAAGCCTTGTGTAAGCATGTGTACGGATTGCTCCGCCTGAAGTACTGTGTTGATATAGTGATTGATAACTCTCGAGTGTGGTGCTCGGGGAGTGGAGTAGGACGGAGAGTGAGCTTCGTGCCGAACCAGTATAAATTGCCGCGTCTCTTGGTCGTGTTCTTTCCTTACTCTTTACTTTATTTGTTTATTTGTGTATGCTAGTAAGTAGTAACCAAATTGATATCACATAACTTGTAGAATTCAACATGTTTGTAAATGAAAAATAACCGGACCTAAAATGGCAAAACGGTTTAGAGAATTAAAAAGAAGAGGTGAAACTATTCAACCCCCCCCCCCCCCCCATCTAGTTTCTACACTATGGATCTCACCAACATTATTGTTGACCGTTTTAGCAATGTATTTTCAGGTAATTAAGGAATTAGCTGGCATGTGAAGGCACAGGAAAAACATTTTGAAGACAATGCATATATTATCATTCGAAAAATTTTACAACTTTTATATTGTAGACTTGTAGGACCTCTTTGTAAACTCTGACATTTTAATCGAATGATAATTTATTTCAAAATGTCTCATTTAAAGTCGTTTTCTATACATTGTGTTGTGAACCATGAAGTAACACCCCAGTGACACAATCTTCCGCTGCGTTAATTTTGGGGGTGTTACAATGACAGTCGTTACACGATGGATCTTTATTCGCTGAGAGAGTAATGGACTAATCCAGGAAGGAAGCTAGTCGATGCATGTTGGGTCCAAAGTAATGGATCTTTCTAAATTGGTAGTGGGAGAATGTCCTGAGCCAAATTCTGAAGGGTTGGGTTCTGCTTGGAAAACATGTTGAATGTAAAGGTTCATGGTTTATTCTTTTGGTCTTGTTGAAACACCCCAACGGTAAATGTGTAGTACGCACCACAAGTGGAGGAATCGACATGGCACAACAATGCTATAAAGTGGAGTCGCTTCCCAGGTAAGTCTAAAACAGGACGAAATCAGTGAACCTCTATTATACACAGATTGTTAGTGCAAATATTACGATATTTAATCTACACAGTCTCGTTTGTTTTGATTGATGACAAATATATAACTTGATACATAACGTAAAATGTACAAGTTACTTATTATCTTATTTTGTCTCAACATACATTCAACACCTCTCAACGTCTCGAGTCCTCGTATGCTACAACACAGGTTCGTACATGTTTGTTATGTGGCATTATGATCAAACCTCTTAACCAACAATTTAGAAAGTTTAAAATACTTTTAGAGTCTTTAAGTATTTTATGTGTCAAAATGCACTTTAGGTATAGAATAGAATAAGTGCCATATTAGGTGTCTAGATAATATTAGTAAGTTTACAATCTATAAAAATGTGTCTTATAACAACATAAGTATATAAAACATTTTTAGTAACTTACTAAATATCATATAGCAAACTAACATATACATTTTCTAGTAACTTACAAGTTTACTTTGATATACATTTTAATCAAAATAGAAATTGTATAATTACATCATTCCATGGATCATCATGTGCTAGAATGTGAATCTTATAAGTTAACTTTAGAAGATTTGGTAAATATCTTAGGTAGATTTACATACTAGAATATATAGAAAGATTGTGTAAGATCTTGGATAGATATAGAAAGATATTTGGAAGATATCTTTGTTAGTTTTTGAACATGGTTTTGGAAAACCTCTTTACTTGTTTCCTATAAATAGTAACCCATGGTTTTGTTATTAGTTCATGAACTTGAAAAAGAAAAACACACATTTCTCTACACTTTGTATATATCTCAGATCAATAGAAAACCATGTAGAAAACACAATCAATCACCCTCATTATCATGATCATAATGCTTCTAACATTCATCTTTGTTGTAAGCATAACATACATCTTGATCCACCAAAGAAGCTTGGAGATCTTGCCATCATCATCCACCACATGCATACATATATGAAGATCCATCACAACAAGATTAGAGAACTTGTGATCTTCATTCATTGAAGGCTTTCTATCAATGGAAGTTCTTTTAGATTAGTCATTTATATCCATTAGACATTTATGTCTTGGATCATCATTGTACTCATCATTATAGATTAGATGGTTTATGTGTTTGTGCCATAAAATACAAGGTTTCTATGTTGGGCCACAAAACATAGTGGGAGTTGTTGTACCCTTGTAAAAGAACTAGCAGGAGTTGTTGTACCCTTGTAAAAGAACTAGCGGGAGTGGTTGTACCCTTGTAAAAGAACCCGGTATTTAGCTTTGTACCGGAAAAAGTGTAAGCGACGATTGTAAGGTTTTCTCTGCCAAGAATGGAGCTTGTTGATCTAGTGAAGTAACTCTCGAGTTGGGTACTCGGGGAGTGGAGTAGGGCGGAGAGGAGATCCATGACCAAACCACTATAAATCCTCGTGTTCGGTTTGCACTTTCTTTACTTTTACACTTGCACTATATTATTGTTTGTGCTGTGATTTGATGTTTATGCTTGTCCGACAACTTATTATGCCATATGATTTATATTAGTCATAATACTATAATTGGTATTATTCATATTACAACAAGCTTGAGTGGTAATTTGTATTACGGATGTTTTTAGAAAAGAAATATAAACCGGACTAATAATGGCGAAACTTAACTCAATGGTTTATACTATATTTGATACAACAAGTTTAAAGATTTTTAAACGTAAATGTATTCACCCCCCCCCCCTCTACGATTTCACAATTGGTATCAGAGCTTCGTAACTTTTATTTTCAAAACAAATGGTTTTTAAAATAAAGCACGATCCATGTATCAAATTACCGCTGAAGCGGAATATAATATGAAAAATGTTTCGCTAAGTATACTTAGAAATTTTGTGGTTAAATATTACTTTGTATACAAGCTTGTAGGTTTCCTTAAAAGATAAAAGAGTAGATTTCATAAAAGAATTTGTAAGTTTCTAATTATGTGCTTAGAGCTAATTCACGAAAAATACATTTTTAAAAGGAACGTTTGGGATAACTTAAATTTTAGTTGAATAATCACCTTCGTAAATGATTAGATAAGTTATATCAGTAGAAATGAAGTAAAATAAGTGTATTGTATGTTTGTTATCAAATCTAGTAAGTCATACATGTTTTCTTTATGTCAAAATACGAGTTTTGGTAAATCAATCACAGATGCCAAGGAACCAAACGATATAAAGGACGGAACCCTTTATTTGGTTCCTTGAAATCCGTCGGTACAGTAAACAGTTTTTGTCCAACTTCAAAAATTCATAACTAATTAACCGTAAGCCCATAGGAGTCGCGCCACCTATCATTTTAAAGGTAATTGAGTCTACTTTATATTAAAAATAATGTTATGGCCTAAATCTAATCTGAAGTCAAAATAATAAACCAAATACTATAGTGTGTCCAAATTATTAAGTTTCGTTTTGACGTAGAAACTCAAACTTTTGAGTTAGGCAATTTTAGTTAGTATCCTTCGAACATTAATATGATTTCTTTTGAAACTAAAGAATTTGGTGATATTTATATATGTAAATGAAACTAATCAAGCTTGGTATACATCGTCATGTTTAAACACAAAGTGACGATAAGTATATTTGGTTTATGCCATGCTATATGACTACTTGTTTTGGTTGTTTTGCATACATGTTGTTTACTTGGTGTAAGTTGTAATTGCATTTGTTTACTTGTGATTTATAAGTATCGTGCTATAAGATAGAAACTCATCTTTGATTGATCATGTAAACTAACCATGTCATGTTTGGACGATAACACTTTGGTGTTATCAATTTTCCGTGTATGGCTTAATTTCCATTTATGCTAAGTTCATAATTCCCGGCTTGATATATATGCTAACATGTGTTAGAATATGTGTTTTTGGTTTTAATCTATCACATCAAATTAGATGCATATGTTCCAAGTATAATTAGAACGGGTTTCGGGAATCGATAAATGTCCTTTGTTAAGGAGTGTTTGGCACAACTTGAAATTTTAACAATGTGTTAGTTAAACAATGTGTTTCATGGATATTAATATCTCTAGGATATTTTGTTATCTTTGGACAATGTCTTGTACTAACGGATATGCAGGAGGAAAACATTTGGGATGTTGTTAAATTTTCAAGAATATGGAAATTTTCACTAAGTATAGTGATTTTCGCTAGCCCCCGGTCAAAGTCTAACGGTAAGAGTGTTTCCATATCCATTTTATGCATTTCCTAATCAGAAATAAATTTAATTTTATGTTCCAAGAATTTTCGAAAAATTTGGAAAACATCTCGCCCTCGAAAAAAGTACTTTGTCTCGATTCTGAGCCTCCACGGAAACGGCGGAACCTATTCTTTGGTTCCGTCCGTTCAGAAACTTGGTTCCGCCAAGTTTTTCCAACGGATACGGCGGAACCCAAAACTTGGTTCCGCCCGTGTTGTCGTTTGGTTCCTTCAGTCATACAGCAAAATTTCATCTTTGAATTTTTTGATTTTTTCTAGTAATACTTAGGTTCCAAACTTGCTTCCTACATGCTAGTTAGTATTTATCAGTAATTCTAGAGCTCTCTTAGCACACTTTAAACAATAGGATCATCATTCCTGCCAAAATTTCAAATTTGCCTAAACTAACCCAAGGAACCTTTCTGATACAAGGAAGGAACCCTTCTTTTGGTTCCTCCAAATCCGTGGAACAACCTGACAACATGTATCCTTCATGATCACATAACATTTACTTCTCCACTTAGTCTATCACTCCAACCAACTCCATTGGATTGACTTCAAATGACTTGAACTCTTCCAAATGATTAGGAACCTCCAAATGTGTATGAAACAACATCTAATCCAAACACTACTTTTCATAACATGTTCTTCCTATAAATTGACCAACATTCATACTTCCAATTCACACCATCACCATCACTTCTCTTATTCTTATAATTCTAGCTAACCAAAGTCTTGAAATGACTAAATCCAACACCTCATCCGAATCATCTAAACCTATTAGGAAAACCGCTAGGATTAGTGTAAAACCATGTTCCTTCAACAAAACCATTCAACTAAGCTCATCATCATCAAGTAATTCATCACTCAACATTTCCTCACCCATCAAAGATACAAACGTCCTCAACCTTGCTACTCCAACACCATCTCCAAAATCTTGTAATGCCAACATAATCACCACACCTCCACCAAATCACTCACTTTAGTGAGAAACATTTTCCCCGGTATTCATTAAGCATATTAGGACCATTTTTACTTATTATAACCAATAGGAAACCACTACCCGCCAAAAACTCAATTTAAACAAAACTCACCTAAGGAACCCTTTATTTGGTTCCTTGTCATCCGTGGGTCCCTAACCACAAATGTTTTGTAGTCATTACAAACGGTTACTACATTCTTCCATCCTTAACTCATCCTTCATCCATTAGCTTCACTTATTTAGTGACTTGACAACTTCCTAACTAATCCGGACTCGTTTCTTACAAAGATTACATATAATATCAAAATCACAAGTCTAACTTGTGACTATAGATATTGTCTTGTATCTACATATGTTACCTCACTTGGTTAACATGAAAGTAATGTGTCATCCTTCAAGACGATAAGGATTTACATCAAGTCATAACTTACACTTAATTTATAGATGTATTATCAAGTCTTGCTATCCGTTAGTACTATCCAATCTCAACAAAGTAGGATTGAAAACTTAAGTATTTCGTCCGAAATATTCAAGTAAATCTGACTAACGATTGTAGTCACTAAGAGTCACATTCGAAAGAATCTACACCCAAGTACTTTAACAACATATGTTAAAACACTTATCCTAACACTCTCTAAATCAATAGGGATAAAACAAATAGGTCTTCATCATTGAATATTGAGTACTTAAGTTTTCTTGTTCGTTCACCATCATCTCATTCACTTCTATGATATATCTCAGCCCCTAAGCTTCACAAACATAACCAAAACCTCAAGAACTTCACTCACTAGTTATGGATCCCAAGGCTTAGTATCCATCCGTTTTACTTTCAACATCTATGAAACCTAAGAACTTCCATAGCATAACAAACCTCTACCACCACATCTTTATTAAGACACACTAGAAGACCTACCACCTAGATCAACCAATCTATCATTCTTACCATCGTTTGAATCCATTGAGTGCATTGAGCTCTTTGTCCAAACACTCGTTAAGCAAACTCAACCATACTTTACCCCTTATAGGAATAAGAACCTTCACCATCAAATGAGCATGAAGCTCACATTCATTTACTAGGTTTAAGTAGTACCACTTTCACAAGTTATCAAAGTATTGGTAATACTTTTAACTTTTGCATAAGTTTCATTAAAACTTAAATCAACATCTTAACAACATATGCAGTCTCAAAGCCAACCTCATGTAGCCCGAGCAACAATGACTCTTGAGGAGTATACATAAGAAACTCGAGTTAATTCCTCTTGTCATAATCTAGTATAATCTTGAGACCAAGTATATTTAGATAGTACTATCCGATTCAAACACTTTGGCTTCATATCTTCATTTAGGAAAACATGATGTTTTGGAAGACATTATGCCTAAGAAATCATGCGTTAAGTTTTCATCCTATTAAAAGGATATTGTATATCCTATGCATCATTCTCTCCTTGAAATATGAACAGTTGTGTTACATGAGATTTCATTACACCACATCGGGTTAATGATCTTAAATAAACATCTGCAGGTTCTATGAACTAGAGCTTTCTCATCATCTTGTCATTTTTGTCTTCATAAGCATGATGACTTTATTCCACGTAATAATTCTACTTATTAAAAGATACTATATGTGTCTATTTCCTTTCAAGCGTACATCATAACCAAACCTTGCTCATAACCTTGTTCAAACCCTATCTCTAGAGCATACACAAGATCTATTTAAGTTGGTAACTTCACTTATATTCCTGTTCTATAGAGCTTTCTTGAGAACGTTCTTATCATATTCCATTATCACACAAAAACTCATCTCTTGGTCTTGGATGACCAAATCAGTTGCGTAACACATGCTTAAAGATGTCACCTTTTAGATCATTAAATCTTAGATTCCAAACACAAAGATTAAAATCTCTTGCATTACACATACATGTGTCAATTACATGGTATTTGTTTGATATGATTGGACATCTTAAAATAACCATGATAACTACTTGAGTGATTTATGTCAACCTTGGTTATTTCTTTATGATGCATGCATGCTTATATGTTTCGTGTTACTATATATTAACATGTTTTACATGATATTTTCATTCATTATGTATATGATGTTTTGCATGATTAACGTGTTACTTGTTAACTCATGGTATGTCATTTTGATACATGATGTCGTTATATGATATTTATATATTTGAATGTTTGTGTCTTTTTCATTCATTCATTAGATTCATGCGTAGGATGGTCTATATAATACATGATCCAAAATGTTATCATTTAAACATGGGTTGCATAAATTTTTCGTCTTGTTTCTTTGTCACACTATTTGTTCACTACATGTGCACTTATAATTTGTCAAAGTACTTTTGGTATGATAAACATTAAGAAGTCGTTTTATCATACAAATTAATCACATAGATTGTTATATGCTTAAATGTCTAAAGCTTAACAACAAAACAATTTTACAAGGAAAGTATTTCGTATTATGTCATGCTCTTGCTTAATATAATTGTTTTTGTTGATGCTATCTAGCTATGTGTTAACTTTATGTCTAGTAGTCGAATGTGTTGTCTGAATAAGATAATAGCTTTAGATTTTTATCTTGTTGACATCTTTTCTCACTAACAAATTTGTTTTAGTGGATTGAGAACTAATCATTTGCCATCTCACTTCGTTCTAGCTTTTATATGCTCATCTCGTATAACTGTAATCCCTTCACTTGCATATAGTTTTAATGCTAATAGAATTGAGTCTTAGAGATTTGAAATTTGTGTTTACGTATCTTTCAATCGACCTCTTCCCAAATCGCATTATTGCTTCCGCTTTCCAAAAATCACTTCCATCACTATTTACCCATAACAATACTTTAATCCTTTTCACCTCCTCTGAGAAAACCACATGCCTCGTCATGCGATCATCTCACATTGATAGAGAAGAGCTACGTGACTTCATGGATGAAGTTCTGTGTATGCTAACCAACATCCGCAAAAACATTACTAAGCTCATCGCTTTCATTAACCTTCAACCTCCCAAACACTTTATCGTCATTCTTTATACGATGCATTATACAATATGTTGGATGTCCACCAATTAAGGTGGAGATAAATTCATTCACATATTTGTATTTTGTCAAAATGTATTTAAAGAACATCTACTCATGTTTCCTGCACCCTAAAATATCAACACATAGGTACACACCATTTAGTTCAAATTGGTTCACAAAACCACAAGTGTTTCAAGCCCTTTTAACCCAACATCACTAGTTTGTACCAATATCTCATCAAGTGAAAAACACATCATGTGTTTGACAAAGTTCTTCATCTCCACAGCCAACAACTAATGGAGTCTAGGATCTTTCTTAAACTAGGACTTCACAACTTCATTTTCTAGAACACCATCATAGGATCTCATCCTTTCGTACTCAACACATATCATGCACGTCATTGTCAGTACAAATGATATGTTAATCAAAACCGTATTCCCAACACTTTCTCAACACATCGGTTTAACCAACACTCTCCCATCTCATAATGTCATCCTCATCCTCATATAGGTTCTTAGTATTCTTTATTCATTTCTTATGAAATGTTTGTTCCTAGGTGCTTATTGTCTTCACTTCTTTTTGAATCAATTCAAGCATACATTATGGCATGATACATCATCTTTGGTAGATGATAATGTCATTAAAGGTCATGTAGAACTAAACAATGTTAGTACTCTTTCATCCATTGTCTTTCGATATAGGTTATTATTTCTAAACGTATTTCGTTTTCATTAGCGTCAATCCTTATCGATCAAATCATAACCCGTAGCCGTCATTAAATATCAATGTCCATTCACATTTTCCTTTTCTCTTAACATTACGTAAGTCGTATTCCTTTATCCCTTAAGTTGTGAATTTTAGATTGCATAAGTCCATATGTTCAATCTTTATATTCGTTATAGCATTTGCTATACATACGAGTTTCTAATTCTTTAAATAGTTGTCTACGTTATCACCACCACCTTCCATCATCACTTTCACTAATCATCACAACCATGAATTAGCGAAAACTTACTTTTATCAATCCTTCATCTATCGAGTTATCACCACATGAATCCTTCTAGTAAACCAACACCAACACTAGCACCACTCACTCTAACTCTCAATATTCCAGCCTCACTTTATATCTTCCTTCGAGGCACTATCTTGTAGGATTTTATCATATTATATTCACATTTTTCTTTTATTGTATTTCTTATTAGAAGAATACACATTAGTTTTCTTATTTTTCTTTAAGATGAAATATATTGCACTAATCTTTTCATTGTAGGTTCATCATATATACTTCTTCGTATATAGCATACTCATCTAGGGATGTTGTTTGCATCAATTATTTTCTTATTTTAGATGCTTCTTGGTACCTTCGAACAAGGAGGAATCTTCATCAAGCACTCTTATTGCATCGTCTATACACTTGGTTGTATATGACATATGTGTCTACTAACAAAGCTTCTAGTATACTAATATTTGTTTTGTAGGTTCATATTGACGCCCTAAAGCAAGGGGGAGCTTCCGTCAAGCATTTTTAGAATGCATCATACACACGCATTGTTATATATCATATACTCATTATAGGACAATTATTGTCTTACACTAACCTTTATTTTGTAGGATTTTTCATCCTTTCATCATATACGTTGGTACCCTAGCAACGGGGAGTATTGATCAAGGGGGAGCTAATCATGCACTAACCTTTGTTTTTGTAGCTTTCTTGTTTCTTGTGTCATATACGTTGGGACCCTAGCAACGGGGAGTATTGATCAAGGGGGAGCTATAATCAAGGGGAAGAATGCACACATTCATATTTTTTCTCTTTCTTCGACACACTTCTGTGTTTCGACAAAAGGAGATAAGTCAACATAGTCCAACATGCATTTCATTCATCATGCATTTTTTTTGCACAACATTAACCTTGATGTAGGTTAAGGAACTTTATTTGATCCATGGATCCGCTAACAACCTAAGGGACGCAACAACCTTAGGAAATTGGAGTTGAAGACTAAACTTCACTAGGGATGATGCAAGCTCGCCATTTCGGGGAGAAATGAAGTTAACTCCAAGGACACACCCTTTTCATTTCGACAAAAGGGGGAGAAGAGTGTAAACGGAGAAGGAAATGTAGAAGGTGTTACGGATACAAGTAAGTAATACGGACACAAGTAACTTTTTATATTTTACTATTTATCACGTTTTTCATATTTTGTCATCATCAAAAAGGGGGAGATTGTTAGTGCAAATATTACGATATTTAATCTACACAGTCTCGTTTGTTTTGATTGATGACAAACATATAACTTGATACATAACGTAAAATGTACAAGTTACTTGTTATCTTATTTTGTCTCAACATACATTCAACACCTCTCAACGTCTCGAGTCCTCGTATGCTACAACACAGGTTCTTACATGTTTGTTATGTGGCATTATGATCAAACCCCTTCACCAACCATTTAGAATGTTTAAAATATTTTTAGAGTCTTTAAGTATTTTAGGTGTCAAAATGCACTTTAGGTATAAAATAGAATAAGTGCCACATTAGGTGTCTAAATAATATTAGTAAGTTTACAATCTATAAAAATGTGTCTTATAACAACATAAGTACATAAAACATTTTTAGTAACTTACTAAATATCATATAGCAAACTAATATATACATTTTCTAGTAACTTACAAGTTTACTTTGATATACATTTTAATCAAAATAGAAATTGTATAATTACATCATTCCATGGATCATCATGTTCTAGAATGTGAATCTTATAAGTAGAATATATAGAAAGATTGTGTAAGATCTTGGATAGATATAGAAAGATATTTGGAAGATATCTTTGTTAGTTTTGGAACATGGTTTTGGAAAACCTCTTTACTTGTTTCCTATAAATAGTAGCCCATGGTTTTGTTATTAGTTGATGAAGTTGAAAAAGAAAATACACATTTCTCTACACTTTGCATAGATCTTAGATCAATAGAAAACCATGTAGAAAACATAATCAATCACCCTCATTATCATGATCATAATGCTTCTAACATTCATCTTTGTTATAAGCATATCATACATCTTGATCCACCAAAGAAGCTTGGAGATCTTGCCATCATCATCCACCACATGCATACATATATGAAGATCAATCACAACAAGATTAGAGAACTTGTGATCTTCATTGATTAAAGGCTTTCTATCAATGGAAGTTCTTTTAGATTAGTCATTCATATTCATTAGACATTTATGTCTTGGATCATCATTGTACTCATCATTATAGATTAGATGGTTTATGTGTTTGTGCCATAAAACACAAGGTTTCTATGTTGGACCACAAAACATAGTGGGAGTTGTTGTACCCTAGTAAAAGAACTAGCATGAGTTGTTGTACCCTTGTAAAAGAACTAGCGGGAGTGGTTGTACCCTTGTAAAAGAACCCGATATTTAGCTTTGTACCGGAAAAAGTGTAAGCGACGATTGTAAGGTTTTCTCCGCCAAGAAGGGAGCTTGTTGATCTAGTGAAGTAACTCTCGAGTTGGG
The DNA here is from genome assembly GCA_030686995.1 of Artemisia argyi. Lineage (NCBI taxonomy): Eukaryota > Viridiplantae > Streptophyta > Magnoliopsida > Asterales > Asteraceae > Artemisia > Artemisia argyi. The sequence goes on from CM060686.1 coordinate 90,266,906, forward strand.
TACTTGGGGAATGGAGTAGGGCGGAGAGGAGATCCATGACCTAACCACTATAAATCCTCATGTTCGGTTTGCACTTTCTTTACTTTTACACTTGCACTATATTATTGTTTGTGTTGTGATTTGATGTTTATGCTTGTGTGACAACTTATTATGCCATATGCTTTATATTAGTCATAAGACTATAATTGGTATTATTCATATTACAACAAGCTTGAGTGGTAATTTGTATTACAGATGTTTTTAGAAAAGAAATATAAACCGGACTAATAATGGCGAAAATTGACTCAATGGTTTATATTATATTTGATACAACAAGTTTAAAGATTTTTAAACGGAAACGTATTTACCCCTATACGATTTCACACAAATGACTAATACTTATCGGTTAAGGAAGCTACATAGAATGACTCCGTGTCATTTAACTTATGTTGATACATAATCTGGCGCGGACTGGATTTGACGAATCTCCTTGGACCGTTAGTCATCTTCTCGAGTCCTGAGTAGACCTGTTTAACAAAGAGAACCCATTAGGAGTGGACCAGAGGCCGTAGCCCCGGGATCCACCTCCGACGGTCAAGTTAGTATCGATGCGATATAACCTACAAGAGTTAGGTTTAGGATAACCTGTTATGTTGTGTTAAGAAGAGAATCCCAGCCCTATATTTATAAGGCATGCAATTAGGGTTTAGGCGTAGAGTAGGCCGCTGTCTGCCGGGCCTGGCTCATTCCTGGCCTAGTCCGGACCATACGTCCACAAGCCCCCCAAGTCTAGTGTGACATAGTGCATGGCTATGTTAGGCTAGACTTAAGTTCTGTTCATGGCCGCGTAGGCCCAATCAACCATGACGGCATGGCCCATATATGCGCAACTTGTATGCACATGGGACGGACCATACTGCGCAGCTCACATGCAACAGTGCGCACTGGGATTGCGATTGTGATTGTCTCACAATGGTGAAGGTGGATCTCGTATGCTGCATCCTGGGTAAGGGCGTACCTTTTGTACCAGTAGCGATGCAGCATGGTGCGACAGAAGACGTACTTCTGTGGCATAAGTGCGCGTTGTGCGCGACAAGGATGCGCGCTGTATGCGACAAGGATGCGCGCTGTTCTCGACAGAGGTGTGCGCTGTGCGCGAACATTACATTCGTCTTTACAACCGACAGAGGACGTCTTCCCTACGGCAAGATGGTGCGAATATTTGAATCCGTCTTTGTACCGGGCTTGCAGTACCTCTTACGTACGATCTGCTTCCAAATATACCTGAGTGACGCGTACAGAAACAGTGGTATTATATACCCTGGTAGCCCCCCAAGTTTGATGGTGCTACTCTTGTAGGAGCATTAAACTTAGTTATTCAAATCCTGCAAAACACTTAATGCAAATATTAAAAGTATATGTCGTGAATCGCAACATATAAAAACTAATGAAGTAAAAGATTAAACTTAGCAATATATAGCACATAGCATGTGAAATTAACACATAAGAGAAGTACTAGTGCGAATTATACCTATCGTGAGGTTTTACAAACTATATAAGAGAAGTAGCACGTAGCTAATCTACGAACGCAGTGCGCTCATGGCGATTGATTGATCTTTTTCTTTTTTATTATAATAAAAACAATGGCGCGGATGGACACACCGTGACCGCGACTAATAGTTTCAATCGCACGCACAGATGCAGATGGATGTATCGTGACCGCATAGACTCTAACGTTTGTGGATGATCGCAGATGACCATGGCTTTTGTCCTGTGCGCTCATGGCGACTGACTAGCATCGTGGTGCCTATACATGACAGTGCGTTCATGGTACCAATCTGCGAAGATTTCCGGACGCATGGCCTAACGTAGGTAGATTTATCGTGACTGCATTGTTTGCGGCTAAAAGATAAAGTAGGTCCGATCGTGCGGATTTAGTGCGGTTATAGGTAAAATCGTGTTTACCAAGTTTAAAAAGATCTACATAAAATCTTTTCAATATTTAAAAGATATTATATCCTTTTTTTTTATGAATATTACGAGATTTACTTGTTGTAGCTCAAACACAATCAAATTCTATAGTAAGGATACGTTGGATCGTATATATAAAAGAGAACAGTAAACAAAAGAACAAGAATTATAATTCTTGTTGTATTCGAGCAAAACAAATATATGATCTTATGTCAGCAAAACAAATATAAGTATATATGATCTTATGCCGCAACTTTTGACCAAGGAATCTTGTGTCAGTGAATAGAACAAAAACGTTTTAGGTTTTATTGTTGTGTCGCATCTTAAACTCGATGGTTGCGTATATTATTTTGTATCTGCGCATCGTGTACTAGCAGAAAATAAAGAAAGAATACCGGCTTTTGAACTCGATGGTTGCTTTCCGGTGATGTGAGAACACGAAACTTGTCGTAGTCATGTCCCACGGATGGCGCCAATCTGTTGATACATAATCTGGCGCGGACTGGATTTAACGACTCTCCTTGGGCCGTTAGTCGTCTTCTCGAGTCCTGAGTAGACCTGTTCAACAAAGAGAACCCGTTAGGAGTGGACCCGAGGCCGTAGCCCCGGGATCCACCTCCGACGGTCAAGTTAGTATCGATGCGATATAACCTACGAGAGTTAGGTTTAGGGTAACCTGTTATGTTGTGTTAAGAAGAGAATTCCAGCCCTATATTTATAAGGCATGAAATTAAGGTTTAAGCGTAGAGTGGGCCGCTGTCTGCCGGGCCTGACCCAGTCCGAACCATACGTCCACAACTTATAAGCCCTTGTAAACCCATAGTCAAACACAACCGAAGTGTTTTGATCTTGATTGTTCAAGCCATGTATCTCTAGTTCTCTATTACATATAAAACAAAAACATTTTTGCTTAAACTTAAAAAACTTAAATATGAGTAATGTTAAATCATAATTCCTTTCAAAACTTAAATTTTAATCATTTATTTACTTTTTTACGTAAAAATACAAACGATATTACCTTAATGAAATAGTTGCATTGACAATCTTCTCACTAAAAGTTTAAATAATATGCATGACAAATTAAAAAAAAAGAAAAAAATCTTTTTATTTAGTTTGAATTAATAATTTTTAAAACTTTATTTACAAAGTCTATGTTATATAAGACATCATTTTTCAAAATTGATGTAATACTTTATTTTCGATTTTATTAAATGTTTTTATACATGTGTTAGTATCGCATGTTACAAACTTTTTTAATTAAGTTTTGATTATTTTACGTTGTAGATATATATACATTACATAAAGCACTTAATCTTATTATTACAACTTTAAGTATTTGTCGACTTGTCGTTACAATAAAATCACGTCGTTATAAAAAATCCTAACGTGGTCAGCTACGACTTTAGTGAACATATTAAGTAATGCATTTATTTCTGCCAGAAATAACATCGGAATTAGGTTGTAGACATGCAAATGAGACAAATATTGAACCTTTTTTGGATTTAACGGATCGCATTTTTATTATTTTAGTATATTCTAAGCCGCAGAGCGAAATAAATTTGTTGACACCATAGAATCTTGTGAGGGCTTCTTTACTTGCATACTCAAAGTAGGCAAAAGTAAATTTTAGCTGGATTCAAGGGCTTGAAAAGCTTAAAATGTTATCTAATCTATGGTAATCAAAAGTTGTGTATTGATTTTGACTTTAGGATTTTATGATTTACCGTATTACAAAACAAAAATGATTTGAATTTTACGTAAAATTTTAGCAAGCTTAAGATTTTATAAGATTTCAATCCTGATAATAGGATCTTAAGATTTAATCTGATTCGATTTTATCTTTTTCGAATCGCTGACTAGAAAACTACAAAGTTATGTATTATATTTTAAATAATTTAAAAAACAACATGTTAATCTTTTTAAACATTTTATATTTATAATTTAGGAATTAGGATAACATTTTCATGAAATGTTCATATGATTTTGTGTTTATGACATATAATATTTTGTAGATTTAAATAATATTACAAAGAGTCAAAAAACTATTAAGAAAATTACACTATATTAAGATTTTAGAATCTTATCCGATCTTACGATTTTGATCTCGCAATCACAAAAACGATCTTGAGTGGTATCTTGATATTTAAAACTTTGATGTTAACAATAAAAAATTGGAACATCCGTTAAGATTCAAAGGATCTATGTGCGACCAAACGTGGCCTAGACGTGTTTGTTGCCTAGGGATGGAATATTTTCAATTCATGTTACTTAAAAAAAAATAAAGTAAAGTAACTCCCAATACCGTCTTTCACGGGTTATGGGTCCCAATACCATATTCCACGGTGTATGGGGAGGTTGAGACGTAGACAACCATACCCCTACCTAAGGTAGAGAGGCTGCTTCCGGTTCTATCTAAGGCAGAAAAGTACCTCCGGCCTTTTGTAGGGAGTGAGGATCGAACCCTTGACCTCTAGGTTAAGAGGCAAGTTGATTTGTATAATTGTATCTTAAATAAACATAGATCTCAATTTGACTTTTTTTTGTGAGATATATGTTTTTTCTTTCATCATGCAAGATATGCTCAAAAACACAAGAAACCTTCAATCACAAGATTTTAAAATATGAAATGATTATCTTTATTTTTAGAATGCATATGAAAAAGCTTTAAAAAGTTTGCAAGTCAGTTGCGACTTTTTTGAACACATCAAGTAATGCATTTATTTTTCTGCCAAAAATGACATCGGAATTAGGTTTTAGATATATACCAAATAATGAATCATTTCTTGATGCAGTAATAGATCATACTTATTTAACTTGGCTACGGATACCAAAGAGGGAAATAAATTTGGTGACACAATAGAAGTTAGCGATTGTACTTATCGTATTCGCTTTAAATAGCAAGTCAACAAAGATGACAAATCAAATGAAAATGAAATCGTTATTTAAATGGACCAAATCCAAGCTGTCTCTTCATGACCTCTTTTTTCTTTATATAATTTTTTTTTTTGAAAAATAAACAAAGTTTGATAGCTTGTATACGTAAATATTTTGCATATTAGGTTGTTTTCATGGATGATACAACTGTTATACTACAAAAGCACGAATCAAACAGCGCGCCATCTATATGATAAAACAAAAACTATAATAGAATCAAAGAACACTGACAATATAAAATTAGTCATGCCGATTTCAGTAAAAGATGATACAAACTTAAATCCTATACGTTACTAAATTAGTGTCCTTTCATACGAGATAACACGTAACTAGTCATGTTGATTTCAACAAGAGCCGGTATGTTTGTTTTTACAATAAAGGTCTTGCTAGCCGCTTACCTCTTATCGAATCAGATGCATCCTACACAATAAAACTAATGCCCGTCTTATTACCTCTTAACACTAAATATGTACCATCAGAATGGGAGTTTTCTCCTAGGCGAAGCGGCAAAAAAAGAGAGGTTTATTCCCCAAAGGCGAAGGTTCGAGGAAGACATACTACCCGCTTGGATGTCACTGCACGACTCGAATTACTAACTAGCCTTTAAAAAAAAAAAAAGAAAGAAAAAAAAAAAAAAAAAAAAACCCTTGATAAATAATAAGATGTTAAATTAACTGTCACACGGGTCTCAGTTTCCAGCTAATACATGAATTTGACCCATTTACATAATGTGTCACAAAACTAGTTATAATAGTGCGCAGCATGAGCAACTTTATTTGAAAATGTCAATAATTTAACTAGCAAGACTGATTGGGATATGCAATACATTACCAAATAAATGGACCAAAAATAATATACTAAATGAGTAGATGGCCCAGTCATACATGCTCTAGAAAGTGATGGCAGAGTATCTTAAAAGGAATTACATAAACACTCATGGTAGCCCAGACATAGGTTTTTAAGTTGGATAAACACTGCCCAAAAGGGTAAAATTAGTAAAGACGATGACACGCATCAAACATACAAGCCAAATTTATCTGAAAAGCTAATCATCATCGTCAAGCACACTCCGACGCCTTTGTATCTGCAAAAATGCAAATAGACATAAAGTGAACAAGTCGATCCATAATTGGTTACATACCGATTAATATATGAATTTCTTCATTTGAGTACCACCTAATACTTAACCATTTTACCACAAGCCTGAAAGCAGCGAGCATTATGAAGGCAGCTACTAATTATCAATTGTCATGCATATTGCTACCCAAATTAATCATTTGGGACTTTGCAGGGCATAATAGACTAATAGCAATGATAAGATATTAAGATCTAACTTATTAGCAGGCAGCAAGTGGGCAGAGTTGGACAAATGTGTCATATAACCCTCAAAACATAATGGGTCTCGTTGGGTCAACGGCCAACCTGTAAACACTTTTTTGTCTCTCTTATTTTCTTGAATTTTTACAGATAACTAATTTATGGAAAATATTTCAAAATCTATATGAATAAAAATATAGTGGGAAAACCAATTTTGAAATATAATGATTTAGGATGTATTAGCATTTTTAATAAATTTCAGGTAACTGTCATCCTGTTCTCCCAATTCCCTACTGCCCCATTTTTTTCACATTTGACCCGATAAATGGGTCAAAGTTTGCAGTTCTTATGCGACAAACTTGAGTATGGCACAGTTCGTTTTCACGTTGTCTGCTTTCTGAAGGAAGGTACAACAAGTGATGTTAAAGATGACATTATATTTTTAATTTTTAAATCCATCTGACAAGTGCCGACTTGGTTCAGTTCTATATATACATGCACCAATATTAATCTAGTAGACAGTTTTTTCCTTGACCCTAAAACTAATTTCATTATAACAAAATTGGATTGATTGGAGGAGAGATGCATTATTTATCGATGGTATAAGTTGAGAATAGGGATCCTCTAACTGAGATTTACAGGTCATCATAGCATGAATATTTCTAGATGCAACAATCTAACCATTGTAAAGTAAAGAGAGATACACCCTTGTAGCTCAAGCATAGAATAAAAACTGTTAACCTGAAACTAGAGGTGCAGGTGACGAAAAGAAAACATAACACCGTTATTTATCCAGAGGCAACCATATTCCCCAATTAGCTTATTAATGATAGGTAACCCAAAGTTTTCTATGACGCTCAATGAATGACCTAATTATCCGACCTATTAAACTTAACAATCTCTTCACCCCTAATCCTAATTTATGGACATTTTTAACTGAACAGTTCATAATCACTGATATAACATCATTACCTAATGAACCTACAATCATGCTTCAATTATGGCCTACCAGTCATTCGGTTTTCTCGTAATGAAGAGACATGATCTTAAATTACTGGGATACAACTTAAAATTCATGCTTGCTTAATGCTTATTTATTTTTAGGTTGAGCTTCAATCCTAAATATTCTACCAATGGCAGCTCCCCTTAACGAACAAAATGAAAGCTATATACAACGTAAAAAGCATCCAAAGCGAAGCAACAGGATGTTATCAGTTGCATTCTTAATGCAATAACCAAATCTTAGTCAAGCATAAACACAAACAAATAGGACTAGAGAATTGTAACATGGCAACCAAATTGAAATTCAAACTTACAGTAACTTTGGTCTGCTTGGTTGTTTGGGTATTGATTTGTTCCAATAAAGATATGAGTCTCTCTTCAGAAACCTGCATTTAGTTGTGTTATATATAAGAAAAGTTAATACATAAACTCGATATTTCAATAAGGTAGCTTACTGCTAAAGGTGAAAATTTTGAGCTATTTACTTATAAATGGATGGGTTAATTTCTGGTAATGTTTTATCTGTATTGGGTCAAACCCCTAGATCATTCTATTGAAACTTTAAAGTATTAGTATTGGAATAATCTGATTGTCGTACTCATATTTGACATACTATCTGAACTTTTTGACAAAAAGGATAAACCCAACCTGGCCTATTTTGACCTGCTATGCAACCCACTCATTTTTCCACCTCTACTCGGTACTCACCATGAATAAACCACGCATCAAGGAAAACGTTATAACATGTATCTAAAATAATTACCTTCTCAGCAATCTGACCCATCTGGGCAGCCCTTAGTATGACATCTTCCACACCTCGGGCTTTCTCAGGTTTCACTAACGCTATCCGTGCAACTGTATATACACAGAAAATTCATTCAGCATAATAATAAGCCTTTTGTGAGTACAGCACCATATACCATATTTTTCACATTAAAAGCAAAACCAATCCTCCGTAAAAGATATGTACATTTCCAAATTACGAAATCTCTTACCATCAACCAAAGTTTTCGAATCGTGCAACATGGCCACATAAAAGATGTGTCTGGTGATGTGCAACTATGATATAAGTTGAAGATCTAAGGACACATGTTGCACGATTCGAAAACTTTATAATATAAAGATCTTAGGACACACATATCTGAATTTATGTGACAAACATGGAAATGCACAAAAGGAGCCATTTTTAGTTCTTCCCCAGCTAGTACAAAATAAACGTGGTGTGTGCATTAGTCATTGCAGAGGTCTACAGTGAAATGCAATTTCATTCATTCATCAAAAAAATGTTCACATAAGAATATGAAGTGTTAAATGCATTTGTTCTAGGCCCTAAAACTGATATAGTTTTTTTGAATATAATACAACAAAGCTATAAAAGTACTACTTTAATAATAAAAAAAGTGACGGCATTGAGAAAACACAAAGTATTCATATCAATCTTGAGTTGGGAAAAACTAGGTGAGTGGGTATAATTTTCAAATTCATGTGAGAACTCATTTATGAAACTGCATGAAAGTACAGCTCCGTTATTATGTACGGTAAGAGAATTACAGAAATCTTGATTTTGGTTATCATAGTGAGCATGGCTATATCTACATAAAGGTTATACAATACTTCTATTAGATAACTAACCTAATTTCAAGAGAGGTTGCCTATCAAAGTAACAGTGATATCATATAACTTCTTACTCTATCGAGTACACGATTTATAGACAAGTCTCTACGAGTAGCTGAAAGCTCTTCAGAAGTATGATTATATATTAACTATGTCATATAATTTGAAATGAATCCACGACTAATTAAATTAAATATAAGTATATAACATAGTTTGTTTTTTTGTTGAGACACCTATATTTCTTCAAAGGCAGCTTTCATTCACTATTGTATTGGTGACCTTTGGTTTTCTCAGGCACTTCTAACTCAGCTTTACAAAATCATCACCATTCGAACATATATGCTTCCATAGTTTCTGACACCTAACTTTCTGGTGCAATCCTAGCAGTGTCATACTTAATGCAATCTAAACTACTCGTTAGCAGATACAGTCAGCCTCCAGGAGATGTAACTAACTAAAATTCGGCTGAAGCCGCTGAACATCTCATACTTGTGTCTATTTACTTGCCACACTTGCAGCCTTTAAATTTCTATATGGTAAAAAAGAAAAAATTAACTCCGTACGCTAAAGCATACAAAATAGGAAAAACATGTCCGTTCTACTTTGATAGCAGAAGACCTCTCAAATCATTATAGAACACATAAAATCCTGGAAAAATATTATAAGAAGTTAATGCAAGACTACTTACGCCTTTCACGTGCTTGAGATGACAATATCTGACTAAGCATCATCTGCCTTCGTTCATCTGCCTCACTGCATGAGTTGTTTACAAAATTTGGATCAGTAAAAACGTTAACAACCGCTACCTTTACCAAACTATATGCCCACTAATCCATTTTAGTTGTTGAGTAACAAAACTTCGAATAAGACAAATAAAATGAACATTCTCTAACACCACCTCAATTGCACAATTTCAGTTGCAAAACCATCTCTCAATTTACTTTAATAGCAACAGATGTTACCGACTCAATAAACAAAAGTTTCAGAAAATATTTAACAAAAATAGGAGAAATCCTAAATAGATTAGTTGAATAAATACAGAAAGCATGAAAGAGTACTAGTTGTGTAAGAATATGATGCAATTGATGTTACTAATAATTCAAGAAGGAAAACAACCTTTTAGCTTCTTCCTGGGCTTTCTGCTGTTCAGGGTTTTGCTGGCTTCCCTGGTTATAAACAAGTTCCAAGGTTAAAATTAAATACCAAATACCACTGTAATAAATTTTGAATCTATATGCAACATCTACCACAGTAGACTTACTCCGCCATGTTGAGCCATCATCTCCTGCATTCTTCTTTGCCTGATGGCTTCCAGTTCTGGGTCAGCCTGTTATACAGCCAAACATTATTGTCTAAGCAATCATAACTAGCAAGTATGAATTCAATCTAGTTCTAAATTACACAATCTGTTAAGTGTCTGAAAAATTGTCATGATATAGCCAACAAGAGATGGATATAATTTCAAACTAGACTAGTACGCAATTTTCAACAATGATTACAATCATGTTGACAAGAATGTAACCTCCCCCACACACTTGCATCATATGAGACTAGAAACCCAAACCTTTAAAGTTGATTGGATAAAGCTGATATTAATCCAGTTCTTAGTTACGCAATCTGCTTCTTACTATAGTTTGATATAGCCAATGAGAGATCAATATAATTTCGAACTAGACTGGTAAATTTCAAGAATAGTTACAATCATGTCGACAATCTTGGTAACAACTTCTTTTGACCAGCTAAGCTCACATACCTATACACACTTGCCTCTTATGATAGTTGTAATCTATCTCAATTCTCAAGCGTTGGGGTTGGTACCATTGGGTCAAACGCTTGGATGATTTAATAACCATACATGTGCAATATCACATCACTATAATACAGAGGCGAAGCTTCATAGGGGCCGGGGGGGGGGGGGGGGGGGGGGGGGGGGGGGCCGACCCCCCGAATTTTTTTTTGCGATATAGGGGGTATATAGTTTTCGTGTAGAAAAATTTCGGTATATTCGGTTTCGACCCCCCAAAAATTTCGGTATACCTGAAATATAGCCTTAGGAAAAAAAAAATTTAGATCCCGACCCCCCACTTACAAAATCCAAGCTTCGCCACTGCTATAATACCATTGCTTAACAAAACAACATTCAATTTATAACCTGGCCAAAGCGTATAAAATTTAGCCATAGGGTCAAGTTAAAAGCTTGTACGCTAAGCTCAAAAAGATGATGTTATCATCATTTCAAAATTCAAACAACTTCCTAAGGCGGAAAAATAAGCTAACCCCATTTCATTAATTCTTTAAAATCTTCCACATTAGATGATACATATCAGTCTTGCTCTAACTAAACTTGTACTAATATTATGTTTTTTCCTAACCCTAAGAAATATATAAAATAACAACAACAGATCAAACTAAAACACCAATTTATAACCCTTCAAAACTCTAAAGAAAATAAAATAAATCAGCAGAAAACTAAGCATAGTAAAAAACAACAAAACACTGAGTTGGGTCATGTATAATTCGATCCTAAATCTGATTAATGTATATAAATTATAAGTAAAGAAATTTTACCATTGGTTAAAGCTTGTTGTTGTGAATCTTAAAAAAACCAAACAGTGAAGAAGAAGACGATGTTCGAGGTGGGTTTGGTTTGGTTTGGTTTGGTTGCGTTTTTTCCACGCGTTTGGTTTCAAGCCCTTTTATGTTCCTATGTTTCTTTTTGTTTTCTCACTTTTGGATTGGTTTGTGAGTTGAAGTGTTTTTACACGGGTGTGAGACGATAGTCGTCACATTGAAACGCGGATCGTTTTGGTACGGGATCGTGGTTTGTTAGGTTTTTAAAATTTGGTACGAGAGTGGTAGGCTCATTTCGGATTGATCGGTTCATTTTAGTCGATCCATTATAAAGTTAGTGTCATGTACCCAATTTGATACAACGTACCAAATTAACAATAATATTAAATTTCTACATTAGTATACATATAAGCCAAATATTCATATAATATATCGATACTAAAAAAATAGTTTAGTATTATAAATAAGTACAATGATGAATGTCATACTATCAAAGATAGTGTGCCAATAATCATGTGTATAGAGAACAATAACGGACCTATAGTCATATGCGTTGTTTATCAAATTTTTGGTGCATGAATTAAAATATATAGTAAAATATATAGTGAAATATAGTAGTATTGTTATGGATAATTATTAGTGGATGTTCATATAGCCCATAATAGGCTCACAGCCCATGTTAGCTATTAGGGTTTTACCCTAATATTTGTCTATATATACTCGTTGTAAATCTCCTAATTAATAATGAATAGAAAAAATAGTTTCATTCCCTTAATTCTTGTTCACAACACGTTATCAGCACGTTCTACGATCGTAAAAAGTTTCACATTGGGCAAGCTAGGTCTAAGAGACAATTCCGAAGCCACTGTCAACATTGAGGTAACAATTTATAGACCTATTACTTACTCCGTAATATTCCAAATCCACTGTCAAATTGAGTAATTGATTATATGTTGATCTATGTGATCTTATGTAATTTATTTATTATTATTTACTCCGTAATATTTATTTTTGGGTCCAAACCAGTCGATTTGAATTGATTTGTAGTATTATATTTGGTCTTTTAAAAACAAAATTATATACATGCAAATAAGATTATACATGTTTTTTTCCAAAATTTTCTCAGAAAAAAAAAAAAGTTATACTGGCTATGTTTGGCAAAAATAGCTGTAAGCAGTAGCTGTGAGCAGTAGCAGTGAGCTGCGAGCAGTAGCTGTGAAAAATGAGCTTTCTGCTCACAGCTTCTTAAAGAAGCATTGGAAAAATGAGCTTTTCTAAAAAATAGCAAAGCTCACCACTCTATTGCCAAACAACACTGAAAATAAAAAAGCTCATTCTCACCGCTCATTGACTAAAAAAGCTCCAAAAAAGCTCCGTGCCAAACATAGCCACTAACGATTGATTAACAAGTTTATTTGTTAAAATTAAATATGTGTATCTCACAAAAAGATTCTACTTTTGTATATATCAACTGATTTTATTGGTACATTTGATATTTTATATCATCATAATCATCATGTCACTAATGAAAATTTAAGTTAACTATCATATCTATACTAAATAAATAAAAAGAACTTCAAGTGATACGTAGAGTTATGTATGATTTAATGTCTTATAGATAAGTTATGATTTTACATTTGTTTGATGTTTGTGTCATGTTTCTATTCGTCATCTAATAGTCATCAATTGTGCTAGACTAATTGTTATAAACTTGACTAGTAGTGTTTGTGTATTCGATCGTCGATTAACGTGCAGAAGACATATTTTGGTTTAATATATTAAAAGGAAAGTGAATTTTGATTCGCTATTTTATACCTACGTATGACAGTTATGTTTAATTAATCATGTTGGTAAATTCATCTTTTGTGAATGCATTAATAGATATTGATTCTTATTTATATAATCTTATTTGGCTCATATAAATTGTCTGCACCTACATAAATTTAGACTAAACAATGCTTTGCTATGGTAAGAGATTTGCTACTATGTTAAGATTGGTTTCATGTTAGAATATATGATGCTAATATGTACAATTTCGCATAATGCATGCTTGTAACTCATTGCATCCTTGTAATTACAACTTCCACTAAAGGGATAAGTAGACCAGTTTATGTGAGTGATACTTTGTTAATGTTTATCTATATAATCTGTGCTGATCATCTAAATTATCTTTGGGTTGAATGCATGATTTATATTGAAACAAGTACATGACATTGAAATCTTTGTCGATGTCATTGGGCCTAATCATAAATTAGTTAATTAGATTCTCATAAATGTTAAACCTATCAGGTGGTCCGATTTTATTTTTATATTTCAATAACCTGGCCCTAGTGTTATCTATTCTACTATTGATATGGGTAGTTGCTATTAGCCATGCTTTGATGTATTAATTGATAGCTTGTTACCAGTGTATTTGAGCTATATTAATGTATTATTATGTGGAATATATTTGATCTTATGTGTTGCAATAATCTAGTTCACTATGTTTTGATTGCAAGTAGTATAATGAAAGCTACAAAAGTTAAATAATGATTAGTGAATTATTGATACCGTACTTGTTTGATTTTGCTATTTGATACATGCGTTTGTGTTATGTTTCGTGAAATTTGGTTGAGTTGAAACACGACTTGGTTTATTCATCTACTAGTTAGATGACTCGATGGATAAGATTGAGAATCTAATATCTATTTTGATGATATACAAGTGATCTCTTATAATTTTTTAAAAAGAGTCTTTAAACTACAACGTTTCAGTTCATGATGCCTATCTATATAAATTGTTATGCAAAGTGCAATCATTTTATTGTTTAATTAATAGTTGCTTAAATAAAATCACTGCTATTATTAATTGCTTATGTGAAAAAGATCTTGAACGCATGACTAACACAAGAGATAATTTGCTTATACACTGTCATGATTAACACGAGAATCATTTTTATACATGTGACAACTCATGTGACAACTGGCAAAAATAGGGAGCCGTTTTAAAACCCGCATTACATTAAAAATTATAAATTTGGAATTTTTGAAAGTGTATTGTGACGAGATATTTTACGAACGTTGGTACGTGATTTTTAAATCGTACGATATTTATGAGACTTGATTATTTATTTATAGTTTGGTTGATTCGGTCGTGATGATTTATTTTAAGATCGTTACTTTGGCACTACATTGACTCCGGCACTAGGTTAACCTAACGAATTTTAATCTTTTACATAACGGTAGCGATTCACCGTTAAATGAACATTATATTTTTCATACATATTTCGGGAAATGTTTTTGGGAAAATCATTGATGACGTGTACGAATATGTTTGGCGAAAATTTAATACTTTTATGAACGAGTAATCGTGTTACGGGAAAACCGATTAAAATTAGTTCACTAAATATTAAGGTTATTGTGGCTAGCTTTGGAAAAGTGAAACATGAGGGACCAATATGTAAAATTCGGGCATATAACCCCTCTCCCCTAACCCTAGCCCTCATAATAATTAAAAACAAACACACCCTTCTCCTCCCTCTCCCTAGCCGCCGGCTGCCACCCACGAACCATCACCACCGCCGACCTCCACACAACACCACCACCACCAACATACTCCCCACCATCTTCTTGTTCTTGTGGTGTGAAACACGCGCCAACACAAACATCCCTCCCCTCCGTTTTAATTGATACCGCCGCACCACACACCACACGCCACCACACCATCAATTTTCTTGGTTTTCATTCGATTAGAAGGTGAGAAATCGCGGGTATTGCGTCGCGGGTATTGCGTCGGGTTTGACTATTGTGAGTTGAACCCGAATTGAATCTTGATATTTCGGGTGTTAAAATTTGAAATGATAATGGGTTTTGATATAAAGATGAGTTTGGTATCCTTGGGGGTCGATTTTCGATTGTTTTGGTGCTCGGATTGGATGTTTGGATGCGTTTGGTTTGGTTGTGGCTCATATTGAGCTCGACCGAGACCCTAGGTCTCGGTGTGATTACTCCTCAACTCGGTTGAGAGTCTTGGAGGTGTTGTGGTTCGATTATTATTGATTCTTGGTGATTGGTTATTTACTAGTTGATGTTTTGGTCGATTGGTTGCTCTCGACTTGTTGTTGTTGTTGTCTTGATTCTCGGCCGACACCCCCTCGCGGGCTGTTTTGGGTCGAATGGCTCTTTAGAGCTAGCCGAGACCAAAAGGTCTCAGGTGAGGTTAATTCTTGTGGTTTGTGGTCTCATAGTTGACCCGGGTTTGGCTTGGTAGGTCGACCCGTATCATTGGTATATTTTGTTTTGGTTAATATTGTGTTATCATTTCATGTTGTGGCATGTTGGACCGAAGCTTTTGGACATTGGTTTACTTGTATTTTGATATGGAGATGTGTTGTCGAATGTGGAATTGGGGACCGATTGTGAGACGGTCGATTAGATGACGGAGATAGGTTAGTTGGGTGCCGTAGTCGGACCCTCATGTTGTAGCATGTGGATATGGGATTGATTTTTGGACGGAGTTGATTTATTATTGTGACTTGATTCTTATTATTTTGGACTTGGACTATGAGCCGAGGGTCATGACTCATGACTCGGACATGTGACCAAATTCTATGACTCGATAAATATTTAAAAGTCGATATTAAAAAAATAATACTCGTAATAATATTATTGAGAATATAATCGTTTATATACGTATATAGACGTGTTAAATATATATATATATATATATATATATATATATATGCGTATATTAATAATAAAACGATCACGAGTAAACGTTAAAATAATATAATGATAGTTATTATGCTATGCGAATAGTGTAATAAATGTCGGACTATTGTTATAAATAATATATATATATATATATATATATATATATATATATATATATATATATATATATATATATATATATATATATATATATATATATATATATATAACGGCGAAATATTAAGTCGGGTGAATAATAATTAAAAACGTGATTTTTATAAATTTAGAAACTTATCGAGTTATACGAATTGTGGTTCTTTAAAGTCCAAGTGGGCTTTATATTGTGACTTTTGTGTTGTCACGGATATATGACGATTAATCTAAACATTTTATATATCAAGTGACTTATTCTAGATCGAGTTATTTGACGATATAAAATGAGTATATTAATGGGCATCGTATCCCACGACGCCCATAGGGTGTGGTATATATTTTAGGGTAATAAATTACTATATGTCTCGTGGAATTTGGCCGATTCGACGATACATATAGGGAATTCATTGGACTACGACATATACCAAATAGAATCTTTTGTGCAATGTGCTTTAGGTTGGGTATAATTTTGGAACGATATATTACGTAAATAAATATGGGAGATTATCAAATTGACGGATTTAATAAGCTTCGATAATTATTTAAATAATATGTTGGGCTAACATTAGACCTATAGTTGGTTTATTATTTTTGTTTGGCTTTCTGGGTTGAGTTGTGTCGACCCTCCACCCATATGGATACCAAACGTCGAATTTCAAATTAATATGAAGTTAATTCGAGAAATGGATATTTTTGGAAAGTAAAATGGAATACGTTCGGGAATGGGAATATTTGATTTTGAGGAAATGATTTCTGAACGAATTTGATATTGTTAGGAAGTGTCGAGTCTGTAGTCGCCGTTACGTGAGTTGCTTGAGATTACTTACGTCTTTCTTCTATCGTTTCTTTTGAGGATTTGCTGGACTTGAGGTGAGTCATAGCCCCACTTTTACTCTTGAACTTTGTTTTCAATACTTGGGGTGAGAAACGTGCAAATGTTTTATGTGGACTATTATCGCTTTATTTATTTTAAAACTTGTTATGCTTATAGAACTAGGTAGGATTGATGCGAGGCCTAGTCCCGAACTAGGTAAGCTATTGATTTGGTTATAGAGCGAGGCCTAGTCCCGAACTAGGTAAGCTTAGTTATAGAGCGAGGCCTAGTTCCGAACTAGGTAAGCTATTGATTTGATTATAGAGCGAGGCCTAGACTTGAGCTAGGTAAGCTATTGATTGGATTGATTTGAGCTATAGCGTGCACCTATAGGGTTGATTTGATTTGATTTGGTTGGATTATATTGGTTGGATATTTTGGTTGGATGATTGAGGCCTAGTCTAGCTAGCAAGCGTTTTGCGTATATGTCCACTATATTGAATTATGAATCTAAACCTATGATCTCATCAGCGAAAGCTGACTTTTAGCACGTTTTCTCAGGTAATTAAGTGATGCTCTACGGATGCTTGGGATTGGAGGCTTGGCATTTGACACTGGTTATGGATCTATTTTTCTAAAACTCTGATAACTATTGTGGACCTATGTTTATTTCTTTTGGGCCTTACTTTGGATAATTTTTGGGATAAATGTAAACTTTAAAACCCGGTTTGAATATGTTTTTCTTATGTTTACTTTATCTCGTTCTTTCATGACTTTGAATGGATACCAATCCCCGTAGCACCCCGAAAGCTTGTTGAGTCTTCCGCTGTACCAAATTTTGGGGGTGTTACAATACAAATGTTGGATTATGAATGAACAAAATATGCAAAGCCATTACTTATTGTAAATGTTGTCAAAGAATATTATTAGAGGTAAATATAAATTTTCTTGGTTGTTCTAATTGTGCAATTGAGTTTTGCATATATGCATGAGTTATTTATTATGTAATTTTATTTGTTTACATGTAAGACATGTGATTAATTGATTAATGGCATATTTTATTAGCATAGATTATATTGTATTTTCTAATAATGCTATAAGCTATTAGAGTATATTGTTTGAAAGCAATAAAAAAGCTTATATATGTTTGATCTGAGAAATATAAGTTAATTTGTGATTACATCTTAAGTTTTCTATATTATTCGACTTTCGCATAAAGTCAAGTGCAATTGAAGCACATGTGGCCATAAACTATAAGTTTATGAGCCAAGATTGTTGTATTAATTGGCATGACCGGTTAACCATCTTGGGTCAATGTTGATGCGAATGTATAGAAGATTGTTCTCTGTGGAAGTTAATTGTTTATCTATCATCACCAGATTAAAGTAAGGATTTTATCCTATAAAATTTTTGGAAAGATAAAAAGGGCATGTATGTAGGCCTATACATGTGCTATGTGGATCATTTTGATTTCTAAAATCGATGCATCGTCAAAATGATTATCAAATACGCAGCTTAAAGTTAGCGTGATTAGTGACTCGGCTTATAAAATGCGAGCATGGTTTTCCAAATTATATTATTGAGAATAGTGGTGAATACTTCCAAGTATTGGGCGATTATTGGAATAAGTGTTAAACATAAAAGTAGCCCATGTTCATACGCGAATTGCTTTTGTTGAAACATTCATAAAACGTCTTCAGTTGATTGCAAAGCCAATAATATTATGAGAACAAAATTTTTAGTTTATGGGGCATGTTATGACATATGAATTCGCATCTTGCCAACAATTAATAATGAATTCTCCCTATTATAATGGTTTTGGTCACAACCATATGTTTCCCATATAAAGTTTTCTGTAAGTGTGCGGAACCTGTATTGTAAATCCACCACAACGCACATAAAAAGGGATGTTGAAATTGATAATTCATTTAGAGGGAGAATGAGCAGCGAGAAATTTGGAATGAATTATGATATAATGTTGATCCTCACACTAATGAATATGTATTTAAAGTTCAAGGGACAAATAAAATTCCAGATCTAGTAAATGCCAGACATGTTTAGTGACCTAAAGAAGTGACTAGATCATATATACGCTACTAGTGCTCCAATTAGAATGTATGCCCCACAAGTAAAACGAATGATTGGTAGTAAGTCTATGGCACGTCTGCAACGTGATAGACTAATCGATTCCAAATAAAAGTCCTCGATTGAAGTGATAAAATGGAGCAAGAAAATTAAGATGGACGAATCGAGGTAATAAAGACCCCATAATAGTCTTGTAAAGATACACTAGACATGAAGGTTCTTGAAAAATCCTGGGTAAATTAAAAATTCATGAGATCTCAATAAATAAATGTCTAGTAAAGTGTGGAATCGAAAAGTAATGAATCGACGTCGATAGTACTATTGTATATGGTAATAGGCATGTAAATGATTGTGAAAATATATAAGATAGCGCTATAATCATGGTGAGGATCATGAAAGGATACCTGCATGAAGTGCAGATGTATAAATGAATGGCCAAAAGAAGTAAAGACGCAAAGAGCTAATGAAAGATTAAAGTCTTTTGTGATGAGACATGGTTATTAGGACATGAAGTCCGTACATATGAATTATTGGATATGCATTTGTCTTTATGAGAAAATGAAATGAAATTATGCATAAGGTACAAGTGATGACACATGTACATTTTCTCAAATACTTGTAAATGATCATGAAGATGCATGTTCACATGTGGTGGATCCAATAATATAGTTTAATATTGTATAAGTCTGGCAATATAAGAAATAAGTATGCGTCTAACATAATAATACAAGAGCTCGTTTGATGTTGAGATTTCTTAAGGAATATAGAATACATAAATCACGTGTTATGATTTAAAATTCTCGAGAATGCTAATTGATCAAATTAAACAAATAAATAGAATTGAATAATGTAAATGTTTCGATATCTTTAAGGTACAAGAAATGTGGGTTTATATTTTACTAACCCATCAAAACAAGTTTAGTTGGTTTTACTAATGCAGGATATATGTTTGGTCCTAACAATGGTCGGTCTTAAAGTGGATACATACTCACGAGTGACGGTAGTTAAATTTCATGGCGTTCGACAGAGCAAACAATTGCGGATAGTTCATACAACCTTTTATAAATTCTGGGAAGGAGGCATCAACAATTTTGAATGAAGATAATGCAGCATACGTTGCTTAACTTAAAGAAGTTTGTTCAAGCGACAATTTGGCGACTATTTACCAAGGCACTTCATATCTCAGCATTTAGGAAGCTAAGTTACAACATTGGGATGCTTCGACTCAAAGATCTCAAGTGATATAATCATCAGAGGGAGACAATACGCGCTGCACTCTTTTTCCCTTAGTCATGGTTTTGTCCCTCTGGGTTTTCCTGACAAGGTTTTTAATGAGGCAGCATTTTCAAAGCGTATTAAAAATATGGACATCCAAGAGGGAGTGTTATGGATAATTATTAGTGGATGTCCATATAGCCCATAATAGGCCCACAACCCATGTTAGCTATTAGGGTTTTACCCTAATGTTTGTCTATATATACTCGTTGTAAACTCCTAATTAATAATGAATAGAAAAATAGTTTCATTCCCTTAATTCTTGTTCACAACAAGTATAAATACCTCTTGATATCTCTTAATACAAAACTTGGGCTCAATACAAGACCTATTTAAGGCTAATAATCATGTGAACAATATGGATCTGTAATAAAGTTGCTAAGAAAGAAAGCACGCCGTTCGTCTCACCGCGGAAGAGGGACTTCCGCGGTCAACCTCTCGTGTGAGAGTAAGGGGGTGTTTCTTTTTTTTTGTTAGCTAAGGGATGCGTGGGGCCTATGTGGGACTCACGGCTGTTAAATGGTCTTAATGGGGAGAGTCTCCATTATACTACTCACATGGGGATAGAGGCATTAGTGGAAAAATGGTGGGCTCCACATAAAAAAATATTATTATATACTTTGTGTGGACTCATTCCCTTAGCTAAGGGAAAAAGAAACACCCCCTAAGTGTATGGTTTTAGAGAGATAATCTTTATGTTAAGAGTGTGAGAGTTGTATATGTTACCGCTGAGAGCGGCGAATGCCCTCTATTTATACCATGGGAGTTATTGTCGGTTCTTGGAATCCCTTACTGTGATAGCGATGTTTTTAGGCAGCAAACCTCCAAGGCCCACTTCCGTTCTTGTCTTCATGTTGTGAGTGGCGGCTCCTTCGGAAGGAGAACGTCGTCTTTCCCATTTGGGTCTGCCTTGGTCAGCTATATGATATTCCTTACTCTTTTTGGGTTGGTCCGTGGCTTAGGGTTCCGAGCTCTTCCCAGACGCGGAGTTCGCACGCGGCCTACCATGATGGGCCGCGGTCCTTTATGATAAGAATGGGTCAGCGGACCTGGTAAGGCGAGCCCGGTCTGGATAGGTGAAACCGGGGTCTCTCCCGGTTCGGGTTGTTATAAGTATGCCCGGCCCGGTGTATTGGGCCTGGGGATATTATACGTGATCAAGCCCCCCCCCCCCCCCCCCCATCTAGTATGCTTGTTTAGTTCAGTGCGGCAATGGTGGAGCCGTGGAGGCAGTGGTGACACCGGTCGTCATGCATGGTGGTTGGCATGTGGCACAGATGATGATGAGAAGTGTGTTAAGCATGGACATCAGCCAAGCAGTACCAGTGCTCTCCTCAAAACCCATGTCAAATGTTCAAAATTCATCACA
Source organism: Artemisia argyi (assembly GCA_030686995.1). Taxonomy (NCBI): domain Eukaryota; kingdom Viridiplantae; phylum Streptophyta; class Magnoliopsida; order Asterales; family Asteraceae; genus Artemisia; species Artemisia argyi. Next base: position 90,288,681 of record CM060686.1, read on the forward strand.
CAAACAAATTCTAACCAAAACTAATATCGACTACAAAAGAGAGTGGCACCGTCAATTTGCGAGAGGGATTGGTCTCATACTCATTTCACAATCTTAAGGCTTTGGAGGTTGCTACAAATCACATGGGCAATGAATATCCAAGTTGGCAGTTGTAACTCACTCATTCCTGTACTACGCAGGAAAAGAAGAACATGTTGAGCCTTGCAAGTGTCAGCATTGCAAATTGATGGGATCAATAAATAGTTCTAAAGGTAAAACTAGTGTAATAAAATATATAATAGAAAAAAACAATTTGCTATTCGAACAACGATACACCGAAAACCGGACTTTATGGGGAGGTTAACCGTCGTCTCAAGCACCGAGAGAGGAAACCTAAAGTACATTTTAAGCAGACATTTCAGGAGCAAAGGGGATTGGTTTTGTTGGAGCTGGCAAACGGCCGATGCTATCAACTTTGTCCATCTGCTTTGGTGGAGGTCTTGCAGCTTTCGGAATCAGTCTTCCCTTCTTCTCAAACCACTCGGGTTTGAGAAGAGCGCAAAAACCGAGCTGGTTGTAATAAACTTTCCTTACAGACCCACCAGCTGCTTCAACTGCTTCTTTTGCACGGACGGTCACTCTTGACACCTGCAAATGGTTTTCATTGCATTAGCAAGTAAAGAAGTAAACTGGTCGGGCTGAGCCAGTTGAATAATGGGCGAAAACATATAAATAATCATTTATGGCTCGAATCATCGGGTTTGAACTCCTTTTTTAACACATATGACTATGGTATTGAATATGATTACAAAAACTAAAGTATTTCAATAATCATCAAACTTTTTTGAATAAATAGGAGTCTGCAAATTATGAAATGCACGTTTGGGCTAAGGCAACTTTCGACCTAATAAATGGGTCAAAATTAAAAGTACACTTTGGGGCTAGGGCAAAACTTTATTTAATTTTTTTACCCATTTTAGATACAACAGGTAGCTTTATGACCCATTTCCAAGTAAATGGGTCGCAATTGACACCTCTATTTTAGTAGGCACTGAGGCACTGAACAAGTACGGTATGATTCTGGGATGCTGGTAAAAGTTGTACGTTACTAGTATTAGCGCAATTATCGTAGTCTATGAACTTCTGATGTTGAATATACAATGCTTTAATATAGAGTTCATAGCAGCAGGTTTTTGGTAATTTGGCACTAAAGATAAATTATAAGATTGCATTATTTCCTTTTTCCATGAAACCTGCAATTTCATACTATTAATCACATATTTTAATGCAATTAGTCTTTACTCCTACTAGATTTAAAGGAAATGACAAACTAATATTGAAACAATAAAAACAAAAAGATGACCTCAAGATGAATTGGCCACTGTATTTGCTCAGCACCACGTCCCATCAACCTCACTCCATCTCTTATTTGCTTTCCTATTGCCCCTGTATCCTATTTTAAAACATAGTGATGACACACTGAATCAAGCACTTGATAAAATAGTAAAACTGAGTTAAAAAAAAAAAAAAAAAAAAAAAAAAAAAAAAAAAAAAAAAAAAAATTACTATGATATGGAACCTTAAGAGTTTTCATTGTGATCAACTCGGAAGAGTCAATCTTCCCGGCATTGATCAACCTTGCAATCTTTCCCAGACCAACTGGCTGCAAAAGAACGAGCAGCGTTGCTTGTGTGTCATGTGTTTGTAATAAAATCAGGTTCAGAAAAGAAACCAAGCTTATTGCATTTGACAACAATGCCCAAATAAAAATAAAATAAAATAAATAAATAACCTCTTGCTCATGAGTTATAATTCGATATACTACATACATAGTAGCATCTTGTAAATGTTGAATCTGCTGAGTCAGTTGCATAAAAAGGTAAGTAGCTCTGTTTTACACCAATACCCTCAAAATTTTATATAATCTGAATCAGCACCCTTATTTTATAAAACAAAGTCAACAGGGTCAAAGTTACCAACACATCGTCTGTCATACTTTTTTGAATCAAAAGATTAGAGTGTTTTGGTCTTCATCAAAAAAATGTGAAGGTTCAATAGTTTTTAGGCCAAAAATGGATGGTTACTGAGTTAGAATTGAGACCAAAGTTGGCTACCAAATACGCAGTTAACTTGTTCTGTTATGAGTTTATTTGCTGGTCTCTATACCAGTAATTTTTGTCATTTATATACAATAGAGACATTCATTTTCCTACTTCATAAGTTGATCCCTCTGTGACTCTGTCACCAATTAAAGCATTGACATAATAATTCAGAGGAATTATCTAAAGAGAAGGGTGATTTAAGAACATCAAATTTATGCTGAAGTTTGAAATGTGACATTGCTTAGACAGGAACTAAGGTACCAGTTCACATACATACTTAGGACCCACAAGGCCTAGGGCACTTTCGCAAGAACATGACTCACTAAAGTAACATTTAGCAGAGAACGCCTCATAATGCACAGATTCTAGAAGCATGCATAGAGCACCATCGACAAAAGTAGCTCATACGATTTGAGATTCATGAAGCAATGGCAACTTTTAACACATTGGAATCTTGTGTAATTACAATAATATATCAGTGAATAGGTCCACATGCACCCCAACCTCATGATTGTGGGAATCAAGAGAGTAAATTGTGTGTGTGTGTGTGTGTTTTTTTTTTTTTTTTTTTTTTTTTTTTTTTTTTTTTAATCTTCTCTGCTTCAACTCTGGCAAGGGTTTCTGGCCACAACTAGCAAAAATTTAATGTTTTGGGTCATCCAAATAGTCTCTACATAGTACATACACTCCTTTTCCTTCAGTCATTGATGATTGTCTAATTCATGAGTACTCAAGCCGTATTGTGGCCAGGGGGCTATAGCTTTCTAAAACTCAAAAACCAATTAACCTAATTATATGTTGATTCATTTGGTTTAACCAAAATTATTTGGGAGAGGGAAAAGGTTTTTCAGTTCGTTATACAAGGCCCACATCAACTTATTAACCTACTAAAACAAAAAGACGCCTTAAAACAAGCTACACCTACGTTTTATTTATCTTCAACCAAAGAAAAAGAGGCAAAAGCGTATTATAACTCCATTCAAGTGGAAGGAGAATTAGCTCTAGTTACTTACTTCTTTCATTTACTCCAAGAGAATTTACAAAGTTTTAACAATTTCTACACTTAGTCTGTAATTATCTTCGTATCTTTCTCAATGTATGAATCTCAGGTATTTAGCATTTTAGCTATTTAATAATTCTAAACTGAACACGCATCAATTGGTTAAAAAATGTCAAACTGGGTAACTGAAATAGAAAACTGATTAACTGCTTTGCAATTTAACCACTTCTTTTGTATATTCGATTAACCAATTCACTGGCCCTGAAGAGTGAAGATCCCTAACATAACTTTTTTAAAACAAGATTTATTTTCTAACAAGATTGAGTAGAAGGTAAATGCTTGGCAGATGCGATTGTTGATAAACAAAGACATAGAGATGAGACTTGAGCAATACCCTACAGCTAAGTAGTGTCTTAGCACGTGAACCATATTATGTTATCTGATTATTTGATTAACTTTTTGTATATAGATATATGCTTCTAATCTTAGTACCTTACAATGGTTTGAATAATTGTAAAGTAAATCTTTAGAATTTGGTTCAATTCACGTTTCACTATTCACTAAAATAACATTATTCGATGCATGTCACAAACATGGTTAACAACATAAAGTTTATGTGATAGAATCAGGCACGGCCTCACTGTATCGTGTTACATAGAGTAAGGGCATTCCCCATATAGAACTTAGTAAGTTAGCAAAGTAAACCTAAAGATCAAACATATTAAAATGAAGATGTTGGATGGCAGATCAAGGAGGTAAAAAACTAAAAGGGATGTTAAAAACTCCTATATGTCCGTAAAGATGTAATTATGTAAAGAACATAGAAAACAATAACTTGTTCGAAAGAGAAGCTAAGGGTGCGTTTAGCACGAGAAAACATTTCCTATTTCTTCTCTCAAATTTAGTATGAATTTGGAGGCTAATCATAACACGATCAAACGATGTTGTCATTTCCAGTTTAAATGATGTTATCTTTACATTGAGCTAAAAATCAATTTGAAAGCGAGTTCCGTTTCCTTGTTATGTACATTTTCAGTTTAAATGATGTTATCTTTACATGAGCTAAAAATCAGGCTATAGTTGAGGTTTGATTAAGCCATTTTTCCAATATGGTCATGAAAAAAAATATATTATAAGTTATTTTGATAACTGTATGAACCATCTGAAGTCATGAAGAAAAGAAGTAAATAACACACAAATGTATCCTCCCTTGTTACATGGAAGATCGTTTTTAGTACTTATTCGTTTATTGGTTCAATCATAACTGAGTTTGCTGATCATGGACAAACCATGGAGCATGCGTTTACCAATGATATCCTTAAGATTTATGAGGCAAAAAGTTGTGCTAAGCCACACTAATTCCAGATACACATGAAGTACTATTTCAATGAGTTAATAGGGAATGAGGCGACGATGTATTATTGTATCGTTTCTAGAGAATAATTAGAGATAATGTAGTTTGTTATTTAGGGCCATTACATTGATGATACACCATCAGACTCTATCTTTCCAACCTACTTGACTAACCGTACTAATAAGTTTTCAGGTGTTATCTCAGAATTAAATTACTCCAAGGAACTTTCACAAGGTAACGCCTTTGTAGTATTAATTGGGTCTAGTTTTAGCTTAGCTCAACTATGCCGGATAAAAATCGTGTTGATTTACAATCTACATTCCACAGAGATATATGCATTAAAATATGGAATCAATAACTTTGCCAACATGTACGTTTGGGTGAGATACAAAAGTATAAACATGCTTTTTTTTAAAACTTTATAAAGCTGAAAGACCACCTTTTCCACAATGTGGGTTTGGATGTCCAGATATTAGAGAAAGTACAAGCATGAATACTAATTTTCCAATCTCAAATTTTTTTCCCTTCTGCTCATTTGCTACAATATACACAAATGGTAGGTAAATGTTTCACTTTTTGATTGTTCTATGAAGGTAGTTAGTTCCAAATAAAGCTTTTAAGTAATAATAGGTGATCTTGCAGGCTCGAGAAAAGCATTTTCCTATATATACACATACAAGTATACAACTGCCTCTAGGACTGCATTTTGAGCGTTAACTTCTGTGTGTACCTAGTTCTTTTAGTCTCTGTACCATATAAGATATTATGCAATCGATAATAATACTAAAAAGTTTGGTTATGCCTATAAACAATCAATAAAAAAATTAAAGAAGATTGGTTCTACTTCTACCAACTAGGAGACAGTAAGTAACTAGTTAACTACAAGGTTACACATGTACTGTTGACCTAATCATTCACACCACGTTATTTTTCAAACTAACAAGATTTTACTAGAATACTAGTTCAAAGACATAAAGATGACCTACTTAGCATCTAAACTTGCAATATATAGTTATGTACAGTAGTACTATCAAATACTCATTAGGCTTTTTGCTAAAAAAAAAACACCCAATTTGATGTTCTGGTGAGCTAATAAACACCTAAGACATACATAAGATGAGCTAAAAACATTTAAACAAATAAAGGGAGCTTGTAATAATCTAACAAATGTTCAATTTGGCACTCAAATTTTCCTATTGGAACAGCATACACCAAAAGAATATCATAAACATAGCAATGAGCAAAGTAATATAAAAAGAGTATAGAATTATTACCTGAAATTCAAGGCTGAAAGGGTTTTTAAAGCCCCTTTTGGGCATTCTACGTCTCAAAGGAGTTTGACCACCTTCAAAACCAAACTTATGAGTTCCTCTTGCTTTCTGTCCCTTATGACCTCTACCGGCAGTCTTTCCTTTACCTGACCCAATACCACGACCCTTTCTTGTTTTCTGCTTTGTTGCACCTTTGTTGTCCCTCAAATCATTCAAACTCAACAAACTAAAAGCTCGAACACTCTGAACTCCAAACGAGTTCTGAAATAGGCTCGAATGATGATTCGAGGACTTTATGATGGGGAAATGAGAAGCGGGTTTGGTGTGAAATGATGCATTTTTAATGGAATTTGATATTAGCGATGGGATTCTTCTTCTCAACATTTGATTCTGCAGCTCCAATGAAATAAAGTTTCTGTATGAATCAAAAGAGTAAATCATTTAAAGTTGTAAACTAAACAGTTAAAAAAATACCCTAAGGGGAAACTAAAAATCCCAAACTTGTTTAAATGGTTAATTTTGCGCTCATCATCAAAATGAAAGAAAGTTGATACTAGTATTTCAAACAAGAATAAGTAAAAAGTGTATAAAAATGAGTATCACTCGTCTATTAGTCAAGCATTAACATTTCACTCATAAATTGTTTAAAACACTCAACTTCCAAGAAAACTAGTCATACCCAAATTGGCAAATTCGATACTTTTAGCTACCTTTCTTAGCACTTGATCCTATAACATAACAACATAACTTAAGAGGGTGTTTGGGATTCTTTATTCTAACTAATTTATGTACTTATTTGTAACTGAAATAAGTCATTTTTTTAATAAAAGTGCTAAATGTCATCTGAAATAAGCTCAAATGTAAATCAAATCAGCTTATTTCACAAACAACCCCTTATATTTTGTCATCATAAAGACTTGTACTTAATCAAAAGTTTATTCTTAAACTGAAATGAAGAAAAACTATAAACAAAATATGAAATGAAATCATAAAAGGTAGTCTTACATAAATGAAGTGATATAAGAATTAGTTGAAGAATCGTTCTGAGTGAGTTAGCTGCTTGAAACCCCAAACAGAGATGATCTGAAATGGTGGCCCAATTGGGTTGGGCTCATTTTGGTGAAGCCCACTAAAGCATAATTACTATTTGTTCGTAGCCCCAAGTTGTCTTAGTAGACGGTTATCGGGTTATTTGGTTTATTCGGTTCAGTTAGTTTAGTGACTTTGGTCAAAAAAAAAAAAAAAAGCTAAACTGGAAACCAAACCGAACTCAATCCAAATTGTATTAAACCATGCCGAAAACCGAATTTGAATTCGGTTCAATTTTCGGATTCACTCGAATTACATAACTATATTTTTTTCATTTATTTATATACTTTTAGTATCAAAAAAGATTTCAGACATGAAAAATATTATATTTATACTAAGGAAAGAGTTTAAAGAGTTTTTTATATGAATATATAAAAAAAAGTATATGTATTTTATGTGAATTCGGTTTTCATTTTGCCAAAATCATATCCAAACCAAAAACCGAGTATTTAATTCGGTTCGGTTCGGCTTGGTTTCGCTTTCGGTTCATGTGTGTATTACCCAAATTGTGAACACCATACTATTAAACCAGATCATTTTAATACCCCAACTAAGTTCAATCGTTAACTACGTTAATTTATATTACCGGAAAAGACTGAACGTTAGAGCTAGTTACGTATTTTCTAGTACGTTAAGACTATTGGAGGTATAGCATCTCACTTGACTCATTAACTTTGATAGTCATATTAACGGCTTTATTAGATTGTGGGCACATTATTCTCTTATCACATCATCCCAATTGACAGACCATGTAGGACATAACATGATACAGAATATATAAATTGTACAATATATATATATAAAATAAGCTGAAATTCAGCCAATTTTTTATAACCCCCAAATTTACGGTTTATTTTGAGCTTTGTCGGCTTTTATAAGTTTATCATATCATAATAAACTTTCATAAGCTGACAAGGCGACAAGTCTCAAAATAAGCCACAAAATTGGAGCTTATAAAAAAATAAGCCCAAATGGGCTTACGTTTAATAAGTCGTAACAAACACCCCCTTAGTTTTTCGAAAACCTTCTTGAGACATATAGTTGTTAACCAGAATTGTTTTCAGATGTTCAACCGACTGGGTGGTGTGGGTTCATTGAGCACTTTGCAGTAGAAGAGAACCCTGGCTTCTGAAATTGTTGGTAACTTTGTTGAAAAGAATAGCTGATAAAATTTCCCAAGGTTGCAAGATGTTCGAATTCTTTAACTTTCAGATGAACTGATAAATTTTCCTAAGTTCATATCAGATTATGTGCAATTTATGAAGTGATTAGGCCCAATCTAAAGAACATGTAAAAAACGATATCATTATATGTTCTTCGGTTACAACATTTAGACCCGTACAAGAAGATCAGGGATACTTGAGATCAGAAGATGATGATCCATCTTTGTAACTTATGGGACGAATCAATAGTCATTGCTCATCTCAATCTCTCATACAAATATAATTAAGTTTTCGGCTAGACTGCTAGAGGACCAAAGCACTTTAACCTCAATATCATCAGTAATGATAAGACTCAAAGTTCTTATTTTCTACTATAAGAAAAAAGTAGACAGAAAACAGCTAAACGCACGACTTCATCAAGAAAGTAGGCTCTTAGTTCTTTGTTTCACCACCCACCATTTGGTTCTCACAAATGGCTTACAATGCTAGTCTTGTTGTAGGAGCCTCCTGAAGAAAGATATAAGATTAAAATTAGCATGTCAACAACGGCAAATGATAGAATATATTCATTTAAGGACCCAAAAATCAAAAGTATTTTACCTTACTAGCATCTTCTTTGCCATTTGATTTAAGTGTCAATGCTTTGATATGCTTTCTTAGCTGCCTTATACTATATGCAGTCGCATCTATCTCTTTCTTGCTCTTTTTTCCTTCAATCACAATGTTCTCTTTATCATATGTGACAATACTCGTGTTCTCTTTTGCCTCAGAGCTGTCCTTTTCTCCCTGATCCAACTTCTCTTCGTCCTTCAAATCCTCACATGGATTAGATGTTTCATTTGTAGCTTCAAAGTACACAGCCTCCTGGAGTACCGGACTACACTCGGGCACTGGACTGCAATCACTTTTCTCCACAACCAACACATCAAGCTTCTCAAATGCCTTACAAATGTCTTCCACTACTGCATTTGTGTTTTCTGCAGAACATTGGTTTTATAGTAGATTAGTCATGGTACATAACAATATTAAGTATCAAGATAAGTTGAACACTCACAAGTGAGTTAGTCCTCAAACATCAAAGCTAAAAATGCATACCTGATTCCACATTGGTTTCTTATGATTCAACATTAACTTCATCATCCATAAATGAATCGATCTTAACAGCTTTTCCGCTATCCTTCTTCACCCTCGTCTCTGCGGATTTCTTTTCAGTCAACCTAGTTGAGCGTCTCGTGTTGTATGCTTTCTGCACAGTGCTCTCGATTTTCTGCACAACACTCTCCTTTTTCACAGCATCCACCTTCCTCCTGGTGTACATTAGTGTAGGCTCCGCTTTCTGATCCACCATACCCTCTTCATCCGCCTCTCTTTGCACTCATTCAGTTGGCTACTGACATTCCGACAATAGGAAGTTTCAACAGCCTTCCTCTTAGAGCTCGAGATAGCATGTGTTTTGAGCATCTCGTTATTTGATTTCTTAACCCCACCAACAACTTTCTTGGTTCCTCTACGAATAATAGTTCTGGTACCAGCAACTTTCTCAGGTTCGATTGTTTTCCTCTATCAAGTAGATGTTCTGTATCGGGTTTGAGGAGCCTTAGGCGAGAGAACCTCAACCTTTTTTGCTTGTTCAACCACATCACCTGCCTCAGATTGCGAGACATTCAAATACTCCTCAATACCTTCAACCTATACCCAATTTAACATAGATTGAACTCAGTGACATGTTATGTGCACATTAATAACACATTCCACTAAAACACTCTGAGCTATGTTAACCTTAAAAAATTAACCACATCAAATGCAACAAAACACGATAAAAGCACTATAAAGTTATTTTTGACATATTTACAAGTGAATTGCAACCACTTCATATATCAATAAATAACAAAATCAATCACTGTGTCATTAATCATAGTTGCAAACAAAAATTGGTAATAATTCATAAACACAGTTTTCTTACTGGATCTTCATATGACCATTCCTGGAATCAATAATTGTTCATATGCACATGAATCCAAATTCAAAACAACTATCTAATCTAAACAACTATTTCTAATATATCAAAAATAACCACCAAACCTAATAATTAACCTAGACAACTAGTTCTAGTTTCAATATAACACAAAACCAATAACTGTTTTTTAAATGCACATCAATGTCAAATACTCCGTAAATAAAATCATTGCCAAAATATTTCATCAAAATCATGATAGATGCCACTAGGAATCAATGAAGACTCGTTAATGGGTCAAAGACTTGGACAATCAAATAAGAAGAAATTGATAGTCGAAAGTTTCTTTGATTACTGAATTGTATTTGTTACAATTGGATACAAAAGAGATTGAGAGGAAATGAATTATCAAAAGCTAAACAACTGTGAATGACAAGATAGCTATTTAAACTAAGAAAGGGCGCCAAATTCTGTTAGTAGTTTGTGTGGAGTGATGTCACATGCACCTCACGTATGGAATGAAAATTCCCCACATGCTCCTCACGTGCCAACACTTGCTACTAACAGCTTCTATCAATCCACCCTTCTTAAAAACAAGGTTTGCAGCAAATTCAGGAAAATTTTCAAACAAATCAGCTAATGGTTCCCAAGTAGCATCCTCTGGTGTGTCATTAGCCAGTTGCACTAGCCCATACACCACAGCTACATTTCTCTTCTTAAGTTTTTTCCTATCGAAAATAGCTATGGGTTGCACTTCAATAAGCCCATCCTTGTCACAACTAGGAAAATTAGCTACTTGTGAAGGCTGTGGAGTACCCTTGCAGAGTTTTAATTGGCTAACACGGAACACATTGTGAATCTGAGCATAAGCAGGCAATTCCAGTTTATTAGCAACTTGACCAATCCTTTCAACCACATGAAAAGGTCCAAAACTCTTAGGAGAAAACTTGTTTTGCTTCCCTTGTCTAATGGAAACTTGCCTGTGAGGCTGCAATTTGAGAAAAACCCAATCTCCCACAGCAAACACTCTCTCAGACCTTTTCTTGTCAGCATGTTGCTTCATTTTATTTTGTGATATGGCTAAATGAAATTTCAACACCTCAATAGCTTGTTCTCTTGCCAAGAGTGTCCTATCCACTGCATCCACTTTGCTTAGCCCTCCCATGTATGGCACATGTGATGGTGGACCTTGACTATAAACTGCCTCAAAAGGTGTTGTAAGAGTGGAAGTGTGGAAGTTAGAATTGTACCATAACTCAGCTAATGATAACCATTTGGCCCACTCTTTAGGTTTTTCACCGGTCATACATCTAAGATACCATTCCAAGCATCTATTCACCACTTCTGTTTGGCCATCAGTTTGTGGGTGATAGGCTGTTGATTTAGCAGCTTAACTTGCAACATTTTAAACAATTCTTTCCAAAAGTTACTCAGGAATACCTTGTCTCTATCAGACACAATGTTACCTTGTTACATATATTGAGTATGAGGGTGTGCATTTACCTTGTTATAAGTTATATGATTCATGTTATATAATCGATTATGATTGTTTTATGCAAGTGTTCATGTGGCATAGATGAATTGGCATGTTGGCAAGTTTATGTTGGGCATGACTAGCATAAGTGATAGTAAAAAATCACTTGTGTAGTTATAAATGACATGTTCATGATACTTAAGGATCCTTAAACATCAAGTATAATCTATGCCTTGTAATTCATGTTTAATGCTCTTACTCACTAAGTTTTATACTTACGGTTTCATGTTAACATGTTTTTAGGTGAAGCAAGTGGGTCAAGGCGAGATTTAGGCAAGGCACAAATTAGCAGCTAGTGACTTAACTTGTCATGTGTAGTAACAAGTCATCTTTTGAACCATCTACGATATGAAATTTGAAACATCCTCTTTTGTATGCAAAATAGCAGTTGCATAGATTGTAAATATTGTGGAAAACTAGAAGGGGGGTTGAATAGTTTACCGTTTAAAATCTTTTTAACTTGTTTAGTTAGCTTTGAAACTTTCCGTTTGATCAAAGATATATACACAAACACAATATATAACATGCAAGTAAATGAAAGAAACGATCAAACCACAACACGAGTATTTATCGTGGTTCGGCTACAAGGACTCTTTTTCCTTGCCCTACGTCCACGCCCCGAGTATCCAACTCGAGAGTTTCTTTCACTAGTCAACAAGCTCCTTTCACCGGCGGAGAAAACCTTACACGTCGCTTATACTTTTACCGACACTAAGCTAAATGTCGAGTTCTTTACCAAGGGTACAACCACTCCCGTTAGTTCTTTTACAAGGGTACAACTACTCCCGATACACTTTGTATTTTGAGGACTAAAATACTAACCGATCACTACTGAAAATACACAATCAAATGAAGTGTAAACTACACAAGTCTAAACAATGCTAAGCTAACAAGTCTTGCAACGTTGTGTTGAATACTTGTTACTTTTAATGAGCTTGTGAATTTCTTTGCTACAAAAAGAAACTTCACATATGAAATGTTAAAGGGTTAGATGAAAGAATGAATGTGTGTGTATAAAATATGATGTAGAGTGATAAGCCAAAAATCAACTTGTGGCTTGGTATTTATAGCAAAGCCTTCTGCAGGCCTGGCGGATATGGCGGAACCCTCAGATGGGTTCCGCCCGTGTACCCCCAGGGTTCCGCCGGGCTTGCAGTTGGTTTTGCAATAAATCTTGCAAACCAAACAAAGTCACATCTCATTACAGCTTGCAAACCAAACAATGTCACATCTCATAATATCAAGTCAAACACTAAACTTGCAAGCAACCATTTAGTAAGTCAAACACATTTCTTTCCATAAATGTATATTGACAAAACTTGCCATAAATGTGATGTGACAATTCTATTTTAAGAAATAAAAAGTGTTGTGTTTTATGAAATGTAAAATGTAGCAAAAGTTTAGTTTATGCAAGTCTTTAAAACTAAGATTATGTTTTACTTAGAAACTAAAGTTTACATTTTGTCGTTAACAAAACTTAGCGAAGATCGTAAAATATAAATAACGTTTTTAGGCGATATTTGTATTAACAAATATGTGTATGTAAAGTGTAGTCAAAACAAGACTTTTGAGTAGTTATGTGTTATGTTTATGTAAGGTCAAGTTATAATCTCATGTCTACTTGGTTGAAAGATTTTGTAAAACACCAGGTCATGTATACAAGGTATATTGTAAATTGGTATTGAAAGGTATTTCATTTATAGTTTAAAGAATCATGTGGCCTGGTCTTTATTTCATGTTGAATGCACATGTTTTTTGTTTTAGTTTTGGTCATGGATGTGGTAAAAGGAAAGAAGTGAAGGTCTACGATTTAATTTATAATGAAGTACATGTATCATGTTTGTCTTAAATCATGAGCAGGTCACTTTACAAAGTCAAGTCATTTCATAAATTTCAAAAATGTCTTTATTTTTTAAAGTCAAACATTTTTAAATGTATCCCATTGCGTAGAAGTAAGAAAAAAAAAAGGAAAAAAAAAAAAGCTACGGGTGTTTCAAGTTGGTACCAGAGCAATGGTTTAACAGATGTAAGTATCGATCATTAGATGGGTACTTAGACTTAAACCTAGGATCTATATATGGATAGTAGAATTATGCACGTTTCCGCTTAAGTATTTAATTCTAGTTATACTGCAGGATAGAAGCAAGTGGTGTCTTATATGTTGTAGTTTATGATTTGATTACATGTGCATAACATGGTAGAAAGCATAAAGTATTATGCCTAATTATTTATGGCATCATTTATAAATGCATTTCAGGACAGGAAATGAGCATTTGCATGACATGCATAGATAGTACATGAATTGAGCATAATATGATGACAATGAGGCTTTAGTTATCTGATGTAGTACAACGTGATAATAATCATATCACATAATGGAGACTTATCGGCATCATGTTATTCTTAAGGATTGAACTAGGATTTTCTTATAAAGGCGTAGGATGGCACGAAATGTGCTTATTATGATATAAAATTGTCAGCTTATGTTTCACGTGCTTAAGCTTTCAGTTTCAAATGACTAAAGGAAATCCAGAAGTGTCCGATAAGTTGATTCGTGAAACAGGAACTAGTAATGATAATGATAATCGAGATCCTTTACTCGATAATGTGCAATCTACGGAACAAGATGACATAAATATTCCTGATTCTATGACTGAAAAAATAAGGAACATAGTGTCACAAAAGGTCGCTAAAGCTTAGCAGGCCTCATTGCCTCATCTTTATGATAATATCACTGACACAATGAATAAGATCCTTCAAGAAGAATCCGAAAGATTCATGTTGGAGAAACTGGCCTCTTGTCAGTGTTAGGTGCAATTCAAGCAAAAGAATCTCAGATTAATTACAGGGATTTCTCAACATGCAAACCCTCATATTATACGGGAGAACAAGATCCTTTCAAGTGTTATAGATGGTTACAAGACATGGAAGGAGTGTTTGCTACTTGTAGATGTCCCGAGAATCTTCAGGTCACCCTTATTGGAAATCAGCTGCGAGATAGGGCTAAAGAATGGTGCAGTTTTCTTAAGCAATCTAAGGGTGAGGAAGCTAGTAATAATCTTTTATGGTATGAATTCAAGAATCTATTCATTTATAAATTTTCTCCGGAAGCTGAAGTTAAAAAAATTCGTCAGGACTTCTTGTCGACACCAGACTTACCAATCAGTTCATGAGTTCACTATGACGTTTCTCGAAAGGGCCCGTTCTTTGCTGAATATGTTGGAAACGAAAGGACGCTATAATATCCCATAAAATATCCCACCTAATTATAAATGATTAACGAGAGTAATCTATCGTCACGATTTAATTTATCATTTTTAAGGGCTAAATCTTCGCGTTTTATTCAACTATGTACAAAACATCACTCACAACCCTCCCCATCATCACCCCATTAGGCCTAAGCATAACCAAATCATTTTAAACTCAAAACAGGACGAATTACTATTCAAGCCCAATAATAAAAACTCGGCCCAATCTCTTTTAAAATTATTTATGAAATCAACTTAAGTGCTTTTACTTGGACTCAACTCTATATAAAACTTTATATGGATCGATTCACCTTCCAGCCAAAAATCGAGATTTGCAAATATTTAGACCTTATGTGAAGGCTTAACGATAATAAAAACGTCAAAGCTTAGCTCGATATTCATTTTCACAACTTTGCTAAAGACTTGTGTTTTGATCTAAAACTCATGCGTTTGACTTCCAATTCACTCTAAACGATCCACAACCAATGCCTAGCACGTTTTTAATGATTGTTTTGACCTTCAAACCTATCCAAACAAGCCAAGACAAGTAACAATGACCATGCTTCTGTCTCTTTCCTTTTGGATACTACACAAGGACGAATAGCGCACAATCTCTCATCATTTAACACTCTTACACCCTCAAATCACCCCACCAACAAGAACCATCACGTTTCCAATATAGTTGGCCTTTGAATGAGCCTAACAAGCCATTATATATGTATATATATTTTTTCTTTGGGTCTTGGTGACGCAAGGACTACAAACACCCTCTTATATTCATTTGATTTCTTTCCCTCTTTTGTGTTACATAGAAACCAAAACACATTTGTTTTTGTTTTTCACTAACACCAAACGAACACCCTTGCTTCCATAAGATAACTGGTCACATTTATAGCATGACCTTGACCATTTGAATACACCAACGAGATAACAACAAAGCAACCATGATTCATTTTTGTTTTCTTTTCCTTAGTCTTATACACAAAGACAATTGTCCCACAAACTCTCATCATTTTCATTCCATTGACTTCATTATTATACTTCTACTTTGTCTCCAATCTTTTGTCTTCCTAGAATCCTGCTGCCAACACACCAACACAACTTGACTCTCATTTAACATGTGCCTTTTTGCTCACTTATAATACCATGCAAGCCTATACTTTCTTCCTCTTTTTCCTTTTGACTCTGCCATTCGAACAACACCAAAACCACACTTCAAGTTTTGGGGTACAATCTACATTAACACTAAACACCAACTATTGTCACTGTCCTCTTGTTTCTTCTCTTTATAATCGATCACTAAGAAGGTTCAAAGCAAAAAGTACCAATTTTGCAAATCGATTCTTAGACAACAAGAGGAAGCCAAGAAACCATGATGATATTCCTTACAAAACCCTTTTGCCCCTTTCTCTTTGTCTCCCATATTCTGGCTACCATCTCACCAACTATGGTTGACCTCATATTTAACATGTGATTAAACTAACTCTATATAAACATCTACTTCCTTCCATTGATACGTACAAACACACATTTACATATTCACAAAAACATTTCAAAGTTCCTTGTTCTCTTTTGGTTGTGTACGAGAAGAAAGGAAGAAACGATAGTGTTTTGGGTTATAAGCTAGATTGAGTTAAGATTCCTTGTTCTTGGTTTTCCTTTCCACTCGACACCACAACTCATGAACCCACTGTAAGGATTCAATATTTTCTTAATTGTGTGTCTATGAAACTCTTAATTAACTTCAAATATATTATGCATGCATATTATTCACTAAACACTACATGTTACTTTGTAAATATATATGCTTAAGTCATAAAAACTAGCAAATAAGTTTACTTAACTAGACACAATTCGACATTCATTCACACGCGCGCGCGCGCGCGCACACACACACACATACACACACACACACACACACACACATATATATATATATATATATATATATATATATATATATATATATATATATATATATATATATATATAGAATTGGGTTCTAATAAGATCCAAGTTAAAGTTCTTAAAATAAGACCTATTCAATGACCAATAAGAAGAGGACATGTGGCAATATATTTAAAACATTAAAAAAGAAAAACAAAATTTAATAAAAACTAATTTGTGATGCCTGGAGCGCATTTTAGTCACTCATGAAATTCACATCTCTCTTCCCTAATAAATAGCTTTTAACCATAATGAAATTCACGAATCATTTTTTCTCTTTCATACGCAAATTGCCCTCATAATCACATAAACACCAATGTTGGATACACCAAGTCTACACAAAAATCCCAGCTGCCACTGATATGATAGTTAACCATAACCACCGCCGCTACCAGATCCAGTCACCAGCGCCCACAAGAAGCCTTATTCAAGCCACTGACGACAACAAAAAGAAGAATCATTGTGGATCTACGACCATAGTGGATTTGTGACCACGGTGAATCTGTTACTACGGTTAATACGTGACCACAACCCTAAACACTGATTTCATAAGCAACCCTAAACCGTTGCTGGTGCCACCATGGTGGATCTTTGATATGGACCGGCGGCGGTTCTTGGTACACCGGTAACATTTCCGGTTCATGGAAACCACGATATGTTCTTGATACACCGATCTGTTTATGTATAAATATATCCGGTGTACCGGAATCTGGTTCTTTTTGGTTTCGATCTGTTTTTGGTACGCATATGTGTTCATGTACCAGATTTTTTTTTGGTACCCACTATCTCCGGTGTACCGGAATTTGCTACCTTTTGATATTTGTTTTCAGTTTTTATCAAATATTTGGTACACAGATGTGTTTATGTACCAGATTTTGTTTTCAGTTTTGGTATTTGGTACACAATATTTGGAATCTGCTATTTTTGTGTATATTGGAAGTTATGTAATTTATTGATTTCGTATGTGTACACAAGTGTTGTTATTAGTTATCGGTTGTGTATCATTTTTTTGGTTGACTCTTTAAATGGAAAATGGTGAAAAAAAAACTTCATGTGCATTTGTATAAAAAACTTAAAATAATAATAATAGTAAATAAAAGGCTGCTTCATATATACCTACAATGATGTATCAATGTATTAGTTATATATAAAAAATGTGCACCTCTCGGTATAAAAAAAACAGCCAAAAATTCAAAAAATAGTTGACCACATTTGGATTTAAATTCTCTAAAATACCCTTTAAATTATATTTAATTACTTTAATGCCACTAATTTAATGTTAATCTCATCTAGCACCAATTAATAAATCTAATGGTCCATATTGGGTCTTACTTTTAGAACTTTAAGCTTGATCTCATATTAACCCTAGAGAAGAGATCCGGTACATTTTTGGATTTTAGTGCGGATGTACGGACGAATCTCAGCCCTCCATCTAGTCAACCATCTGAAAAAAGCGGAGTGGCATTATCGTAAATATCCCGACTTTTTTAAAAATCGTTAATATCATAGTAAATTTTTTTATTGAAAAAAATTCAAAAAAATCTGAAAAAATTAAAAAAATAAAGAGAACAACAAATAATTATAAATCGCTGAAAAAAATTTCAAAAAAAAAATATTAGCGTATGATTTTGACTTTTTTACAAAACTCAAGATCTGATCTTGACAAAGTCAAGATCAGATCTTGACTTTTGTAAAAAAGTCAAAATCAGATTCTGATATCACATAAACTTTTTATTTTAATAAAAAATTTAATATCACAATAACTTTTTTAATATCATAAAAACTTTTTTCTTAATAAAAATTGTTAATATCGCCGTAACTATCATGTTTTCTTAATATCAAAGTTAATTTTTTTTAATATCACCGTAACTTTTTCTTAATAACGTAATAAAAAAACAGTGATATTAAGTTTTTTTTTTACTAATATCGCCGTAACTTTTTAAGTAAAATCGTTAATATCACGTTAAGACTCATAATAACATAAATATCATCGTAGCACTCATAATCAAAGACAAAAAAATTGCTCAGAAAAGTCTTAAAAAATAAAAAAAGTAAAGAACACAACAAGAGTAAGGATCACTCAAAAGGAAAAAAAATTAAAAAAAAAAATCGTTTGAATAGTGATTTGGTACCGTGATAGTTGCGTAGATCTTGACTTTTTTACAAAAAGTCAAGATCAGATCTAGAATGGACAGCCTAGATCTATCCGCACGTCCGCACTAAAACAAAACATCCGCACGTGATCATTTGCATATATATATATATATATATATATATATATATATATATATATATATATATATATATATATATATATATATATAGTGAAGCGTTCAAATGAGAAACCTAAATTTTGTGAGAACGCGAGAAGCAATTCTAGCCACTCATTTTATCCTCTTTCAACTTTAATCTAATGACTAATATTAGTTAATCAACTTTTTGAAAATTTATTAAAAAATTTTGAAAAATTTTAAAAAAATTTTCGAAAAATTTCAAAAAAATTTCAAAAGTTTTTTAGAATTTTTTTTTCAAATTTTTTTTTTTTCGAAATTTTTTTTTCGAATTTTTTTTTCCGATTTTTTTTTTATCTGAAATTTTTTTTCGTCACATGTGAAAAAAAAAATTTCGTCGCATGTAAAATTTTTTTCGTCATATGTGAAAAAAAATTCCTGTCACATGTGAAAAAATTTGGAAATTTTCACGAAATTTTTTTTGTCACGTGTGAAAAAAAATTCGTCACATGTGAAAAGAAAATTCGTCACATGTGAAGAAAAAAAATTCGTCACATGTGAAAAATTTTGAAACTTTCACGAAATTTTTTTTGTCACGTGTGAAAAAAAAATCGTCACATGTGAAAAAAATTTAGTCGCATGTAAATTGTTTTTTTCGTCACATGTGAAAAAATTCCGTCACATGTGAAAAAAAAAATTTCGTCACATGTGAAAAAAAAATTCGAAAAGTTTTCAAAAAAAATTTTGAAATTTTTTCAAAAAAAATTTCGAAAAGTTTTTGAAAGTTTTTCAAAAAAAATTTCGAAAATTTTTTGAAAATTTTTCAAAAAAAATTTTTCAAATTTTTTCAAATTTTTTTAAAATTTTTTTGAAACTTTTTTAAAATTTTTCAAAAAAAAATAGTTAGCTAATAATAGCCATTAGATCAAAGTTTAAAGAGGATAAAATGAGTGGCTAGGATTAGTTCTCGCGTTCTCACAAAAATTAGATTTCTCACATGAATGACCCCATATATATATATATATATATATATATATATATATATATATATATATATATATATATATATATATATGTGCGCGCGCCGCAGCGCGCACGCGCGCTCGTCATACATGAAGACTTGTTGTGTTTAAAAGACTTGTGTGGAAACTTTCATTTTGCTAAACTCATATAAGTTCAAAGAAAATAAACTAGCACCTAACAACTTTCTAAATCGACATACACGCACTTCATGTCGAGCTTGTGTGTTTTATTTCAGCACAAAACTGAAAACATAAACGTAAAGAAAACTTAAGTCTTGGCTCTCGCGGACAAGTGCCTACTCGTGTTGTTACTTATCGATGGTTTTATATACAAGTTATAAAACCTACTTGCAAGGTTAATAGTTTATTTGCTTATCGAGTCTTATATTAAAACTAAATCAAACAAACAAACGGGCCACAAGGTCCAACCTGAGACCCATGAGCTTATTAATAAAGTTATATGTGGGTGCTTATTTTGAAACTTTGTAAAATCTCGACAAGTTAAAAAGTTGGATAAACTATCGACATCCATGATTGAGTACTTTCTCGTAGAAATGCAAACAAGTCGAAGCTTATATTGTACTTAGTTTGAAAAACTTGCTTGATGATGGGCATGCAAATCGGTTTTTGAAATGGAATAAGAAGCTCCATTCACATGCAAGGTGAAACTCTAAGCTTATGAAAACACGTAACACAAACATAAATTCACTGATTGATGTATAATAAATAAGTCGCAACTAAAACACACTATGTATATAAACTGTTGGGGATCGAACCCTGCACCTGTCATTTGGTATTTATTTCTTTTTGAGAATTTTTCACAAATGGTACTTGAACTATTAAGGGTTAGTTAATATCTTTTCAACAAAAATATATACTAAACATTTTGCAAAAGGGTCATTTTGCAAAAGATTGTTTTAAATGTGGTAAAAAGGGTCATTTTGCAAAAGATTTTTTTCTCAAAAACAACCTCAGAACCATCTTACAAATTTTCTTCAGGAACTAGCAAGTTTCAGCCTAAATTGCTTCAATCAAATCAATTTGTTCAAAACAAAATTGAAAAAATTCCTCAAAAAGATTTTGACGCTAAGTATAAAAAGGCCAAGGCCAAACTTGCACTTCTTGAGTCTGCTTCCTCAGTCATTCAGCCTCCTCAGGCTCCTAAACAAGCTCAGGCTAAAAACAAGGTGCTAGTTGCTGAAACATATGACTGGGATGAGGTTGAGGTTTCTTCTGATGATGATGAAGTTCATATCAGTGCCCTGATGGCACTCTCTGAAGATAACAAGCTGGCAGTGGGAAAAGGTCACGCAAGGAATGGTGAATGGGTCAACATCACAATGAGAAAGGTAAACATTTTACTTTCTATGGATGATGATGCTGATTGGAAATCATACTTAGATTATATCAATGTTGATCTTAAGTTTGTTGAAGAGCAAAGGTTAAACTTGTTTTCAAAATTTAACAAACTAAGTTTTGAGTTAAATCGATGTAGGGATGAACGCCTTACTTTAAAACAGGCCAAACTTAAAAGTGTTACATTACAAATTCAGAATTCTGAACTTGTAAAACAAAACCAAGCTCTTCAGGAAGAACTTAAGAACGAAAAGGCAATTATTTGGAAATGGACTCAAAAGAACCCAAAAATCTATGAATCAATGAGTCTCACACCCAGCAACAAAAAGGCTTGCTTGGGTGAAGACCAACTCACTGAAGAGTCTGGGGATAGTAGTCATCCAAAAGCCTTTCTGTCAGCAAACATGCTCTCTAGCAAAGAACTAGCTCCTAAGCCTAGTGACTGGATTGAGAGAGTCAATCCTGATAGTAAATTGCCTAATTTCAACCCTGGAAGAATACTTGAGCCTGAAAGTCAGGCTATTAAGGAGTTGCTAGGAGTCACTGATGAACCAAGTCCTACTGAGTCCATCACTGAGTCTAAGTCTGATGCACAAGCACCACTCCCTCCACTGAAACATCTTCAGGGAGCAGCACCTAGTACAGACCTTGCACCACCTGTTTATCAACCTCATTCTCCAAATTAGAAAACAAATTCAGGGATAACCATCCTGAAGAGACACACTGTACCTTCTGAAAAACAAACACTGTCAGTATCCACTGAAGCAAAACCTGAAAGCCCTGATTCAAAATTTGATCAGTTGGCTGAACTTGTTAGGAAGTTGAGTAAAAAGATTGAGTCCACTGATAAACTCACTGGCTCAAAATCTAAACAACCATTAGCTTCCTCAAGTACCTCCAAACCAAAAACATCCAGACCTTCTGTGAGATGTGAACTGTGCAATCAGCCAAATCACCCCACTGATAAATGCTACAGAGTCCTCTTTTGCATGATTTGCAAGCAGGAAGACCACAGAACCTGTGATCACATCTCTCACACTGCTTCTACAAAAGCACAAGGTCAATACAAAACTCAAGTCTATCAGTATGCCTCCTCTTCCAAACAGAGACTGAAGGCTAAGCCTTTCTTGCCATGTCCTCACTGTGGTTTCAACGATCATCTTCCTGATGATTGTATGATGAAAGACTGTTGTGACATCTGTGGAGATCCCTCCCATGAAACCAAAGGACATGACAAAATTATTCAGTCTAGAAGAAACACCTCTCAGTCTATTGAGTCTTCATCATCCACTAAATGCAATACATATGGAAGCTCAGTATACTCTACTTCTGACCATGACTCACTGACTAAGTTCAAGAAGTCCCTGAGGACTAAGTCCACTAGAAAGTGGGCTAACAAGAAAAACTAACCCATGCTTGGTATTTGTGCAGAAACACATCAGGGATCCTGCTTGGCATCTCGATAGTGGATGCTCAAGAAGTATGACTGGTGTGAAGAGTTATCTGCACAAATATGTTGAAGAACCAGGACCCAAGGTAGTTTTTGGTGATAACTCATCAGCTCCTACTGAAGGTTATGGTTCTGTCAACTGTAATGGGATAGTTTTTACAAGAATTGCTTATGTCAATGGTCTGAAGTACAATCTGATAAGTGTCTCTCAACTATGTGATGCAAAATACATAGTTCAGTTTGATGATAAGAGAGGGAACATCTTCAATGCCAACAAGGAAGTTGTGTTGATTGCTCCCAGGAGGGATGATGTTTATGTTCTTGACATGTCATCCCTTACTCAAAATAGGACTTGCCTATTCTCTAAGGCAAGTGAGACAATCAACTGGCTTTGGCATAGGAGACTCTCTCATCTCAATTTCAAAAACATCAACAACTTGGCCAAACAGAACAAAGTTCTGGGCCTTCCATCCCTGGTGTATACCAAAGACAAGCCTTGTTCTGCTTGTGAGAAAGGAAAACACCATAGGGCATCTTTCAAAACCAAACAATCATTCTCTATCAAAAGCTGCCTGCATCTTCTCCATATGGACTTGTTTGGACCTATCAGTCCCATGTCCATTCATCATGAGAAACATACTCTAGTCATTGTGGATGAATACTCAAGAGACACTTGGGTTTACTTCCTGACCAAAAAGAGTCAGGCAGCTGACACAATCATGTCATTTGTCAGGAACATTGAAAATCAAAATGATGTCAAAGTTAAACAAATTAGAACTGACAATGGCACTGAATTCAAAAACCATGACCTTGAGTGTTTCTGTGATGAGAAAGGAATCTCTCATAATTTCACTTCTCCCTATACTCCTGAACAAAATGGAGTAGCTGAAAGGAGAAATAGAACACTCATTGAGGCAACAAGGACAATGTTGAATGGCTCAGTCCTCTCAAAACACTTTTGGACTGAGGCAGTCAAAACAACCTGCTACACTCAAAACAGGTCCATTATTGTGAAAAGACACAATAAGACTCCTTATGATGTATTCAAAGGAAGGATCCCTGACATCAGCTACTTTCATGTATTTGGGTGTCTTGTGTTTATCCATAATCACAAGGATCACCTAGGTAAATTTGATGCCAAAGCTGATGATGGATACTTCTTGGGATACTCTCTGTCTTCAAAAGCCTACAGGGTATTTAACACAAGGAGACAACAAACTGAGGAAACTTATCATATTACCGTTGATGAGAGTACTGAATCCATCAGGTTCTCCAGTCCCTCAGTTGATGAAATTGGTATTGATGACTCATCTATGTATCCTCCTGATGAGTATCTCCCTGAGAATCATACTTCAACCCAATACCAAGCTGATGCTGATGTCTCCTACTACATCATTCCTCACAATCTACCCCAACCAACTGTCAGTGAAGTCACTGAAACTCAACCTGCCTCCAATGAGACAGCACCCACTAAACCAATAGTTCAGGAATCCACTGAACAAATTGTTCCCTCTAATGTCACTGAAGTACATAATCTTGAGTTACCTCAGGTTCCTGTAATTGAACCTACTCCTCAAGTAAATCAGGCTTCTACAAGCTCTAACTCCTATCCTAAACCTCAGGATAGTTGGACCAGATCCAAAGTTATTGAGCTTGTGAACATTATTGGTGAGCCCACTGAAGGCATGCTTACCAGAAGCATGACTGCTAAACTTAAGGCAGCCACAGCCAATGTATGTCTTTATGCTGACTATCTCTCAGAAATTGAGCCTAAAAATATCAAAGAAGCCTTGACATATGAAAGTTGGGTTCAGGCCATGAGAGATGAATTGGAACAGTTTGATAGAAATGATGTCATGACCCTTGTTGAATGCCCTAATGGTATCCTTGTCATTGGCATGAAACAGGTTTTCAAAAAGAAGACTGATGAGAATGGCACAGTCATCAAAAACAAAGCAAGACTTGTTGCCAAAAGATATAACCAACAGGAAGGTATAGACTATGAGGAAACCTTTGCACCTGTTGCTAGAATGGAAGCCATCAGGATCTTCCTAGCCTATGCAACTTACATGAACTTTAAAGTTTATCAAATGGATGTCAAAAGTGCATTCCTGAATGGTAACATTAAAGAAGATGTCTATGTGCAACAACCTCCTGGCTTTGAAAGTAGTGAATTCCCTCACCATGTCTACAAGCTTAACAAAGCCCTTTATGGACTGAAACAAGCACCCAGGGCATGGTATGAAACACTTTCAGCCTTCCTGATCCAAAACAAATTTGTCAGAGGAAAGATTGACAACACTCTGTTCATCTACAGAACAAGAAGTGATGTCATCCTGGTTCAAGTGTATGTTGATGACATCATCTTTGGCTCAACAAGTTACAAACTTTGCAAACAGTTTGAAAAACTGATGACCACAAAGTTTGAGATGAGCATGATGGGTGAACTCACTTACTTTCTTGGACTACAAATCAAACAAACTGACAGAGGGATATCCATTTGTCAAGAAAAATACCTGAGGAACCTACTGAAGAAGTTTGAGCTTACTGACTGCTCTTCAGTGAAGACTCCTATGGTTCCACCAAACAACCTTGGCCCTGATGTCACTGGCAAATCAATGAACCAAACCCAATACAGGGGAATGATAGTCTCCCTGATGTACTTACTTGCATCTAGGCCTGACATCCAATTCTCAGTTTGTCTGTGTGCCAATTATCAGGCTGATCCTAAAGAGTCTCATCTCACTGCTGTTAAGAGAATCTTCAGGTACCTGAAGGGTACACCAAACCTTGGTTTGTATTACCCAAAGTGCTCAGGATTTTATCTTAAAGGGTACACTGACTCTGACTATACTGGATGCAATATGGACAGAAAAAGTACCTCATGATCCTGCCAATTCCTTGGTGGTAAACTTGTGTGTTGGAGTACAAAGAAACAACAATCGGTGGCCATGTCCTCAGCTGAAGCTGAATATACGGCTGCTACAGGATGCTGTGCAAATGTACTCTGGATGAAGAGCCAACTTAGTGACTATGGCATTTAGTACAAGATGGTACCCATCTTTTGTGATAACACAAGTGTCATATCCATCTCAAACAACCCAGTGCTTCATCAAAGAACCAAACACATTGAAATCAGATACCATTTCATCAGGGACCACATCATGAATGGAGAAATTAAATTACATTTCATCCCAACTGAGTATCAGCTAGCTGATATCTTCACCAAACCCCTGGATGAGCCCATTTTCACAAGACTGAGAGCTGAGTTGGGCATGTTGGATATTAACTCAGGCAACTGATCAAAGTTATTCCAACCAAATGTAAATTCTCTTAGGTCCCTAATTAAAACCCATGTCTCAGTGATAAACACCTCTTCACTGATCATCAACACACTGAATGATAAACTCATTCAGGGGGTTCATGATATTATATGACATTAATACACTAACTAAATGCTTTAAGTACTTAGTTAGTAAATGTCCCAGGTAGGTAACTGATTCCTATTAAATATAGGAATATATGTTGATTATACAACTGGCATCCACATCATGGGCCTCCACATTTCTCACCAATACCACTGAGCATTAAATGCTCTCTCTCACACACAAATACTTGTGTGATGACATCACTCTACAAAAGCGTCTTTTACAGAGCCACGTAACCATCTCTCTAATCATATTGAGAGAAAAATGGGTTAATGGGAATCGTGCCAGTTAATGCGGATTTCAAACATACCTTAAATTACCATTTTGTATTAATATCAAAACGTTTGATATCCGCAACGGCACAACCCTATTTCTTTCCCTATAAATACCCCCACAAAATCAAACACACACACACTTTTAAAAACTTATCAAAACTCTTGCAAAATTGATTTCAAAAATCTGTTTGATTAAACTGTGTGTGTTTCTTCTTTGATACCAATTTTTCCTCAAAAACTAGACCTTTCTCAGAAATAAATGGCTTCTTCTAAGGTCATCAAATACGCACCCAATGTGGATTTCCAAATGGAAAGCGTAGACCTCACCAAAAATAATGTGGTGGGGAACTTTGCCTACCCTAAAGGGTTCCCTGAATACAGGGATGTGGTGAAGTTCCTTCAAAACTGTTTTCTCACCACCACATTCACAAAGACCCCCTCAGTCATCTATCATGACTACTTGAGGGAATTTTGGTGCACAGCGGTGGTTGAAAACCCTGATGCGCCAAAGGAGGCCAAAATAAGGTTCTAAGTGAAAATGGAACTAAGTTCCTAACTCTTGATTACAAAAGCTTTGTCAAAGCCACTGGCCTTGACTACACTGAGACCTTCACTGCCCAATCCACTGAAAAAGATCTGAAGGAAGTTTTACTGGAACTTGGGCCCTATGACAAAAATCACCCTGAGGTGACACCAGGGGCCCTCCTGTCCAAAGCCCCTATCATAAAAACCTGGTTTCCAGCCCCCTGGAGGATTCTGATGACCTTTGTCATTCAGGTCCTCTGGGGAAATAAATCCTCCACTGAGCAATTGAATACTACTCAAGCAATGATAGTGTTCTGTCTCATAGAGGGTAAAAAGATAGACCTTGGAGAAATAATCTTCAGGGACCTCATAGCAAAGTTAGGGGGAAGTCTAGGCAAAAACTCATGTCACTGGTACAAAAAGTTGTATTGGTCACGCCAAAAATGTGTGATGATATGCATATAGTCACACACATTTTTTTCGTTGTGTGTCACCATAGGTCCCGCCACCGTAGGTGGCATATGGTCACATTGTTGAGTTCGTGGCCTTTTCCATCGAAAAAGAGTGACCAAAACCCCAAATATGTGTGACAAATTAGGCACAAGTTTTGTTGGATTAGTCATTATTTGTGACCGTAAACACCTTATAGTCACACGAATGTTTTTTTAGAGTAACTATTGTTCGTCCTTTGGCCACATAAATATATAATATATGTGACATTTGAGAAGATATATTCAAGTAAATGTGTATTTTGTGTGACTATTTCCCGTCCTATGGCCACATGAATATACAATAAATATGACGTTTGTGATGATTTAGTCACACAATGGGTGTTGTTTTTTTGAAGTTAGTCACATACAATTTAACACAAAGTGGCCAAAAGTGTAAATAAGTGTGACCATATGTTGTTTAAAGTGAAGAAATGTGTATTTTATGTGACTATTGATCATCCAATGGCCACGTGCATTTTATGTTTGTGTGGCCTTTTGTAATATTTAGTCACACAAAGCATGTTTGTTTTGGGTATTTAGTCACATACCATTAAGCAAACAGTGGCCAAAAGTGTTAATAAGTGTGACCATATGCTGTTTAAAGTGAAGAAATGTGTATTTTGTGTTACTATTGATCATCCAATGGCCACGGGAATTTTATGTTTATGTGGCCTTTTGTAATATTTAGTCACACAAAGCATATTTGTTTTGGGTATTTAGTCACATACCATTTAGGAAACAGTGGCCAAAAGTGTTAATAAGTGTGGCGGTATGCTGTTTAAAGAGAAGAAATGTGTATTTTGTGTGACTATAGATCATCCAATGGCCACGTGAATTTTATGTTTGTGTGGCCTTCGGTAATATTTAGTCACACAACGACTAAAGCAAACAGTGACAAAAAGTGTTAATAAGTGTGACTATATGCATCTTTTAGTCACATTTAAAAAATCAATATATATCAAAACAATTCAAATATATATCAAAACAAATTCAAATACAATAAAATTGGAATGTATATAACTGAACAAAATATAAAATTGGACATCCTTTTATACACCAAGGAGTCCTAGTCGGCTTACAGTAGTTTCTTTATAAGTATCTATAATCTTTTCCATAAGCAAGTAGCAACTTCGAGCGGGCTTAATCTCTGAGCAGTACCAACTTTAACTAGCAGTAGTAACTTTTGTACTAGCAGTAGTAAATACTTGGCACATTTTCTTTGAAGTTCATGAGCTGCACTAAATCCATCTAAGCAATATTAACACAAACATGATCAGCAGTAATTCAAACAACATCATGAAGACTTTTAATCCAAAACAATGAACATACTAATAAAATTTGCAGTTAAACTTACAAGTTTTTCTCCCATTGATCTAATCTCATCATCTGGATATAAAAGCCTTGAAAATGTAGGCTGCTGCATATCAACACATCAGGATGAGAGCAGAACTAGAACATGTCAGAGCTCACAACATAACAGAACTAGATGAGCCACTGATTCAACTATCTGCACAAACATGATAGGAGAGTTAATACTAGTACCACGTTAGTACTGCTGGAGCAGAGTTACTACTGCTAGTATATATATATATATATATATATATATATATATATATATATATATATATATATATATATATATATATATATATATAACAGAATGTCTATAAATGAAGCAAATATATATACAATTGTATTTCAAGAAATGGCTAAGGTGGTACAACAAGATGTTTCTGCTGCTACAACAAATCAAGTTTCTACTACTGAAGTTGCTACAGATGAAGAGGTTGCAAAGAGAGTTGATGAAGCTGAAATAGCTAACTTTATGGATGAGAAAAGGAGAGATAAAGTGTCTGAATTTGAAACAGATGAGCAAGTAAAATTCAGACTTGAAGAAGAGGAGAAAAAAAGAGCTCATGGAGAGCAAATGCAAGCTTTTATTGATGCGGATGAAGTTCTACAGGCTAGAATTAAAGAACTTTACACAGATGAGACTGTAAATGGGGAAGACAAAGTACAAAGACTTGCTGATTTGATAAAGGAAAGATATGAAGAATTAGTTTTGAAGGACCTAATTAAGTAAATGAATCAACGTCAAAGTCAGAAGAGGAAAAGAAATCCCACAAGGTCTCAGCTCATCAGTGAAATGAAGATATACATACAGCATCAAGGTGACTATAAAGCTTCTGACCTCAGGGGAATGACATATGAACAAATTGAACGTCTATACTACCGAATCAATAAATATGTTGAAAACTTTATCCCCATGGGTATAGAAGAAACACCATCAAAGAAACAAAAGATCATTGAAGACAAACCTGCTGAGAAGAAGAATGATTCACAAAGAAAAGAAGACAACTCTTCTCATGATCAAATGATGATGATTGTTCCTGAAACACTATATGTTGATCCTATTCAAGCTAGACATCCAATCATGGACTGGGAGATTTACCGAGATAAATTTGGAAAGGCTTGTAAGATAATTAGGGCTGGTGGAGGATCAGCAGTGTACAAAAGGTTTGAGGATTTGATAAGAACAATTAACATAGTAGACTTAGACAGATTATGGGAGTTGGTTCAAGAAAGAATCAAAACAGTCAAGAAGCTAGATGCAAAAGAGCAAGATTTGTGGGTTGAATTACATAGGTTATATAAACCTGATCCAGCTGATATCTATTGGAACTTCCCATGCCATCATTTCTCAACTTCATGGAAGTTTTATGATAGCGGCAATGTACATCACTTATCAACACAAGGTGGAATTGATGTTTTTATGCTTGCAGAAAAAGAATATCCTTTTCCTGCTAATTTACTTGTTGTGATGACATCTACAAAGATCATATGTGAAGAATGTAGAGAGGTAGTTAAAGATCTCATTGAAAGAATTCATGCTCAGTATAAGAGAGCATTGTATGATGTGAAGAAAACAAGCTGATAATTAGGTGTTTGGAGGTAGCAGGGGTACGTACTTTAGCTTCTCTTTTTTCATTATGTTGTAAAAAAACTTTTGGTAAGTACACCTTTTGTGAGATTACAACTCTGTTGTTTGTACAAAAGTTACTACTGCTATTACAATAGTTACTACTGCTATTACAACTCTTGTGTAACTCAATGTGACTAATATCAAGGTTAATGATAACTGAGTTCTCATTTTGCTATAAATAATAGTCACATGAAATTCACAATGTGACTATTTTGAATGTATTGGTCACATATAATACCCTTATAACGTGGCGATAATCTTGATTTAGATACACATTTGTGATATGGTGTGACTATTGTAAAGCCTATAGTCACATGATCGTGCTACAATTAAATGTGACGATACACATTAGGTTGTGGCAAGCAAACACACACTAGACTTTAGACTCGCATATTAACTTACGTGACCATATGTATCAAATTTTGGTTACACTTAATCATGTATGTTTATGGTTTAGTGTGACCATATATGACATTTGGTCACACTCTTCAAGTGTGTGACATATATTTGTTACTTTTAAATGCATATCGTGACTAACGCTTCAAACTTACTTTTCAGTTGTCACACATTTCACATTCATATGTGCCTAAATATTCAGTAAAGATTAGCAGTCACGTTTAAATAATGTGTGACAAACTTGACTATATAATTTAGACACATACACAATTACTTCATGTGACTATATATGAATTTTGGTCACACTGTTCAATTGCGTGACATATATTTGTCACATATGTATATATATAGTGTGACTAATGTCTCAAACTCATTTGTATCTGACACACGCACCAAATATAAGTGACTAAATAATCTAAACTTATTTTTCCAGTAACCTCTAGTCACATAAATATTCAAATGTGTGACAATAGAATTCCAAAATGGTCACACAAGTCGGATCAAGTGTGGCTGTTTATTTTATTTTGGTACATTTAGTCACGTATAAATGTTACAGTGTGACATTTCAAAATCGACCATGCGTGACCAATAAACTTTTTGTACTAGTGTGTCATACCCTAGGTTCATTTCCTGTGCCCTACAAGACTTGCTTGGGTCTGAGTATGCTAAGCCTGATGCAGTAGGCTTTGAGCCTGATGTCTTACACAAGGCTAATTACTCTCGTGACCCTCTTGAGGTTACACCTGTCACCCTGACAACATATATGCTTACTGCTATCAAGGGTGACAACAAAATTTCACCGGTTCCCTCTCCCACCAAAAAGGTGAAGAGGAAGAAGGGTCAGGGGTCCAGGAAGGTGACTCAACCCAAGTCACTCGCCACTGAGACCTCTGCCCCTAAGCTTGACAAAAGGGGGCAACAACAACAGACCCTAACTGCTGACACCCTCAGGATCATCAGCCAATCTTTGACCCCAAAACAAAGGCCAACGGAGGGCACTGAGACATCACACTCAGTGTCCTCATGCGAACCCGTTCCCAAATGCTCTGCTGACATAAAAAAGTCAGTGGAGTTGGAACCAATCCAACCTCCACATCCTGCTAAAGGCTCTGGGAAATCACAACCAGGGTCTCAGGGAGTAAGGGGTCCTATATCCTTGGTGGGGCAGCACTACTCCACTGAGAAGGGGACCCATAAACAATCACATCCTGCCAAAGGCTCGGGTAAATCACAACCCAAGCAACAGGGAGTTCTCACCCCTAAACCTTCGATAGGCCAGTACAAGCCTGTTGGAAAGGGGGCATAATCACTCAGGTGCCTGATGAGGACATTCGCAAATCAAAGCTTTTGTCTGAGGGCATAAAAACTCATCCCAAAGACTCAGAGGGAAACATACAACCCGCTGATAGGGACACAACATTCACGGCTCCTCATGATGGCACTGGAAAACACGCATCAGTGTCTGAAGGGGTCACGGGGGACAAAGATTCAAAGGGAATGAAACCACCCGCTGATATGGAACCCCAAACCCACTCCCGGAGGTGCGCATAACTTGGGAACTGACCTTGAGGACCATGCAGATAAAACCTAGTCTGCTGGATTTGAGAGGTCAGGACCTGGCCATAACGAAGGCAAATCTTCTTTTGAAGAGGAGCCGGATAACCTCCTGTTGCAGATTAACTCACTGGCTGATGCTTAGGCCGCCCTGTTCTCTGATGATGAATTTCACAGTGATGAGGAGATTTTTGAAGCTGGAGATGATATGGTGGTTGAGGAGACAGTCATTGAACCAATTCCTCAGTCTCCTCAACCCTCTGATACTGAGGCTGCTGAAACTAACTCCACATCAGAATCCTCAGAAGATGATCAAGCTCCTCTCACTGAGAATGTTTTCGCCAAATTCATCAAGAAGATCACCAACATTTTGTACAGGGGGGTCACTGATGAAGTGTTCAACATGCACACTGAGCAAGCAGTCCATTACTACTTACTCAAGGATGTTGTTAAAAACTTTAATGATGATGTCAGGGAACAGAATTCCACAGTCACCTACTCCCTGACACAAATGGTCTCTCAAATCAACCAGTTTTTGGAATTCCTCAACAAGCTGAATACATGGGTTCAGTCTGTTCAAGAATCGGTCAAAGATGATCCTGAGCTAACCAGGAAGCTTCTTCAGGCATCTAAGACTTATCAGGTAAACTCAGTGACCCTCACTGAGTTACTTGGCTTGCTAAAGGAATCTAATGTTCAGAATCTCAGCTCAACAGTGGAGTCTCTCAAATCTTCCTTTACAACATTGGAAGAATCAGTGGCAGCTCAATCCCAAAAGTCCACTTCTCTGGCATGGACAATGGGATCCAGGATTATAGCCCTTGAAAATTCTCAGGCCGCACTTGACTCCAAAGTATCATCCATTCAACAGGATACTGCGAAAATCAAGTCCATGATGACGGAAACTTTTCAAGCCTTCAAGGGAACATCTACTTCTTCTTCAGTACCTCCAACACTTGCCATCACTGACGCTCAGGCAACTGTTGAGGGGGAGAATGTTAAAGAGGCCCCTGATACTGAAGAACAAGAAGCTGGACAGCCCTCTCACACTGAGGGGGAGCATGTTACTGAAGCCACTCCAATCACCGAAGTTCCGCCACAAGAGGAACCAGTCTTCTCCTCTCTCAGGCAGGACAAAGGAAAAAGTATTGCTACCACCTCTGAACCTGAAATTGTGCTCAAGCCTGCCTCTACCATAGTCAGATATGACCCTGATGAACCTATCAGAGTCCCGTTTGAAATCAATGGAGTAGTACATCATCTCACCAATGCTGAAATTCAAGCCCACATCGAAAGAATTGAGATACTACAAAAGGTGGCTGAAGAAGAGAGGATGAGCAAGCTTGCTCTTATACAGGTTGTTCATGAAGAGGCTGAAAAGATTGGACTGGATACTGAGGCACTAGCCACCGAGCAAGCTGGTGCAGCCTTTAAAAAGGCTCAGAAAGAAGAGTTGAGTGCTCTTAAAAGGGAAAGGGAAGAGAAGCTCAGGAGGGACGCTCATATAAGGAAGACCAGGATTGAAAGGTATAATTGGGTGATGAAAGAAAGGCTGAAACCGAAAACCATCACTGACATTCAAATCCATCGCAACACCAATCCTGCCATAGTCACTGTCTTTAGGGGACAAGATAAAAGAGTGATGGACATTCACAAACCATTCAGTTTTGCTGACTTTGGAATCACTGAACTTGATGAGCTTTGTCCCATCATTGCCAAGAAGAACAATGTGGTGGTACCTAACCTTCTCAAGTCACTAAAGGAAAGGTATGACAGACTGAAAGCAATGCCTGAAGCACTGAACATTCCCTCCCTTCTTCCTGCTTCAACAACATAGACTGCTTCATCAAAGGCTTCCAGGAGGAAAAGGAAGCATATTGAGATGGAGCCTGAGATCAAAGTACCAGGGTTGGACTGTGACAGGTCGCTTCCTGAAGGAATCACTTTCGTGAACAATGTAGTATTTGAGATTCCTGACAGAGGTATGTGCTTCACTGATGAGTATGGAAACCCTGCTTTCCAAAGATGGTCAGACATTGACAAGGCAGAGATCAAGGCGATGCTTATGTATCTGATGCTGGCTTCTCCCGTTAGATGTGCTGAAAATGTAAGGTTCTGTCAAGACCTTAAAGCTATGATTAATGAACATCCTGAAAGACATCTACTCAGATCAAAGAAAACAAAGCTTGAAGCCCTTGGTTACCACATGAACATCTAATCTGTAACAACAACTATCTTTTTTATTTTTGTAATTTGTAGGACTTGTAATAACTATTAATAAACTTTGATGTTTTGTTTAAATTATGTGTCCTACTTATAATTACATCAACATTCAGTATGATATGAAGACCCTTGCCAACTCACACTGAATCAAGAAACACTTAGGCTATTTGTATGTTTGAATAGGGGGAGACTGTTGGGTCACTGAATTCCCCAATCTTCTTCTAACAAGGATTTGAACGTAAAATCACCTAAGTGTGAACAAGTCACTGAGTGAACAGTAACTCAGTGAGTCATCTTCAGGATGCTTAGACCAAGCCTAAGAAGAAAGGCTCTCCATTCAGTGAGGCGGAACTCAGTGAGTGTGATTTAAGCCAAGAAGAAGGCGATGGGTTCGGTGAGGATGACAATAACTCACTGAACCCCAAGACTCCTCAACAACTACTACATACTGAAGACTGAAGACTGAAGACCTGAAGACTGAAGTATGGGCGGGACAAGGCGGGAAAAGTTTGAACGTATCAACAGGTGACCTCATCTACCTGAAGTCAAACTTTCCCTGAAAGGCATCATGTCAGGATGGTGTCATTACTGTGCACTAGAAAGGCACATTGTCCTTTACCCAAAATAGTCTAATGTAACAGAGACAAAATACGTAAGTATTTTGTCTCTACTAGTTAGGTCATCTTTTGTCTTTATCAGTAAAGTTGTAAATCACTTGTGTATAAATAGGTAGCATAAGTGAGGAGTAAAACTTGACAAGTTTGTGCATTTAATGCGAAGCATTCACAAACCACTTTTACTCCTCCAAAGAACAACACAGTCCCTAAGATAGCTCAGTGTGACCTTATAGTTGTCACTCAACGTAGTTTGAGTTTAGAGAGGAGTCCAAACCATACTTTTCATTTCAATCCCAAGTGTTATTCCGCAAACACTTGGGTATAATTCTTTTGATTAACTTCTAATAAGAATTAAACGTTGAAAAACCTTGTGTCTCTTTTCTTACGTTTTATCTTTGTTGTTAATCTACTTATCTGAGTGAAAAGTCATGGAACTTGGTTAGGTTAACTCTTTAGTTAACTATTAACTTGTAAACGGGACCAACAATTATCCATACTTTGATTTTGCTAATCAACTGTTTCAGCTGTAAACTTTATGGAATTCTCTATACTGAATTTTGATAATCAACTGTTGAACTATAAACACTATGGAATTTCTCACTCTTTGATTTTGATAATCAACTATTTATTTACAACTACTATGGACTCACAAACTCTTTGATTTTGGAAATCAACTATTTTTACTTATAAACTCTATGAACTCGTCAACCTTTGTGTTGACACTTTTAGCATGTGTTTATCTCAGGTCCATAATGAGTAAGGATGGCACGGAGGAGCACGGATTCTTATGAAGGCTATAAATTTTACTATCATTCGAAAACTTATTTAATAAACTTTGAAACCAATGGGACCTCATTTTGTAAACTCTGGTATTTATAAAATTCGAATGATAAATCTTTTAAAACGACTAAATTGACAATAGTTTTCTACTATTAAACTGTTGTGCCATGAAGTAACACCCAATCTAAATTCCACTGCATATTTTGAAATTGGGGTTGTTACAGATGCTCATGGAGCATTATGTTGACATGCTAAAGAAGGAGATTCTTGAGTTTATTTCATCCAAGAATTGGAAAATTTTTGATGAAGTAATGAATGCCGCCCAAGAGCGTGAGCAACAAACGAAGAAGGGTGTTGCTAAGACTTCTCCAAAAAGGAGAGCTGGTTAAAGTGGTCCCTCATTTAAAAGGCAACGGTCTGGAGGTGATTTTAGCAGTGGTTCTCAGAAGATTCAGAGGAGGGATAACCCATTATGTGGACAATGTGGGAAGTATCATGCATGTGAATGTCTTGTTGGGAGTCAAATTTATTACCGACGTGGTCAATATGGTCATATCAGCCGTGAGTGTACCAAACCGATCCAAGTCTGT
The DNA here is from genome assembly GCA_030686995.1 of Artemisia argyi. Classification (NCBI taxonomy): domain Eukaryota; kingdom Viridiplantae; phylum Streptophyta; class Magnoliopsida; order Asterales; family Asteraceae; genus Artemisia; species Artemisia argyi. The sequence goes on from CM060686.1 coordinate 90,325,243, forward strand.
GGAAATTGCTACCATCCGAATCATACCAGTGATACATGCCCAAGATATAGACCCCCACAACGTCAACAAGATAACAGAAGAAATACAGATAGACGTGGGGCACCGCCAGCACCTAAACCTTCAAGAACCACTGGCCTTCCAACAATTCCAAGGCCCAACAGGCCTCCAGGTCGTGTATACCAGATGACAATAGAAGAAGCCAAGGAAGCACACGATGTTATGACAGGTACCTTCTTCTTGAATTTATTACCTGCTCGTATGTTATTCGATTCTGGCGTGGATCGATCATTTGTGTCAAAAACGTTTAGTCAAAATTTCACTACACCAACTAGTCAGCTTAAACCCCCGTTAGACGTAGAAGTAGCAAAATGCAAGATTATTCATGTAGCTAATGTCTTTCAGAATTGTGAAATAGAAATTGATAATGAAAAGTTCCCAGTTCATTTGATTCCCATGCCTATGGGGAGATTGATGTTGTCATTGGGATGGATTGGCTATGCAAAAATGAAGCCACCATTTCATGTAAGAAAAAATTGAACCGACTTAAGACCCTTAGTGGGGGAGAAGTGTCCATCTATGGTGAGCATAAGAAAATCCCCTTAGCAATATGTACATATGCTAGAGCCAAGAAACACTTGGCACGTGGTTGTCAAGCCTATCTATCTCATGTGGCGGATACTCAGAAAAATACTCCAAAACTTGATAGAATTCCAGTTGCTCAGGAATTTCCGGACGTATTCCCAGAAGAACTCCTAGGCATTCCACCTGATAGACAAGTGGAGTTTCGCATTGATCTTATTCCGGGAAGTATTCCTATCGCAAAGACTCCATATAGACTTGCTGATGCAGGATTTCTGGCCAGGTTTTACTATTTATAAAGTCTCGTTTCTACCCTAGGTCTACCTTATGCACTAACGGACAGAGAATCCGATCGTGTGTAGGCTAGTAATAGTAACTCCAAGGTCATCCCAAGAGCTATGTGGTGCGGATTATATCTAAGTCTAATGTCACTAATAAAAAGAGAATTGTGCTAACCTAATTACTTTTTCTATATCGCTTATGGTCATGTTCCCTATTAAACTAATCTCATGCTTTATGTGGGGCGGACATATATCACTAGGTGCATATGGTCAAGTTCCCTAGCCTATCTCCCCCGAATCATGTCAGGAACCACAGGCACTACCCAATGCTAGTAAGCCGACGTACGGTAGACGGGTTTGAGTCATTAAGCGCCACTACATGCTAGACTTATCTTTAATGGCCCATTGTCACGATCATAGGCCATTTCTCTAACTTCTTAAGTTCATCAAACATCGGTAGGTGATCATATGGTTAATTCGCACACAAGGCAGTATGGTCAGTTGTCATCCCTCCTATTTCCTCGCAATCCATCAGGCTAGTGTCCTATGGTCAATTCTTCTAGCCTGCTAACTAAACTGGGGGCTTATTCCAATTAAAGCTAGCGTAACAGATACTACCGCATCTCAAAACTACCGAAACTAGAGGTTCTCAAGATAAAATAAGCATGCACACACGTAAAAGCATTTAAGAAAAGCACGGAAACATGATTAAAACAATATAGGAATCATAACTAGGCTAGCACCAAAGGTGCTTAGCTGATCATATTAAATTCAACACTCGAAGTAATGTTTACAAAAGCCATGAATTCAAAATGTAAATGAAATGATGAAATGCTAAAACTTATGGTGATTGAGGTGTGATTTCTCCCTTGGGAAGGCTCCGTATGCTGCTGTAGAAGGGCCTCCTAAAAGCTCCCAACGATCCGTGACTTTGTGTGTAAGAAAGTAGTATGTCAAAATGCATAAATTAGGGTTGTATTTATAGGCCCGTTGATAGTTACGGTGTAACTTAGAAATGTGTTACGCCGTAACTAGTGTAATCTTATCCAGATATGAAGGTTACGGCGTAACAATGATATTAGGGTTCTTTCTACGTCTTAATCTCCATGTCCGATAGGCTATGGATAATTTCTCGGATCTCAGATTACTCTCATAGTCTTCATTACGTCGTAATCAAATGATGTGTTACGCCGTAAGTTAATTCTTGATCTAGGACTACTCTCGTACATGTCGCTACACCGTAAATCCAAAGTTGTGTTATGGCGTAGTCTTCAGATCTGAGGATTTATAAGACTTGTGTTTGTTACAGCGTAAACCATGAAATTGGTTACGCCGTAAACTCTTGATCATCGTTGACTTGGTCTTATTAGTTGAGATCCTAACTACGGCGTAGTTGAGAGATTATGTTACGCTGTAGCTTCTTCCAGCATACTTGGATTTGTCTATCTTTGCACGTTCTTTCCAATTTCCTCGTCTCTTTAGCTCCTATGCTCACTTGTAACCTGGATACAAAATATAAAGGAATCAAAGTATATATATCCACATAATCAGTAATATAAATGAGCATAATAGGAGAAATTGACACTTAAATATCATGATTATTTAATGTCATCAAATATCCCCCCACTTGAACTCTACTTGCCCTCAAGTAGATCTTATTAGAAGTATTCTCAAAAAGATATCCCCCAATATTACTCGGTAAATATGAATTTGAAAATATCCTATGCTAGAATTTCTCAAAGCCGAACACCTCACAAAAAGGGGGACAAACACTCACTCTCTCTATATTCTAAGTGTCAATTTTCGAGGTGATCACTCATTGCTCAGTCATAGTATGTATGCTATCATAGGCTTGGCAGTTACACAAAACTCCCCCACTAGAGCTAAGGTCGGAACAACCCTCGAAGGCAACATTGGGTGAACATATATAAGGTTAGGGGTGTAGTGTCGTTACTAACATGCTATAACGAAAGCGACAAAGGCAATGATACATGACCGGAACGTGTGGCAAGACACCAAGACCTGCTCGATTCCTTCACCTAAGTGCGATTCACGACTAAAGGGTAGGAATAGACATGGGATTTCACATAATGGGTGTAAAATGAAAAATAACAAGCAAATAGTCTAAGCCTACAACTAAGTCATCACCATTTACCGTTCGCCCAAGGTCTAAATTTTGAAACGCAAGAACTGGATCATAACAAGTAAATGTGCCATTAGAGGACGTCATTATGGGCACAAAACTTGGTCTTCATGTTGGTGTAGAAACAATAACCAACTCATATCTTTAAATGTGACTGAAGTGGCCTCTTCGATACTAATTCTTGATGAGCTCATAATCAGGGTGCTATACATTGGTGCACCACATATACAACTATCTACAAACAGAAATTCACACATTTTTTTTGAAAAATAAACAATATGTACGTCCCCCCACTTGAGATGAATAATATGTGAGGATTTGGGGGGCCTTCAAATGATCTTCAGTGATGTGTCTTCGGCGTAGGCGTGATTCCTGAATTCTTCCACTTAGACCTCAAACTAGGGCAAATAATAACTTCCCAATCATAAACTAGACTACATGGTAGGCTAAGGTGTAATGGTGTATCGAAACAATATATATACAGGTGAGAAACGAAAGGAATGGCTCAAAAGGGTGTACTAGGGGTATCTTGCACAAAAAATGAGTGCAACAAAAAGGGTTTACACGGGGGTCGAGAAGTCGAGGTGACTAATCGATAAACGCACACATATAAGGCTATTTGGGTGATAATCCTAAAACATTGCCTTCTAAAACTGTCCCTTCTAAATGTGACTAGCACATTACTCGTCAATGGTCTCAAAATTATGTAAAAGCCAAGTTCTAAAGTCTACAAAATTGTCGGCACACTCAATATTTAGGTGGATTTGGGTAAACAGGGTGAAACTGAATAGGCTAAACCTCACCATATTAATTCAAGGGTTAAATGCGCTCGGCTAAGATCTATTCTAGTTCGGTTAAGGAAAACATGTCAAAAGTTAAAAAATGGCAAAAATTTCAAAATAAACTAGAAAAATGAGGGCAAAATAAAGTTCAAGGTAATTCTACTCCCGTCCCCCACTTGAAATGTACAAAGTCCCTTTTGTACTAAAAATGAAGTAAATGTGAAGAGAAGGTAGAATTAGAGCGAGAACTTCCCTAAAATTTGCTCCAAAAATGAAAGAATGATCACGAGAAATATTCGTGCCTTCAACTAGCCTCCATAATCAAACTCCGTTTCCCTGAAATCACGTTACTACCACAAGCATAAATCTAAAAAAACAAAAACAAAGAAAATCCTAACTCACTTTCGTAGGAATCATGGTTGCATTTAGCGTATGCAACAAGCCTTTTGAACCACTTGGTGTCCCAAGTGGACAAGTTTAGCCTCGTGAGGGTTTACCGAGAACATACCCACAAAGTTCATTTAGTTACTAATACAAGTTTAGTATGTTTGAAAATATTTTGAGGAATACACCTCAGAAAGGTGTTACGGCGTAGTCATGGAATTGAGCTACGCCGTAATTAGTACAAAACCTGGAGTTATCAGCTATTAATGGGAGGTTACGGCATAGTCATAAGACTGCGTTACGTCGTAACTGCTGGTTCGAGAGCATCAGTTTCTACAGTAAACAGATTCTCTTGAATCCCAAGCTCCAACTCCTGCAAAAATACAAAACAAACATACAAACGAACAAAAACAAAGAAAAGGAAAGGATAATACGGGTTGTCTCCCGTAAGAGCACTTTTGTTTATTAATGAGTCTTTAAGTTAGACTCACTCCCACGGGTCATCACATGGGTGGTCGGTGAACTTGTCCAAGCTCGTCCATCTCCTTCATCAAACTCTGGCGGATCCATGCTACATTCGTGGATGTTCGCAAGAACTCCTTTTTCTCTTGACTAACAATCTTAGTGAACTTTTCATCTGGATCGATTGAATATCTAGTAACCTCGAATGTTTCAGCATGAATGGGTGGAGGTTTCTTGTACGGGATCCCGAGCAACTTACACCGGCATTGCTCGTAGGATTCGTCGTCCAAATTGGTGAATTCGTCGTATCCTTGAAGATCAAGGTATTCTACCATTCCGTCAAGATCATCATCATCATCCGATTCCGTACTTTTGTACTAATTATTGTCAAGTTTGTATTTAATGAGGTGAAGGATTTGTAGTTCCTTATCCTCGTTCATACTAACCGTGTAACTTTTCACCTCTTCATCTGGTGAATCCAAACTTTCCTCGTCGTTTTCATCTTTCAAACACTCCCTCCATATCTTTTCTTTAGTTAAGGAGTCAACTTTACCATACCTTATTTTAACCCAATTGTCGAAACTCAATTGGTCGACCCATGGTAACTTGCACCTATCAGCATCATTGGTAGATCTCCAATAGTTTGATGCATCTTGAACTCGTTCTTCACTACTTCCACCATTGCATGTAACACTATATGGGTTGCAAAATGCCCAGAATGATTGTCCTTTGTCATTATGGATCCTAATCTTCTCGCACCAGTGTTCTTTTCCAATTTCCTCTTAACCTTTTTCACTTGGCTCTCTATTGCTATCTATTGGTAAGTTGTCATCGTCGATGCGCTTCACTTCTGCCCATATTTCAAACTTTTTATCCCTATCAACGTTCCCATAGACTATCTGTACCCATTCGTCAAAGGATATTGTCCCTTTCATTTTAAATTCTTCCGAAACTGATCAAGAGGAGATGTCCACAAATGTTTGTTACCCCTCAATCTTTCTTCATTTCGACTTCCATCACAAGGCTCTTTGTTCGGATCGCATGAAGGCCATAGGTCATAAGACCACTTGTTTTCAACGGGAATAGACACGCACCAATGGTATCTATTTTCAAGAGTACATGGAACCTTAGGTGGGTTCCTATGCTGTACGTGGGTTTTGCCAGTAACAATTTTCAGCTCTTCTTTATTTACCGGAGTACTTTCCCTGGAACTTCCAACTATTTCTTCGTCAGATTCCTCGTTACGCCGTAATGTCTGGCTAGTGTATGGCGTAGCTCGGTTCTGTTATGCGTAGGTTCTTCGGGGATAATATCAATATATTCCTTGATCAAAGGCATAGAAACACAAACCTTAGCTTTCTCGATCACCATTTGTTCCTGCACATCTTTTGATAGCAATTCTATTTTAGCTTCAAGGTTCTTTAAAGTCTCGTCATGAGATTTTAAATTAGCTTCCGTTCCTTGCTGAAAACTTTTTAGCCAAAGTTCTCTTTCGGTTTCTCTTTTAGCCAATTCTTCCAAGAATTTGCTGATGGTTTCTTCGAGAGAGGGTCTCCTCTCACCATAGGTTGGCCGGTTGTTGAATCGGGAATTAAATCCTTGTGCTCCCATTCGATATCCGTTACCATTACCCTGAAAAGGTCTTCCATCCCTATATTTGACTTCCTCGACCTTTTTATCATTTTTGCTTAGTGGGCAATCTTTTGCGAGGTGGGCCCCTTTAAAAATATCACATCCGACTTGGATAGCATGAACGCTTTCCTTGAGCTTCTTCATTTCCCTTCCAAGGTTCTCAAGTTGATTACTAAACCGTCTCCGATACTCCTGGTGCTACCTCCATCGTGCCATTTTTGTGAGTGGTCGGCCATATCTTGAATTACATCCAAGGCTCGAGCAAGTGTCATTCCAGGGATAGGTCCTTGCGAATCAATCATTCGTCTAGTTGCAATATTGATGCCTTTATAAAACAAGCTCACCTTCTGCTGGCTATTCAAATCATGTGTTGGGCATCTGTATAAAAGATCATTGTATCGTTCCCAAGCTTGGTACATTGTTTCGTCGCCCTCCTGTTTGAAATTATGAATCTCCTCCGATTGTTTTGCTGTTCAAGAAGGAGGGCAAAAGAATTGAATAAAGTTTTTCTTGAGGAGATTCCAAGTGTTGATGGCTCCAACAGGTAACCAATCAATCCATCTTTTTGCGGCTCCGGAAAGTGTCATAGGGAACACTCGGAGCATGACTGCGTCGTGAGAAACACCCGGAATATTGAATAAACTAGTAATGTAGAGCACATTTTCCACGTGCTCATAAGCGTCTTCCGTCTTGAGTCCAACAAACAGTTTTTCTCTTAACTCCCTCATAAACTGCGGCTTGATCTCAAATTAAACATCCGCTCCAATAATCGGCCTCACAAGGCCTGGTCCTTACTCTTCCCTAGTCATGGCAAGGTACTCTTCCGAAGTCAACGTGTTGATGTCGATTACTTCCATGATTCCTGAAACTTTAAACAAAAAGTAAGAAAAACAAAACAGGAATAAAAGACTTAAACAAAAATCCTATTATATCTCCCCGGCAGCGGCGCCAAAAACTTGATGCATGATTTCTGACCAGGTTTTACTATTTATAAAGTCTCGTTTCTACCCTAGGTCTACATTATGCACTAACGAACAAAGAATCCGATCGTGTGTAGGCTAGTAATGGTAACTCCGAGGTCGTCCTAAGAGCTATGTGGTGCGGATTATATCTAAGTCTAATGTCACTGATAAAAAGAGAATTGATTGATTGATTGATTCAACTAAATGAAATGGAAAACAAAAGCAATTAAAGTAAAGGTTGTGAGGAGTAAGAGAGAAATGTGCTAACCTAATTACTCTTCCTATATCACTTACGGTTATGTTCCCTATTAAACTAATATCATGCTTTAGGAGGGGCGGACATATATCACTAGGTGCATATGGTCAAGTTCCCTAGCCTATCTTCCCCGAATCCTGTCAGGAACCACAGGCACTACCCCATGCTAGTAAACCGACGTACGGTAGACGGGTTTGAGTCATTAAGCGCCACTACATGCTAGACTTATCTTTAATGGCCCATTGTCACGATCATAGGCCATTTCTCTAACTTCTTAAGTTTATCAAACATCGGTAGGTGATCCTATGGTTAATTCGCACACAAGGCAGTATGGTCAGTTGTCATCCCTCCCATTTCCTCGCAATCCATCAGGCTAGTGTCCTATGGTCAATTCTTCTAGCCTGCTAACTAAACTGGGGGCTTATTCCAATTAAAGCTAGTGTAACAGATACTACCGCATCTCAAAACTACCGAAACTAGAGGTTCTCAAAATAAAATAAGCATGCACACACGTAAAAGCATTCAAGAAAAGCACGGAAACATGATTAAAACAATATAGGAATCATAACTAGGCTAGCACCAAAGGTGCTTAGCTGATCATATTAAATTCAACAGTCAAGGTAATGTTTACAAAAGCCATGAATTCGAAATGTAAATGAAATGATGAAATGCTAAAACTTAAGGTGATTGAGGTGTGATTTCTCCCTTGGAAAGGCTCCGTATGCTGCTATAGAAGGGCCTCGTAAAATCTCCCAACGATCTCTGACTTTATGTGTGAGAAAGTGGTATGTCAAAATGCAGAAATTAGGGTTGTATTTATAGGCACGTCGAGAGTTACGGCGTAACCTAGAAATGTGTTACACCGTAACTAGTGTAATCTTATCCATATCTGAAGGTTACGGCGTATTTGATGAAATGTTACGCCGTAACAATGATATTAGGGTTCTGTCTACGTCGTAATCTCCATGTACGTTACGCCGTATATAATTTCTCGGATCTTAGATTACTCTCATAGTTTTCATTACGTCGTAATAAAATGATGTGTTACGCCGTAAGTTAATTCTTGATCTAGGACTACTCTTGTGCACGCCGCTACACCGTAAATCCAAAGTTGTGTTACGACGTAGTCTTCAGATCTGAGGATTTATAAGACTTGTGTTTGTTACGGCGTAAACCATGAAATTGGTTACGCCGTAAACTCTTGATCATCGTTCACTTGGTCTTCTTAGTTGAAATCCTAGTTACGGCTTAGTTGAGAGATGATGTTACGCCGTAGCTTCTTCCAGCATACTTGGATTTGTCTATCTTTGCACGTTCTTTTCAATTTCCTCATCTCTTTAGCTCCTATGCTCACTTGTAACCTGGATACAAAATATCAAGGAATCAAAGTATATATCCACATAATCAATAATATAAATGAGCATAATAGGGGGAGATTGACACTTAAATATCAGGATTATTTGATGCCATCACTTGCTCCATCTGAAATGCAATAGTTAATGAAACAATTGCAAGAGCTCCTTGATAAAGGTTTTATTCATCCAAGCAGTTCCCCTTGGGGAGCTCCCGTTCTTTTTGTAAAAAAGAAAGATGGAAGCATGCGCGTGTGTATAGATTATCGGGAAGTTAATAAGGTGACAATCAATAATCGGTATCCATTACCAAGGATCGATGATCTATTCGATCAACTTCTAGGTGCAAGTTTCTTTTATAAAATCGATTTAAGATCAGGCTATCATCAACTTAATATTCGGGAAGAAGATATCCCAAAGACAGCCTTCTGAACCTGATATGGGCATTATGAATTCGTTGTCATGCCATTTGGCTTAACGAATGCCCCTACAGCTTTCATGGACTTGATGAATCGGGTATGCTGCTCGATGCTTGACAAGTCAATTATCATGTTTATTGATGATATTTTGATTTATTCCAAGTCGGTCAATGAGCATGAGGGCCATTTGAGACAAGTACTCAACATGTTACGTCATGAAAAGCTTTATGCCAAGTTTTCTAAGTGTGAATTTTGGCTTCGTGAAGTTCAATTCCTTGGTCATGTGATTAACACCGAAGGAATTAAAGTTGACCCAGTTAAGTTTGATGCAATTATGAGTTGGAATCGGCCCAAAACTCCTATAGAAGTCATATCCTTTCTTGGTCTTGCGGGATATTACCGCCGTTTTATTCAGGATTTTTCTAAAGTCGCGTCATCTCTTACCAAGCTTACATGGAAAAATGCTAAATTCGAGTGGGATGAAGATCAAGAAATTGCCTTTCAGACTTTGAAAGAAAACTTAAGTCAGGCACCTTTGTTAGTATTGCCAGAAGGAAACGACGACATGGAAGTTTACTGTGATGCATCGTCAAATGGACTGGGTTGTGTTCTTATGCAGCGAGGACGGGTTATTGCTTATGCATCTAGACAAATCAAGAAACATAAGGAAGAGTATCCCACTCATGATTTAGAGCTTGCAGCAGTTGTATATGCATTTAAGATATGGAGGCATTATCTTTATGGCGTGAAAATCAAGATCTTTATAGACCACAAAAGTCTTAAATACTTCTTTGACCAGCGTGATCTTAACATGAGACAGAGACGTTGGCTGGATTTGGTTAAAGATTATGATTGTGAAATTCTTTACCACCCAGGTAAAGCCAATGTAGTGGCAGATGCCTTAAGCAGAAAGACGATACATAATGCCTTAAGCAGGAAGGCGAGACATAATGCCTTAAGCAGAAAGATGAGACACAATGCCTTGACAGTAAAATTACTTCAAATGGTGGTCACACCAGACTTCTTCGAGCAAATTAAGATAGTTCAACAAGAAGCATGGTGGAACAGTGATGTTAATACCGAACGTCTTGTGGGTCAAGTTCAGAACATAGTTGAAGACTCACGAAGACTCAAAACACGTTTTGGCAAAATCTGGATTCCAAATAATAAAGAACTCAAGAAGTTATTACTCGATGAAGCCCATAATTCAAAATATTATGTTCATCCAGGTACTACAAAGATGTATTATGATCTTAAAATGGATTAGCGGTGGCCAGGTATGAAGAGAGACATCATGAAATATGTCGAGCACTGTCCTACATGCCTTCAAGTCAAAACAAAACATCAAAAACCATTTGGATAGATACCACTTGAAATTCCTATGTGGAAATAGGAGAAGATTACAATGGATCTGATCACGAAATTACCCAAGATACCAAGACAGCACGATGCTATATGGGTTATCGTTGATCGCCTAACTAAGAGTGCAATCTTTCTTCCTATTAAGGAAACTATGTCCTCTGAATTATATCTCCATGAAGTTATAGCTAGACATGGAGTTCCAATTTCTATAGCATCAGACAAAAATACCAGGTTCACGTCCAGATTTTGGCAGAAATTTCAGGAGGATTTGGGTACTCGTGTAAATTTGAGTATAACTTATCATCCTTAGACGGATGGACAAAGTGAAAGGACCATTAGGAAATTGGAAGATATGCTTAGAGCATGTGCCATTGATTTTGACGGCAGATGGGACAAGTATTTGCCTCTTGCAGAGTTCTCCTACAATAATAGCTATCACTCTAGCATAAAGATGCCACCTTACGAAATGCTTTATGGAAGGAAATGCCGCACTCCAATTTGTTGGGGTGAAATTGGACAGCGCTAGTTGGGCAGCTCAGATGTCATTCAGCAGATGAACGAAAAGATCGATCGGATAAAGGAAAGGTTAAAGATGGCTCAAGACAGGCAAAAGTCATATGCACATAATAGGAGACGGCCGATAGAATTCCAGGTCGGAGACAAGGTTATGCTAAAGGTATCTCCTTGGAAGGGAGTTATTCGATTCAGGAAGTGCGGCAAACTTGGACCATGTTATATTCGCCCATTTACAGTATTAGCCATAGTTAGAAAGTGGCATACAAACTAGAATTGCACGAAGAACTCAACGGTATTCATACTTTCCATGTATCTCGATTAAGAAAGTGTTTAGTGGACGAATCGGCTCACATTCCACTTACAGACATTGCAGTTGATGAAGGCTTAGCTATGTTGAAGAACCGGTGGATATTCTTGATACAAAAGTCAAGAAACTTAGAAACAAAGAGGTTCTCCTTTTTAAGGTCAAATGGCAACACATGAAAGGATCAAAATATACATGGGAAACTGAGGAGGAACTCATCAAGTACTATGCAGCGTTCCACCAGCACTACAAAAAAATGACCATTTAGTAGCAGACATTTTTAGTGACAAAATATATATGTGCCACTGTATCATATTTTTAATGGCAGATTTTTATGTGTCATTAAAGATAACAAGGTTCTAGTGGCAATTTACTCTTTGTGCCATGAATGTACATGGGGTCTAGTGACACAAACTTTTATGTGCCATAATAGCTCACTTAAATTAGTGTCAGTTATATGTTTTATGCCATTAAATACTATTTCAATATTTTTTTGATTTCGAAATTGTGCCACTATTACCAAATAAAAAGTTTCCCAATTTCAAAAGTTAAAGCGGGCATTTGTTAAAAACTAAAAAACGTGGGTGGGATTTTTTCCCTCTTATTCTTCTTTCATTAGTCTTATAATTTAGATTTCAAAAACCCTAGTTTTCATAGCCGCATCAAGTTGTTACGTTTCTCATTGTCATCATTCATTTTCACGCCAAGTAAATTCTCTAACCTGCGATTCCTGTTATCTCAACCCGCATATTTATTTTGTATTATATTTTTGATTATTACTGTAACCTCTCGTAAATTTCCCTTACGATTAGTAAATGCATATAAATAAATAAAACGATGTTACGATAAATTAACACCATTTTACGGGTAACAAATTTTATTTATTTATTTATTTTTTTTTTTGATATGGCTTGATATTGAACCACTACGATAACTGTGATTGACCGTTTACTCAGGAACGATGCTTACACACGACCTAGATAGCCTATAATTATTGTGAACGATAAGTATTTATATAACGCGTTTATATTTAAAACAATACATTTCGTCTAAATAACGTATACTATTTATATATTCCCCGAACCTACGAAACTTCCCGAGAACGCTCACTAATATTTTTGAACTTCGACACGATAATCGAGACACACTAGGTGGGCCCCCAACACCCTATGGGCCACGGCTACACAATACAAACCAAACGGATTCCTTTTTATTCTTTTTTTTTGTTTTGGGCCGACACAACCAGCAGCCCACCAGGCCAAGCCCAAAACGCACCCTTATATTTTTCTTGTTTTCTTTTCTTGTTCCCAGTCGTGACCACGCCCAAAACCACCCTTCTATCGTACGATTTCTACACATAACCTACATATATTTTTACTTAACTCGTTTCCCCTAGTGCCCAAGAACCACGAACAATAAAGCTTACCTAAAACCTTGCTCGTTTACTACCCTAGAAAACACCTAAGTGAACCACCAAACTCAATATGCAAAGATAAGCTTAAAACGTGGCAATACATTCCTTGTTGCCACCCTTGCTCCCCAATCCCATCTAAACTAACAATGTGCATCCAAGTAATGTCAGGAATGAATAGGAAAGATCTCACAAGATCCTAGCTTTGTACAAAACCGATTGGGCAATGGTTGTGGTGTTACTATTCGCCCTCACATGCACCCTCTCCTCTTGTGAGCTTATCTTGTCTCTACACCCCTTCAAAACTACCTATATAAACCTCCCATGCAAACTTAAAATGTTACATGCACTTAAAACACACCACATTACATAAAAATAGAAACGAGAGGAAGTTGTGGAGGACATATGGATTGCTAGGAGAACCACGTCTCAAAGCAAACCTAGGAAGCAAGGATTGGAGCCTTTTGAACCTTGGTGGGACTTGAAGTGAACCACGAAGCGCTTAAACCATTCCACGAACCATACGCTTGTTTTACTCCACCTTTTGAGGTGAGGTGAGACTCCTAAATCGTTATTTTCATTATATACATATACGTATTACTTGTTTTTGCACGAACACTTTACCTAGATAAAACGTGAAACTTAAACGCAACATGTATATATTATATATTGTACTACACGTTTACTAAGTCACAAACGAGATTCTATAAGTATTTCAAGCTTATGCTTACGTTTACATACTAAAATATCACACGATCCTAAGTCACTAGGACCTATATGACATATACTAAAAACACTTAGTTTATTTTCAAGTTTTATAAAGTTTTACGCATGAATTTATGGCCACACTTTGACCTCGCCATTTCAAAAATCAACACACGACCCCCTAGTATTTTTATACGATCTAATTTTCCACCTAGTACACTAACGGGAATGATAAATAAATCGACTTAATAACTTAGTTTGATCACTTAACGAGACCTAAAGCTAATCGCTATTGAAACCAGTTTTCAGAAAACTAAAAACCTTACATGGGCCAAAAAGCCTAAAAAGCTCATTCTAGCTTATCACGATAAGCTGAGCGTATAAGCTCTTTTGAAATGATTTTATAACTTAAAAATATGGATTTTGATAAAACAAGTGTACCCCCAAACCCCTTGGATCATAAAACCTTAACGGGCCCTTAATTTAGACTCGTTAAGCCCACTAAATGAAAAAGAGAGAAAATAAGCTAATAAGCTGTGAATATAAGCTGTTTGAGACCTTATGAGCTTATTGAAATAATAAAAATGTTAAATTTTAAGTTTGGAAATTTTTGGACTAATTTTGCAAATATTCGAGAGTTAGGGACTAAAATTGTCAAGTTTGTAAACTTTGGGTAAAAAGTATAAAAAAACTGTTTTTCTAAGGGTATAAACTGTAAATATTGAAACTTAGGGATAATAAATGTAAATATTTGATCTTTTGGACCTAAAATGTAATAATATATAAATTTGGACTAACGATGAAAATATAATCCGTTAATGGTAAAAAGTGTAAAATTGAGAAACATAAAGGATTGAATAGTAATATTGATTTTTAATAATAATTTATATATATATATATATATATATATATATATATATATATATATATATATATATATATATATATATATATATATATATATATATATATATATATATATATATATATGTATGTATGTATATATATACGGATAAAACTTATATAACGATAACTAAATTTAAACGAATAAAACAATACGTAACCATTATCTATTTTTATACGACATAACACATCACGTATACACTTTATGGATTATTCGTAATTAATAATAAACGTTCGCAATAAAACGCGACTTAAAAACTAAAACGTGTCACATCTTATAGGTTGTGTGTGAAGCCGTTGCCTTGCATCGTTGAGATTACATTTGTTCTACTATCCTACTAAGGTGAGTTCATAGCCCACATTTAACTCATTTATGGGGGGGGGGGGGGGGGGGGATACATGCTCAAAAACCGAACACAAGTCTTTTCCTGATCTTATTATTGCTTAAGTAGCTATTGCCAAAAGTCCCTCGATCATGAACCTTAATCACTTGAAGGGTAAACGTAAATAATTGTGAATAGATCTATTAGGGATTGACAATCCCCATTTGGTTGCTAGAGGAAAGTTACCAAATGCACTTTATTTAAATATCATAGGTTACTGGCAAATACCTATCTTGGGGGCTATATATTTTACATCATTATTACGGAAAATATTGATGTCTGTTGAATCGTTGAGTGTCATGAGCTTAAGTCAATAATGAATGCGAGTTTTCTAACTTGTTTATTTGTATTTATATACAATAAGCACCTATCTCTTGTGTTCAAACTCTTAATTATAAACCTATGAATTTCACTAAACTTTTGTTAACTTTTAGCATGTTTATCTCAGGTAACTAAATGTAATGGATAGCAAAGGCACGAAGTGGGCAAATAAAGAAACGTTTATTTCTCTTTGAATAAAAACTTGTTGTTGAATAATGAATTCTCTTGAAATTATGAATATTTGGTATTTTAAATAAAACTTAAAACGATCACTTGAATCGTTTTCTATAATTGTGACAAAGATCCACGATATAATATCCCAAAAGTCTTCCGCTGACATTTTAAGTCTTCCGCTGTATTGATCGATTTTGGGGGTGTTATAGATTGGCATCAGAGCTACGGTTATAGTGAACCAAGTGTTTTTGGAACATTGGACTATAACTACACTTTAAACGGGACAAAAATTTTCATAAAATACCATCCTACGCCCTTCGTGCCTACGCATCCCAGTAATTGGTAAAAAGTATTATTTACCTTATAGCATTTTAAATTGGTTATAATTATGCTTACATCTACTAATCGGGAAATTTATTACAGTGTCATGTCTTCGAACACCCACCCTATCAGCTTGTCCTCAAACTCAGGAACTGAAGATGTTACTTCAGCCTATGCTACCTCACCTATGCCTATGTCTCCTGCTACCGACAGATACATGCAAAGCCAGCAATTTCTGCCAGCATCTGACACAGAGGCTTCTCCTCTAGCAACATCTGGTCCGATTCGCCAATCTAGGCAAATTAGACAACTTCAGCCGTATGAAGCAAGTACTGCTGTACCAGCACCAGCTCTTGTCATACTACCTGAATCAGTTGTGCCATCACCACCTGCACCACCAGTGATACCACCACTACCAACTATCTTTTACAGCCAAACTACTACTGTGCCACTAACACCATCACCCAAAGCATCACCTCCACTAGCATCACCACCTGCACCTTACCGAAGTGTCCCAATATCACCTCACCGAAGGACTTACCCAATCCGCCCAACCACCTCAGAATCTTGTGTTCAACGCAGACGCCGAAGGACCCACAAGCGAGTAGATGCTCGTAAATGGTCTTTCTTATTGCCCATTATGCGATATTGGAGATCTCAAGAAGGAACACCAACAACAAGGGAACTTGGGGAAAGTTCTTACTCTACCTCCCGAATTCTGCCAGTCACTGGGGAACCCATACACCATACCATACCATTGTTAGCTGCAAGAATGGTTCGCCACGAAGATCGACTTGATTCCATTGCTTGTATACTCAACAAGATTCCACATGAACTCCTAGAAACCTTTGAAGATGATATGAACAGTCTCATAATTGGTCATCTTGCAATAGAAGATAAGGTTGAAAAGTTGGATTCTCTATTTTGGGAATCAATGGAATTCATAGGAGCACTATGTGGGGCTAACACTTTAACCAAAATAACATTGGGAACTTTAGACCGAGAAATTGAGAGGATCAACACTGAAAACCTACGCCTTAGGCAAGCCCTGCTAGAATCTCGAAAAAGGGAAAGGACTCGAGATCAAACCATGGAAACCATGTCCACTGCCATTTAAGAACTCCCAAACCGCCTAGACAAAGCCTTAGGAAAACCATGAGACCATCACCTTGTTAAGTAAAAATCAATGTCCTACAAATAAGAGTATCTTGTCGTGCTTTGTAAACATTTGCACAAGTATCAATAAATGTTGTAACACCTTGACATTGATTTATGGAAGTTTATTTTATCTTTATTTACGTTGCAAACTTTATACATTATATCGTAATATATTAGTTCATGCAGGTCAAACTTATTCGTAATGTGTGTCATCCCAACATACGATAATTTACGATTTAAACCTTTTCAATGATCGAATCATTGTAACTACGACCTATATTTAACTATTTATTATTCGATATGTATTTTCGACGTGATAAGATTATTATAAATGTTCTAATAATATACCTTCTTTTATAGCAACATGGCTAGAACTAGGAGAACAACCACGAACGCCGCACCAGCAAACCCCGAAGTTACGACCCCGGCAGCAATCCAGCAAGCAATCGCTGATGACGTTAATGCCGTTTTAGCTGGACAAACCCGTAATAGAGATGGAAATGCACCGGCACCCCGCTACTGCACGTACAAGGACTTCATAGCATGTCAACCAACGTATTTCAAAGGAACTGAAGGAGTGTCGGAATTAGCTCAATGGTTTGAAAGAAGTGAAACTGTTTTCCAAAGAAGTGGATGCTCGGAAAACAATAAGGTAAGCTTCGCAACGGGAACACTAATGCAAGACGCTCTATCTGGTTGGAACTCTACCGTTCAAACACTAGGAGCAGAAGCAGCACATCAGCTTACTTGGATTGAATTCAAGGCTAAAATACTAAAGAAGTATTGTCCCTGTTCCGAACTGCGAAAACTCGAGGATGAGTTCCATGCCTTAATAGTGAAAGGAGTTGATTTGAGAAGTTACAACCGGAGATTCCAAGAACTCAGGATACTATGCCCTACCATGGTACCCGATCATGAGAAGACATTAGAGAAATATGTCGAAGGACTCCCTAGGAGTAATGAAGGAAATGTCACCTCAGCAAACCCGGCAACCTTGGAAGCAGCAATGGAACTTGCTCAGAAACTTCTAGACCGAGAAGTGAAATGCAATGAACTTAAAAGGAAATTGGACGATAAAAGAACCACCCACCATCACAACAACAACCAACAAAGCTACAACAGTCATCACCGCAACAACAACCAACGCAACAATAATCGGAACCACCAACCATATCACAACACTCAAAGCACTCAACAGCAGAATCAAAGACAAGAAAAACCCCGAGTCTACGCCGCCACGGAAGGTGTAGGGTACAACGGACAGAAACCCCTATGCCAGCGATGCAAACTTCATCACGAGGGTCGTTGTACCGTCCGATGTGACAAATGTCGTAAGATCGGTCATCAAACCAGAAACTGTAGGATTCCGGCTACAGGAAGCAACACACAGGTTGTATCACCCACTTGTTACGGATACGGAGAAGTAGGACACATCCGGAGAAACTGCCCAAAAGGAAATGAACCAGTCAACGCCCCAGCTAGGGTATACCTACTCGGAGATGGAAACGGACCCGATGTAGTCACCGGTACGTTTCTACTAAACCATCATAATGCTAGAGTATTGTTTGATTCGGGCGCCGATAAGAGTTTTATATCAGATACGTTTGCCCCTTTACTTAATGTTACCCCCTCTAAGCTAAACACCACCTACGAAGTCGAAATGGCTGACGGGAATTTAATAGATACCAATACTATCATGAAAGATTACACCCTAACCTTATCCGAGAAACCTTTTGCCATTGATCTTATGCCGGTTCAACTTGGTAGTTTCGACGCTATCGTCGGCATGGATTGGCTATCCCACCATCGTGCTAGGATTCACTATGACGAAAAGGCCGTCCATATACCACTCAAGGATGAAACACTCATTGTCCAGGGCGACAAAAGCAAACCTCGATATGGAGTTATCTCATGCATGCGAGTGATAAAATACATGAAGGAAGGATGTCAAGTATTCATGGCCCAAGTTACGGAAAATAAGACATACGAGAAGCAGCTCGATGACGTTCCTATCGTTAGGGATTTTCCTGAAGTATTCCCTGAAGAATTACCTGGTATTCCACCCATACGTCAAGTAGAATTTCAGATTGAACTAGTGCCTGGAGCGACACCAGTGGCTAAAGCACCTTATAGGCTAGCACCATCTGAAATGGAAGAGTTGTCAGAACAACTAAAGGAATTGTCGGACAAAGGATTTATTCGACCAAGCTCATCACCTTGGGGAGCTCCAATTTTATTTGTTAAGAAGAAGGATGGATCCTTTTGAATGTGCATCGATTACCGGGAGTTGAATAAACTTACGGTAAAGAATCGATACCCATTGCCTCGAATTGATGATCTGTTTGATCAATTGCAAGGATCGAGTGTGTACTCAAAAATTGATCTGAGATCAGGATATCATCAGCTAAGAGTTCGAGAAGAGGATATCCCGAAAACTGCATTCAGAACGCGCTATGGTCACTACGAATTTCAAGTAATGCCGTTCGGTCTGACTAGTGCACCAGCAGTTTTCATGGATTTAATGAATCGAGTATGCAAACCTTACTTGGATAAGTTTGTAATAGTATTCATCGACGATATTTTGATCTACTCTCGCAACGAAGAAGAACACGCAGAACATTTACGAATCATTCTAGAACTGCTCAAGAAAGAAGAACTGTACGCTAAGTTCTCCAAATGCGACTTTTGGATTCGCACCGTACAATTTTTAGGACACATCATCGATAGTCAAGGCATTCACGTAGACCCTGCAAAGATTGAGGCTGTTAAAGGTTGGTCATCTCCTACAAACCCCACGGAGATACGTCAATTTTTAGGTCTCGCAAGTTACTACCGAAGATTTATAGAAGGATTCTCTAAGATTGCAAAACCTTTGACTAAGCTAACCCAAAAGAATGAGAAGTACATCTGGGAAGAAAAGGAAGAAGCAGCCTTCCAGTTGTTAAATCAAAAGCTTTGTGAAGCTCCAATATTAGCCCTCCCAGAAGGAAATGAGGACTTTATAGTATATTGCGACGCATCTTATCATGGACTAGGAGCAGTCTTGATGCAAAGAAGCAAAGTAATAGCTTATGCATCCCGGCAACTGAAGAAACTTGAGGAAAACTACACGACTCATGACTTGGAGTTAAGATCTGTAGTGTTTGCGCTCAAGTTATGGAGGCACTACTTATATGGCACCAAATGTACCGTGTACACCGACCACAAGAGTCTTCAACATATTTTGGATCAGAAGGATTTGAATATGAGGCAACGTCGCTGGCTAGAGTTGCTCAGCAAGTATGATTGTGAGATCCGTTACCACCCAGGAAAGGCTAATGTAGTAGCAGATGCGTTAAGCCGAAAGGAACGATTGAAACCCCTTCGAGTTAGATCACTAGGGATGACTATCCACTCACCCCTTCCATCCCAAATCCTTACCGCACAGAACGAAGCACTTAAAGAAGAAAACCGACCCAAGGAAAAGATTTACGGTATGCCCGAGAATAAGAATGGTTTCGTGAAGAAATCCGATGGAACACTATGTTTCAAGGACAGAAGTTGGATCCCTATGGTTGGAGGTATTCGTGAACTCATCATGTACGAGTCCCACAAGTCAAAATACTCCATTCATCCAGGTTCCGACAAGATGTATCAGGATTTAAAGAGACAATATTGGTGGCCAAACATGAAGACTGACATCGCAGAATATGTCGGTAAATGTTTGACATGTTCAAGGGTAAAGGCAGAACATCAGAAACCTTCAGGATTACTTGTACAACCAGAACTTCCTATGTGGAAATGGGAACGAATCACTATGGACTTCATCACCAAACTCCCAAGAACCTCATCCGGATACGACACAATATAGGTTATTGTGGATCGTCTCACAAAATCCGCTCATTTTCTACCCATCAAAGAAACCGATGAGATGAATACACTAGCTCAGCTGTATATGAAGGAAAATGTCACTCGACATGGAGTACCAATTTCAATTATCTCGGATCGAGATAGTCGTTTCAACTCTCACTTTTGGAAATCGTTACAGAAAGCCTTAGGGACTAAACTAGATATGAGCACCGGATACCACCCTCAAACTGATGGTCAAAGTGAAAGAACTATCCAAACCTTGGAAGATATGCTCAGTGCATGCGTTATTGATTTTGGAAAAGGTTGGGATAAGCACTTACCATTAGCAGAGTTTTAATACAACAATAGTTACCACGCCAGTATAAAAGCAGCACCCTTCGAAGCACTGTATGGTAGAAAGTGCAGATCGCCCGTTTGTTGGGCGGAAGTCGGAGAAAGACAACTTATAGGACCAGACCTTGTTCGGGAAACAACTGAGAAAATCGTTAAGATTAAGCAATGCTTAAAAGCAGCCCGAGACCGACAGAAAAGCTACGCAGACCTAAAAAGGAAACCCATGGAATTTCAAATAAGAGACAGAGTCTTATTGAAAGTATCTCCCTGGAAGGGAATGGTACAATTTGGAAAGCATGGAAAGTTGAACCCCAGATACATCAGTCCATTCAAAATCCTGGAAAGGATAGGACCCGTAGCTTATAAACTAGAACTACCCGAAGAACTTAGTCGGATCCACGACACCTTTCATGTGTCAAACCTTAAGAAGTGTTTATCCGATGAATCTCTCGTGATTCCATTGAAAGAGATTCGACTAGATGATAACCTTGTCTTTACCGAGGAACCCATTGAAAGAGATTCGACTAGATGATAACCATTATCTATTTTTATACGACGTAACATATCACGTATACACTTTATGGATTATTCGTAATTAATAATAAACGTTCGCAATAAAACGAGACTTAAAAACTAAAACGTGCCATATCTTATAGGTTGTGTGTGAAGCCGTTGCCTTGCATCGTTGAGATTACATTTGTTCTACTATCCTACTAAGGTGAGTTCATAACCCACATTTAACTTATTTTGTGGGGGGGGGGGGGGGGGGGGGATACATGCTCAAAAACCGAACACAAGTCTTTTCCTGATCTTATTATTTCTTAAGTAGCTATTGCCAAAAGTCCCTCTATCATGAACCTTAATCACTTGAAGGGTAAACGTAAATAATTGTGAATAGATCTATTAGGGATTGACAATCCCCATTTGGTTGCTAGAGGAAAGTTACCAAATGCACTTTATTTAAATATCATAGGTTACTGGCAAATACCTATCTTGGGGCCTATATATTTTACATCATTATTATGGAAAATATTGATGTATGTTGAATCGTTGAGTGTCATGAGCTTAAGTCAATAATGAATGCGATTTTTTTAACTTGTTTATTTGTATTTATATACAATAAGCACCTATCTCTTGTGTTCAAACTCTTAATTATAAACCTATGAATTTCAATCAACTTTTGTTGACTTTTAGCATGTTTATCTAAGGTAACTAAATGGAATGGATGGCAAAGGCACGAAGTGGGCAAATAAAGAAACGTTTATTTATCTTTGAATAAAAACTTGTTGTTGAATAATGAATTCTCTTGAAATTATGAATATTTTGTATTTTAAATAAAACTTAAAACGATCACTTGAATCGTTTTCTATAATTGTGACAAAGATCCACGATATAATACCCCAAAAGTCTTCCGCTGACATTTAAGTCTTCCACTGTATTGATCGATTTTGGGGGTGTTATAATTACGTATGTGAACTGTACTACAGGTGAGTTATGAAGGACATCATAAGTTGAATGGTCATATATGAAACAGTTCACATAATATTTTCAACGAAAATTGGCGAGATCCTGTATGTTAATGTTGGTTATGCCTTTTCTTTCCAATAAAATGTTATTTTGCCTTTATTATATTATCTCTACGCCTTTTCTTATCAATGTTTCCAACCATGCTGCATCAAGAAATTGAAAAAAGTTCGTATATGGAAGTTGAAACTTTAGATCATCACTTTATGGCTAAAGAAAAAGGGGATCAACACAAGGTTCTATAGTTAAGAAAAGTTATATTGTATCTAATTGTAATGATAAGTAAATTCAGAAAGTTGAAATCAATGAATTTAATTCATTGAACTATTTTGCTTTTAAAAAAGTGTTTACGATTGACCTTTTCCATAGGAAATTGACATAACAAAAATCTGCTCTGGTCCAAGTAAACATGTTGAAATTTCTACTTGTAAGTACCATATCCAAGTGTCTAATATGTTATTGTGTTGTACGAGGTACCACTTGTTACCATTCTTGTTATACTTGTACATTTATTTATATTTCAACTTTCTACTAGTGTGAAATGCGCATATGCTAAAAAGCAACAAAGAACTCGCTTTGTGGTGGGGCTTGGAAGGAAAATAAGGATCTACAATGTAAATTAAATATTTGTAAACAATTGTGAAGGCATATTTACTCAAACAACAACTAACGTACTCTTAATGTGTCTAAAGTTTATGAATCATTCACACGTTAGTTTAATATGTGTGACTTTAATCTTTAAGAATTGTTTTTGTTTCCCTACAGATAATGTGCTTTTAAGAGCAATCCGGATTCGTTTACAAGGATGAAGTTGCAGTTATTTTGATAGTTTTAGGCATCTTATGTAGTATTGTATGTAGTAGGAAATTTAGACTTATGCTATTTTGTTGGATAGTTGTATGTTTGTTAATTACTGAAAATTTCAATTGTATGTAAACTATTAAACTGTTTGTTTCATGTGCCATGATCGAATGAAATTTGGTTTCAAACAGGTGTAAACGCATACTAATATTGTCACAGTGGCATGAAACTACAATCAACGTATATTTTGATAGCAAAAAATATATGCAATTGAAACCATTCGAGTATCACAGCATTACATATATTTAGTGACAGGGCGTATGTGACACAAAATCATTTTAATATGTTGTGACAAATTATTAAGTGCCACTAAATCCCTAAAAGGCTCCAGCAACACAACAAAAAAGTGTCACTAAAACCCTATAGTGGCAGTGTCGTTAGTGACACTTTTTTTTTCTGCCACCAAATGTCTAACAGGCCTTTAGTGGCAGTTTTTAGACCTATTGTGGCACTTTATATGTGTCACTAAATGGACAGTTTTTTGTAGTGCAGACATGGTTTGTGAGGACACAAACCGAGTAATTGAGAGGGGGGGGGGGGGGTTAACACCCCAAAAATGCTAGGTAATATAAATAGATACTATCTTCTATTTTTAGAGGTAGTTTTATATAACTATAAGACATAGTCTATGATTTATAATATTAAATAGATGTACTTAGTACTAATATAAATAGGTCTAATGTGTACTAATGTTTTCAATGCAAGGGTTAAATATGGATAACTCTATGAACTTTGAGGTTAAGGAAGCTTAGTCAAGGTCAAGTTTAGATAACCTCCTAGAACTAATTACCAATTACACGTACTAACTTCTTACCACTTACACATATTTAAGTTTTTGTGTGTAGGATAATGTGGAAAACGAATAAATAATGGTAGCAAAGAGGAGTTTAGTGAATGTTAAGTTTAGTGTTTGAATCCTTCTAAAAGAGAAAATCAAGGGGAGTTGGCTGTTTAATTATCTTCATAATCTAAAAGTTTGTTGTTCATAGTGATCAGTTATTGTTCGATTCATAGAGGTGTACAAGAGTAGCTAGTTGTTCAAGAGATTTTTGCAAAAGTGTCACAAGGTGAGTAACGAGCAGGCAAGAATGGTAAACGACACCTGAAGTACGCCTAATATATTGAGTATGAAGGTGTGCATTTACCTTGTTACAAGTTATACGATTCATGTTATATAGTCGATTATGATTGTTTTATGCAAGTGTTCATGTGGCATAGATGAATTGGCATGTTGGCAAGTTTATGTTGGGCAGGACTAGTGTTAACATAAATAATGCTTAAAAACATTGTTAACATATTAACAATATCTCTATATTTTGATAATTACAAAACATAAACTCATAGAATAAAAATTTATGACGTAAACAAGTATTTAGTGTTTAATATTTTTCTTTACATCCAAATCACTTAAGGTATGTATAAACAAAGTGTTTATTGCATTCTATGATCAAAGGAAATTTTTCTAAATCACTAGACTTTTTATAAAATGTCATAAACATTTTATATCATTTACAAAAATCATTTTTGGAATAAAAAGAATATATTTAAATCATTATAAATATATGAATTCAAATTTTTAACCAAAAATGGCAAATATAATCCAGAAAAACTTTCCCCACAAAAGGACAAACAATCCCAACGTTTTGGAGGGGCGGCCCCCTTAATGATTAAGGGGACCGGCACGCTCCAGAATAGTATTTTTTTGTCCTATAAATACTGGTTCATTCCACAAATTTTTCTCACCTTTTGCACCTCAAAACTTTCTGATCTAAATCCCCATTTCCATTTCCTATAATTCTTTGATCATATATACATTAATCTTTGTTTCAAAGTGATCCTAGTCTTATCCTTTCAAGTGCAAAAGAAGAATACTTCTATTCTCCAAGACAAGAAGTATTACAACTTGTTGTGACCTCAACATCCAAGTTGTTAGAGTATCACTCATTATATATATATATATATATATATATATATATATATATATATATATATATATATATATATATATATATATATATATATATATATATATATATATATATATATATATATCTTTGTGTTATTTGTTGTGAATATTTGGTAGAAGATAGATTAGTTTAGTGTGTAGATAGAGTGATTGTTTAGAAGATTGTTGTGAAGTAGATAGTTAGAAAGTAGATAGTTGTGAAGAAAATTGTTGGGAAGTAGATAGTTGAGAAGTAGATAGTTGTGAAGTAGATAGGTGTGAAGATAGATAGGTGTGAAGAAGTTGTGTATAAGGTGTGATCAAGTTGTGACGAAGTTGTGGTGTGTATATTGGTGTGTAAGGTTTTCTCCGCCATAAGGGGGCTTGTTGACATAGTGAAGAAAACTCTCGAGTTAGGTGCTCGGGGAGTGGAGTAGGGCAAGGAAGGTGTCCTTGTAGCCGAACCACTATAAATCTCTTGTCTCGCGGTTTGATCTTTTCATCTCTCATTTATTTCTTTACTTATATTATTATTGTTATATCATACATATTTGTTGGTGTTTATATTGTGCAAGACTTGAGTTCACATAATATCGAATCTAAATTTTTGAAAGCAAAGAAAACACGTAAACAATCTTTTATATCAAATTAAAAAGACGTAAAACTATTCAACCCCTTTCTAGTTTTCCACAACTAGCATAAGTAATAGTCAAGAATCACTTGTGTATTTATAAATGACATGCTCATGATACTTAAGGATCCTTAAACAACAAGTATAATCTATGCCTTGTAATTCATGTTTAAAGCTCTTACTCACTAAGTTTTATACTTACGATTTCATGTTAACATGTTTTTAGGTGAAGCAAGTGGGTCAAGGCAGGATTTAGGCAAGGCGCAAATTAGCAGCTAGTGACTTAACTTGTCATGTGTAGTAGCAAGTCATCTTTTGAACCATCTACGATATGAACTTTGAAACACCCTCTTTTGTATGCAAAATAGCAGTTGCATAGATTGTAAATATGTGTATGTAAAGTGTAGTAAAAACAAGTCTTTTGAGTAGTTATGTGTTATGTTTATGTAAGGTCAAGATACTAGTTTTGGGTATCAAATGCAAAGTCAAGTTATAATCTCATGTCTACTTGGTTAAAAGATTTTTTAAAACACCACGTCATGTATACAAGGTATATTGTAAATTGGTATTGAAAGGTATTTCAGTTATAGTTTAAAGAATCATGTGGCCTGGTCTTTATTTCAAGTTTAATGCACATGTTTTTGTTTTAGTTTTGGCCATGGATGTGGTAAAAGGAAAGAAGTGCAGGTCTACGATTTATTGTATAATGAAGTACATGTATCATGTTTTTCATAAATTTCAAACTTTTTTTTAAGTAAAACATTTTTAAATGTCTTTCGTTGCATAAAAAAAAAAAAAAAAAAAAAAAAAAAAAAAAAAAAAAAAAAAAAACGGGTGTTTCAATAAAAGTGGCACCTTGACTAACATTTAATCAACCACTAGATACAATAGATACTCCTTGTGTATATGATGTATCTTTAATTGGTGCTAATCTTTTTCTACATCCCTAGCACATTATCAAGTAGTACAGTCCTTGCTTTCTCACTTGAAGGCGCCTTGTAATAAGCAGAAGCCTTGTTAATTGCAGCAACTATTTCTTGAAATTGAGGGTTATACAAAACATTAAACATTATTCCATTGGCACATAAACCTTGTGTGACACTATCAAATTTCAGTGCTATTGTATAAACCTTGAGTAATTTATTGCACATAGACCCCCTGTAACACCCTCAAATTTCAGTGTTATAACCTTGAGAAACATTTATACTTTGGTTTTAGTAAGCGTTACAAGTGATTGAATATAGAATAACTCCCACAGCGAAGCGCACACTCATTTACCCTTGTTACTATTCATTTCACAAACTCCTTTGTAAATTGATATATATATATATATATATATATATATATATATATATATATATATATATATATATATATATATATATATATATATATATATATATATATATATATATATGAAGATATTCATTTCACAAACTCTTTTTAAATTGATATATAGGAAGATATTCATTTCACAAGCTCTTTTGTAAATTGATATGTAAGAAGATATAAACGAAAAGACATTTTTTCATTTCTTCAAAGTAAACGCAAGTGAAATAAAATTATTGTCAAACCAAAAACAGCTAGTAAATAGTGTTAGAAATTGATGTTTGCTTGTGGAAAGTATGAGTGTTCAAATAAACTATAAAATCGACAAATTGAGCCGTCCACATAAACCAAAAGCAAAACTGAAAAAGAAGGATAAGCGAATGAAATGAAACCCAGAACCAACAAAAATCGATTTAATACAGTTCGATTTCAATTATTACTTTTAAATACTTGAACCCAATAAAACACACACACACACACACACACACACACACACACACACACACACATATATATATATATATATATATATATATATATATATATATATATATATATATATATATATATATATATAACTTTCCAGCTAGTTATTCGAAAAATGATATATGTATTACCCTTTTTATTGCTTTTAGAGTTATAAAATGATTTATTTTGTTTACCTTGTATAATGTGTATTATTTTATCATATAAAGGTAAAACTTTAGTATAAACTCATTTTAGGTTTGTATTATTATTATTTTTTTTTTCAAAATTAAATACACTCGATTGAATGTCAAACAGTTACCTGCAGGGGCAGAATCACCTTGCAAGTTGTGGGGAAAGGCCCCCAATAAAGCTCCACTAGAATGGCTAAACTAAGAGCAAATATGGTTAAATTTGTTGCAAAAATTAATGGTGTTTGAACTTTGAAATGAGAACAAAGAGGATAAAAACAAAAGATATTAAAAATTGGATACATTAAATATAACAAAGTATTAACCAATAATGCATTATGTATTTTAGTTTTCAAAGGCCTTTATTTTCAATTTAGAAATTGAAATTCTTAACATATTTTTTTTATATATATATGAGAACTTTTTAGTTTGTATATCTTTATCGACTCTTTATAGTCAGATAGCCTTATGATATTGTTGTTTTAATTCAAAATTAAGTTTCAAGTTTTGGGTTTACGTTCTATTCGTCGAAACAAGATCAATTATGTAAGCTTTTCTTAAAAATGATCCATATTAAAATGCATGAGTTAGTTGAATGTTTACATCTTATAAATGAGATATATTACAAGTCGAGTAGATTTTATTTAACCTGAACTCAATGAAAATACATTATCGATTGATATACATCGTAGTTTGTTAGTGTTAATTGCCAAGCAGGAGTGGTTTTTGTGTTTAATTTATGCTGACCCGATCTGATTCATTTTCTCTTTTACTGTAAAAAAATTTTCAACCCGTTACCAAGTGAACCATGGTTAACGTCATATTTTTTATGCATACACCACGATATTAAATCATTAATGCACATGTTACAATATATTATATGCATAATTGTGATGTGTGCATGAAAAAAAGTGATAAAAGTATCACTTGCGTTTTGGTATAGTGAAATGAAATAAAAAAATTATTTATTTTTATGACAACCCTATTTTTATGATTATTTATTTGTCAAGAAACAAAAATGAAGTAAAAATAGAAATAGTTAAACAATAATATCTCTCCTCCTCATGTCAAAACCCTTAACCCCTCCTCTGAAACCCTCCAAACACCTGCAAGCAATGAACCTCACCCTGTAGAAATGCTTCTTCGTCACCGGACTAGTTTACAACATCTGTTGGTCTCTAATCCAATAATTATGACCTCTAAACACTTTCTACCAACACTTAAACCCTCTTTTAACAACAAGTTTAAACAACAAATTAATGTGTTCTGTAACATACCCATAAATTCAAATGTGAAAAAGATTGCTTCTTTGCCGATTAAACCCTCTTCTTCTTCTGATAGTTTGTCTTTTTCTACTCATGCTAGTATACCCAGACCAGGTATTGTATAAAAATTTACTCTTTATGGTTCTTTAGTACTAGCATTTTTAACTTTGTTCTTGTTAATCCTGTTGATTTTTTTTTTGGGGTGTTTGTTTCATGGTTTGTAATGTAGAGAATGACATTGAAGTAAGTTTAACTAGGAATTAGACTTGGGGAGTGTTTGGGATTGCTTTTTTTTGTTTTTCTGCTTAGAATTAAGTACTTGACGAAATATTGTTTTGATTTGCTTAAAAGGTAAAATACTCTGAAAAATAATAATTTGTTGAAATATTTTTTGTTTAGTACTATGTTTTTCTTAACTGTATGATTTGTTTGCTAATATTGTTAATTAATGCTTCAGTTGGTAGTAAAGTTTGGTTTGTGTAAATGTAAAGTTGTTTTGTTAGTGGTTACAAAACATGTGAAAAATATATACGAATGCTGTTAATTGTCTTTCTGGTGGTTTTTGATTTAGTTATTGGTAAAATGGGTTTGCTGCGTTTCTTGTAGTCGGGGAAAGGCTGGGGAGAATTTGGGCATATTTCGCTCCTTTGCAACTTAATTAGTAGTCTTAGGGGGTGTTTGGGTTTATTTGTTTTATCGTGATATGCTTATGCTAAAAACTAACTACTTATAAGCTGCTAAACAATGAGTAATTCAGGAATAGCGTTTGGATTTGCTTATTTTGTATAAAAGGCAAAATACTCGAAATAAATAATGATTTGTTGAAAAATTCAATTAAATTCATTGATAAAACGTCTTTAAGTTAAATATAATATGTATAAAACAAAACCACTTTTGCATAAAAATTAGCAGACAAAATTAGTAATCCCAAACACCCTTTATAGCTTACATGAGTCTTGAACTTTTGGGCAAATACCAGATTACGTAGCTTATATTGTGATGAACAATCAGGTTAGCAGATTGTGGAATATTGTGAATACTTCTCTTCGAGCAACCTCTTTTTGTTAAAGTACCGAAACCAAGATGAATAATGTGGATTGGAACTAAACCGCTATTACAATGTTAAAAGCTATTTTGTTTAGGTTCATATGGGTTTTGAACTGTGGTCTTATGAACACCGCCCCTAAAGTTTCTCTTAAGGTAGAAAAAAGCTTTTTACTCAAGAGGTGTTGTTAGATGTATTGGATACTTGTTTAACGTTTAGTATTATGTGTCTTATAATTTATATTTTGCCAATGTTGTAGTCTTTTTGGGTTAGAAATAGCAATTTAGGCATGCGAAATGTCTCACATACGTTGTCTATGACTTTACATATCGTGTTAGTGCTTTTGATAGTTTTCCATTAAGGGCATGTGGCCATCTTCCACTCTGCATATGGACATCTAATTAAGGACATCTAATAATAACGGTATTGATGTTTTTTGTTTTTTTGTTTGTTGTAGTATCAGACGTGTATTTAGAAAAACCGGATGATCAGTTAGTTGATTCGCCAAACCTAAAGCTACTAAAATTGAAATTGGAGGAGATCGGAATAGCCTGTGGATCTTGTAAGCCTGGCCAAACATATGGCTTGCTATGTCCCATGGTATGCACACGTATCTCTCCTTCTCTATACTAATTTGGTCTCTTGTTTTTACGAACATAGAAACATTGCATTTAAACCTATAGAATGGTTGTATCTGTTGGAAAATTGGGAACTTTTTTATGTTGACTAAACACTATATAAGGCATCCGTATCTCATATTAAGGATTTTCTACTCCAACAGTGCAAAGGTGGCGACTCTGGAGAGAAGAAACTATCTCTCTTCATTGCTGAAGATGGGTAAGTTTCGTCATTGTATTTAAAGTTTGACACATTTGCTAATGACAACCAAAATCCATATAACACAGTATTTATCTCTTTATTTTATTTTGACATAGGCTTAGTTAAATTGTTGTAGTAATGAAGCTGCGTGGAGTTGTTTTCGGGCCAAGTGTGGATGGAAAGGCATTACAAGGGTAAAATATTTTATTTCTGTAAGATATACTACTTGCTTTCCTTTGGTGCACTTAACGATTATAATAGTTTAATGATGTTGCAGGGTGCAGCAGACGTCAAATCGAGTTACAAAATGATGAGTAAAGTCACAAGAGTGAAAAAAGTCAAAGGACTCGTAGAACGTGATTTAAATTTAGAATCTTTGTGCCCCGATGTAAACTTTTTATCTTCTTTGTGCTTATCTTAATAGTTTAGATGTGAAAGTTGCACAAAGTACCCATGTACAGGATCTTGTAAGATACGTGATTTTGGACATGATCTGTTCCTGTTTGATGTTATGCTATTTCTGTGATTCAGTTGGTTGAATATTTTGCTGAAAGAATGATATCTGAAGAGACATTACGGAGAAACTCGGTCATGCAAAGACGATATGGGAATCAGGTATACTACACAGCCTTTTCATTGTAAAGTTAAAAGCCTGTTTATAGTATTTGGGTAGAATAGAGGGGGCAATTGTGACCATTTATTTATTTATAAAGAATTAAACTGTTATGGACAATAAGTGCTTTGGGTTGCCCCATTTCGACTTGTATCAAAAAGGTTACCTGTTTTGTCATACACATTTTGACCCGTTCCCCAACCTTTCCAACCCGCATCATTTGCCACCTCTACTCCAGATATTACTACCTCCTCTGTTGTCTGATATGAGTCAGAAGCTTTTTAATCTTGTTGTAATAACTCATGCTCAATGTTATGTTGGCAGATTGTTATTGCATTTACTTATAGGCGAAAGGGGGATCTTATTAGTTGCAAGTATCGGGATCTTGCAAAGAAGTTTTGGCAGGTCCTCTCATTATTCACTCTCTTTATAATACCTGTTTGCTAAAACTGAGAAGCTCATCATGCTTTTGCTTATACTCTGCAGGAAAGTGATACTGAAAAGATATTATATGGGCTCGATGATATAGAAGGAGCAAGTGATGTCATCATTGTAATATTTTCATCTTAAGACTCATTTACATGTGTACCTCACTTCATAATCTTATGGTTTTTTCTATTTCTATTTACTGATTTAACTCTTATTTTATCATAATAGGTTGAGGGTGAAATGGACAAACTTGCAATGGAAGAAGCTGGTTTCAGGAATTGCGTGAGTGTTCCCGATGGTGCTCCTCCAAGTGTTTCCACGAAAGGTGTACCATCTCAAGAAGAGGTTAGAGTTTACTATAACTATAATCTTTGAATTACTGTATTATCATTTTTGTGTCTCTTTTGCTGGATTTTTGTCACAGTACTAAAGCTTTTCCTGAGTTGGAACAAAGCTTTTGTAAATATTATATTTATGATTTCAAGAGTTTCTTAATTTGCAACTTTTGTTATGACCGGATAAAGTCATGGACTGATGTCCTTCCACTATAAATGGAATTGACACTGCCTTTTTTTTATATGAATGCAGGATGTAAAATACCAATATTTATGGAATTGCAAGGAGTATTTAGAGAAGGTATTTATAACTACTTCCTATTGTTTGTATCGATTTTTGTGTTATATGTATAGATATAGCAATTTTAACCCATTTGCTTATTTTGGGTTGATTTGGATTGATCAGTTTTAGCCACCACCAAATGGCCTAGTGGCAAGGCACTTTGACTTCCTCACAAGAGGTCAAGGGCTCAAACCTCACTAGGTGGACATTTGAGGGTACGTGAATTTGAGTCAAAGACTCGCTCTCCCTGGGTAACCGGAACAGGGAAAAACCTTATCCGTTTTTGGATTGATTAGTTTAAGTGCTCCCAAAAAAATTACCCAAATGACATCGACACATAATTAATTTGTCTTGCAGGCGTCTCGCATAATACTCGCCACAGATGGGGATGAGCCTGGTAAAGCCTTAGCTGAAGAGTTAGCACGTAGGCTAGGAAGAGAAAGGTTGACTCAAACGACTGCCTGATATTGACTTGTTAGTCGTGAATTTATGGTTTCTAACAATGACCAATGATCTTTTTAAATGATTTAAAACAGGTGTTGGCGAGTCACATGGCCTACTAAAAACGAAAAGGAGAATTTCAAAGATGCTAATGAGGTTCTGATGTTCATGGGTCCCGCTGTATTGAGGGAAGTTATCGAGTCTGCTGAATTATATCCCATTAAAGGTTTATTCAACTTCAGAGATTACTTTGGTGAAATTGATGCATATTACCATCAAAAATTTCTTGCCGAGCTTGGAGTTTCTACCGGATGGAAAGCTATGGATGATTTATATAATGTATGTTTACTTGTTCTTTATATAGGTAGAAATTTGCCATAATTGTGCCACCTATAACTGTGTATCTTTACTCTTACTTATATTACGTCTAATTTGGGTGACGGGTCAAAATGTTTTTAGGTCAACAGAGGTAGTTTTTTGTACGGGTTTACTTTGGGCGACTTTGATCTGTTTGACCTGTTTACTTTTTAGCTATTTTTTTTTTTACTTGTTTGTTCCATTAGAAAATTAATATAACCTGAATTGGTCATAAGTCATTGGGTCAACAATATGACATGACATCTACTAAATATTGCATGCTTATTTGTTTAGTTACATGTTACCTTATTGTAGGTTGTGCCTGGAGAGTTGACTATAGTCACTGGAGTCCCCAATTCAGGAAAGAGCGAGTGGATTGATGCATTGTTAGTCAATTTGAATGAAAGTGTTGGTTGGAAATTTGCACTTTGTTCTATGGAGAACAGGGTATGTATGTTCTATGATCCATAAAATAGCTATTATTGATTTGTATATGTTTCGTTTGATGTCTTCTTGGCCATATGATTATTAATTTGGATGTTTTATGCTCTATACTTTTAGGTTAGAGAGCATGCAAGGAAACTTCTCGAAAAGCGCATGAAGAAGCCATTCTTTGATGTGAGGTTAGTGTTTTATTATAGTCTTAAATTGATTTCCTCGTAATCTTGAAATTCATTTATTAACCATGGAAGCTCAAAATGTCTTAACATGACACGAAGTCACCTTTAGATACCTACTTTTAGATGAGAGGAAATCTGCCTTTTCCATATTTTCATCATATTACACAGTTGTGTTACTTTATGCTTAATGTCATGGTGTATGCCAGATATGGAAAATCCGTTGAAAGAATGACTGTGGAAGATTTGGAGGTAGGAAAGAAGTGGCTAAGTGATACTTTTCATCTCATAAGGTCAGTTCCAGTATCACTCAGTTTTTCTATCTTAATATTAGGGCTGTAAACGAACTGAACGTTCAATGAACATTTCATGAACCGTTCGGTAAAAAGTTCGTTTATGTTCGTTCGTTTATTAAATGAACGAACATGAACAATATTTTACGTTCGTTTAGTTAAATGAACGAACATGAACAAAAGTCTCGTTCGTTCATTTATGTTCGTGAACGTCCGATTAGGCGTTCGTTAAAGTTCGTTTATTTTTATTTATCTATTTATGTTCATATATCATATCTTTTAATTTTATAATTTTAAAAATTGGTTTGTTTAAACAAAGCAACACTTATAAAACAATATATTGTGATGTTCAATAAAGTTTATGTTTGTTTGTCTATTTTCATTTATTTTCGATCGTTTATGTTCGTTTAGCGTTCATTTAGTATCTTAATGAACGAACATAAACGAACATGAACAATTCATTTTCTTAATAAACGAACTTGAACAAGAAAATTCATCCGTTTAAGTGTCCGTGTCCGTTTATTTGTCCGGTTAAAATTAAATGAACGAACATGAACAGGGCTCCGTTCGTGTTCGTCCGGTTCGATTACAGCTCTACTTAATATATTTTAAAAGGCTTTCTGTTAAATAAATCAAGAAGATAAATCTGTAGAGTACTATTTATTGCTCATTTTTATTAAGTCACATTTTCATTTCTGAGAAGACGTGACAAAGTGAGTGGGTCGATGGGTTGGGTAATGGGTCAAAATGGGTACTGTTTTCCATCTTTTCGTAAATTAAAATTCTAATACATAATAATCTATAGGTGCGAGAATGATTGCCTACCCAGTATCAATTGGGTTCTTAATCTTGCTAAAGCAGCGGTCTTAAGACATGGTGTTAACGGGCTTGTGATTGATCCATACAATGAGCTTGATCACCAGCGGCCTCCTAACCAGTGAGTAATTAAATTGCATTTATCCGGTCACATTTACAGATTTCTTTCTGATGCTTTTGGAATGAATATTTTTTCTTAACTGAACCTATCATTAATGCACAACAGGACAGAGACAGAGTATGTAAGTCAGATGTTGACTAGCATCAAGAGATTTGCTCAACATCATTCATGCCATGTATGGTTTGTGGCACATCCTAAACAGGTAATGCCTTCATTACTTTAACCCGTTTAGCGGTAAATGGATTGATTTGGGTCACACTGTCTCTACGGATTAAATGGGCAACCTTATAAAAGAATTGGCCAAATTGGATAAGACCACCTGAATCACTTAATGTCAAAAACTATAGTTTAATCATATTTGACGCATTGGTTATCTATAGCACTTACGAAACAAAAATAAAAACAAGTTTCTACATGGTCGGCTACTTGACCCATTTTGAGGGTACTCAATTGCCCGTTTTGACCCATTACCCCATCTGTCCCATGGATAGCCATTGATCTAACTTCTAAAGTATGTTCAACAGTTGCAGCAATGGACTGGAAAACCTCCAAATCTGTATGACATTAGTGGAAGTGCCCATTTCATAAACAAATGTGATAATGGAATTGTTGTTCATCGAAATAGGAATCCAGAGGAAGGTCCAATGGACCAAGTGCAGGTACTATGCTTCTCATTAGTTAGTTGACAAATTCTGTTCTTGTATGAATAAGCACATAAAATGACCCGAAAGGACATTTGTGGAAAAAGGAGACATCTTATGATTTGAGAGTAAAAGTCTCTCATTGATTACTGATTATTGCGGATAAAAGTCACAACAACCAGCTTTCATATGCAAGTCCATACACCCCCTTAGTCTTATCAGATATGCATTACTCTTGATCTTATATATAATTCTTTTCTCCTAGATATGTGTGAGGAAGATTCGGAATAAAGTCTCAGGAACGATAGGTGATGCAATCTTGCAATATGATAGGTATTTTGCTTCTGGATTCTTTATGTTTTTACTACACCCGAGTCTTAGCAGCCTGATCATTTTCTATATTTTAGCAGTCAAACCTAGTTTTTTTTCTATTTTTTATTTTTTATTTTATTTATTACTTATATTGTTTTTTTGGGGGACTTTGTTCCTTGATTCACAATTCGTATCACGAATTTTTAATCACTCCACACTTTTTCATAGAACTAACTCAATGTGTGGATTGCAGAATATATTATTAAACTGAAGTTTATTATTAGGAGTATAAAATAACTTTTTGCTATTTTTACTCCTGCAGAGTAACTGGTCAATATATGGACCTCAAGTAGCCAAAGGACATTGGTGAAGGTTTTGTCTTGATATTCATCTTGTTAATTATTATTTTTTACTTTTTTGTATAATGTCCAAACTTTGTAAGAAACGTAATTTGATGGGTGAATTTTGAAAACATTGATTTATAGAAATCATGTTTGTATATCTCGCTAGGACCACATTCCGCCATTCTTCACACCTGTTTAAGTTTCTGGGTAGCCTTGGTTTGACGACTTCAACTATTTTCATTTTTCACAAGGCATTGAAATTTACTTATTTAACATCTAGATCCGATTCAATCAACTAGTCACCGATAAATCAAAGATTTGATATAAATTGCTAAACATCATTTTATTCATATAAAAACTGATGCAAAGCCATACAGTAGATTTCCATACGGGCTTGCACGAGATGTATTCCAATACGCAATTCTTTGTCAAATTCATCACTATAAACCTTGAGAAATGATAATAAATCGCGTATTAGTGTTTTTACACTATGCAGACTTTTAACCCCTAAAATCTTAATTAAGTCGTCACTCTTGGAGATCACATGATGGTAATTCATATTGATAAGTCTTCGCTTCCATGGGTTGTCCAGTTTGGAGTTAAGGCCATGTGAGCTACTTACCTGAATATCTTCCACGGCTCTGGCCAGCATGGCTTACATTGCGAGCGGGAACACCACTCTGGGCTTCCCTTTCCCGCAAAATTTATTTCCGCTCATGAAACTTTCGCAATCGTCTTCCCAATTGTTTCCCGCAACAACATTCTCTGCCCAACCCGTCCTCCCATGGTACTTCCCATGCTCTAAGATATTACTACCATATATCAGTTTGAGTCGCCATTTAGAACTTAATTAGCTTTAAAGTACTGGTGGTAATTAACAGAAATTACTTAATAAGGTTCTACCAACAAACTTATTTTTTCATGTCATAGATTTTAAAGTGATGGTTCCTAGTTTAGTGGTAATAGATTTTATTCAATTTAGCTTCATTTTGGTTATTCAAATTTTTTAAAACTTTGACCCTTCTCATATTAACACTAGTCTCACTTGTTAAATCACGACAATTATGTAATTGGATAATGATCCAATCTACTCTTTTATCTATAAAACAATGCCAAAAAAAAAAAAAAAAAAAAAAAAAAAAAAAAAAAAAAAGGAAAG
This sequence comes from Artemisia argyi, assembly GCA_030686995.1. Lineage (NCBI taxonomy): Eukaryota > Viridiplantae > Streptophyta > Magnoliopsida > Asterales > Asteraceae > Artemisia > Artemisia argyi. Next base: position 90,363,071 of record CM060686.1, read on the forward strand.
TGCTCATTCCCTTAACACATATGACATATCATGAACACAAGTTTATGAACATGCAACACTGTTCTCAGGTAACAAAACTGTAGAGTTAATTCCTTAACACGACAGAAAAATAGAAAATTCACTGTCACACTTTTAATATTCTCATTTTTTGTTAAAATTAAAAGAGAAAAGTTATCAATGTAAGATATTGTATGCTTTATTTGCAAATGTAAATATCTGGAGATAGCTATAGGATGCAAACTTGGGTTTACAATCATTAAAAATTACCAAAATACTATTCGTATTTTATTACTACTATTATTATTCCATGAAAAAAGCAACTGAAGATGATTATATAACCAAAATTATAGTAAATTTTATTTACTTCCATTTGTGACAAGCAATGATAATTTTAGCTTATAACGAAGAAACTTCTTTTTCTATAATCAAACTCGAGAAGACTAAAAATGAAACTTCTTCATCAGCTTTTACAAATACGTACTGTAAAATTAAACAAATCGGATAATGGAATGCATTCTCAAGATCTACTTCATTTAGAATCCGTTTTCGTTACAACAAAAATTTCAAGAAAGATTAAAAACAGTAACTGAGGACTAGTTCAAGAACCATTTCAGTATTCTAAAATCATTTTTTTTAACTAATCAAAATAAAACAAAAAAATTACAACTTTTACCATGGTAATTACCAAACAACAGAAACTAACCATTAATCAGCAGGGACCACTTTGGTAAACTTCTCCGAAACAACTAATCCAACTAATTTTACCATGGTAATTACCAACAACCAACCAGTAACTTTTTTCAACAAGCTTCTTGAAATCAATTCACAATCAACATCAAACAAATACCCATCAAGAAACTAACCCAACAACTCAAACCAACTCCCTTAACAACCCCCAACGAACTCCCAACTTCTTCCGGCGGCGCCGTTACTTCACCACCCTCTCTTGGCGGCGCCGCCACTTCAGCCGGCGGGGGCGGCGGGGGCGCCAAACTCACACCAGCATCACCATAAATATGATAATCAAGAATCTTGTCAACCCCATGCACACAAACAGCCCCAGTAGTATAAAGATCAGGCTGCATAACCAAAGCATCATCCACACTGAAAAAACCATTAGTATTATTCGTGATAACAATCGTTTTCGACGGCAGAAGCGTAGGCAGCCTTGTATGCACTTTAAACATCTTCAAATCATTAAAAGATAGCCTTTGTGGTAAGATATGATAAGGGATAATAAAAGGGTCAAATGTATATGCCCCAGTAGCTGATTCTGTTAAATGGGACAAAGCATCGTTGCCCGGTACGAACAATGTAGCTTGCGTTGGGAGAAAGTTGGACGTTGAAGATGTTGGCAAGGTGGCATTTGACGTTGGGTTGAAGAGGATATTGGCCCATGTTGCGAAATCGCCTGCCCCTATTAAGGCGTCTATTATGTTTTTTAGTTGTTCTTGTTGGATGGATGGTGAATTTGTTGTTGGTGATGGTGGTGGTGGTGGAGGGGTGGTGGTGTGTGGTGGTGGTGGTGGTGATGGAGATGGTGACGGAGAGTGGTGGTTGAGGGAGGAGATGTGGCGGAGATTGGTGGTGAGAGCCACCGTAGTGATGAGGAGGAAAATTGAAAAGTATTTTGTCATGATGACGTAAGCAAGTAATTTGGTTAGGATTGAGTTAAGTATTGTGATTATGATTTGTGTTACTATTATTTATAGTCGTTTGAGTTATGGTCTATAGTGGGTAAAAATTTATAATAACTTTTTTTATCTATAAAATACAGTAGTTAATAGATTAATGGCATATATGCAAGTACTTTGGACATGGACTTGTTGATTTGTATTTTTGTTTGATTCGTTTTGATCTTTTTCCAATTGGGTAAAAAAAAATTAATTTTAGCTTATTAATTAGGAAAAAAACTTAATTGCAATTAACTAATTTTTTTGGTAAGAGATGTGTGTGATCATTTAGAAATAAACTAGAAAGAATTTACTCATGACTTTGTTGTGTTTAAATCGTTGGATCTAAAGATAGGGTGATACAGGTGAGGTTGTTCATTCGGTTTTATCCTGTATGTCGGGTTTCGGGTTTGTGAAAGATGGTATGGAACCTTTCACACTGGCTACGGCTGAAATTTATAACTGAATACAATTACTAATAGAAGTTTGCCAAGAGTTGAAGATTAACCTTTTGTGTGAGTTGTTTAATTATCCGAATGCACAACATAAAATGAAATATCTTCGATTTAGTAAGATTGAAAATCATTTAACCGGGAGTTAAAAGTCATCAAGTTTTACATGAACAAAGAATATCAATGAATCAGAACATCTACTTCAAGTTGAAAGAGTCCGTCTTAATTTAACTGTCTAGTGATTACTATCAACGACCGAATTGTGAATCGAGAACAAGTAATGCATTGAAGCATGTTTTGGTGATGATCGACATCATCCAGGTGGTTAAGTTATCGGTTAGACTAACCTACACGTTGGACAAAAAGGGGGAGATTGTTAAGTTTATTTTTATTATGTGCTAGCGTAAGGACTAGTTAGTAAAGTACGTAGTTAGGAAAAATCAAATAACGTCGACAGTAAAATATGCACGTATTTGCCTTTCTAGTAGCTTAAACCGGATCATTTGCCCCAAAAGAAACCCATAAACTTGGACCAGATGAACATATATATATCCAAACACCAAACTAGCTTAATTATGACTGTTTCAAGATGTTATAAGCTCATAAGCTCTCAAAAAGCCACTCCAAACACCTACCAAGACATAAAATATTAAGGGTGAAACGGTGATAAGTCATTATATATGTTTGAATGAATAGCAACTAGTAAAAGCTAGGTGAAATAAATAAAATTTTAGGCTTATGTAAATTTATTGTTTGAGAAGTGTGGTACTCGAAGTCTGAGTATATACTATTAGATGATAGGTTAGTGGATCTCTTGGCGTCATTTCAGTGAGTCATAGGCCGGGCTTCTCTTCAGCAGAGTCTTTTTGGTTCTTGACGACGATGGTTGCCCAAGTCTAATTGTGGGCTTCGAATCCATTAGGTTTGGAGTTAGGATTACTTAGCTTGTTCACTAAATTATGTTTTTATTATAAATACACATGTAATCCTTCGTATACAATTTCAAAGCAAAATTCAATTATAGAACTAGTTTACTATTAAACGAAAACAACCAGCAACTTAGTTAAAAAAATTTATATTCTTGCCAATCTTTTCAATCAACTGGAAGAAAAATTTTATATTCTTACAGACATTGTAATCCACCCAAGTGACTAAGAGCCCAGGGTATAACAAAATTATAGTACAAAATTTATGCATAACATAGGCGTTACACCAGTGCTTCATCTGGGCGTCGTGCTGATGGGCAACGCTGAGAGTATATTTTGTTTGTATGGTTGTGTTTTAGGTGTATTGTATTAAGTCCAGTTTTTAGTGTTATTGGTGGCGATTTAAACTTGGCATGTGCCAACACTTTTTTCCATGCACACTCGAGCTATTTGTATGGTAATTTTCATAAATTTATATACTTGTGTCATAATTTGATCAATGTCATTTGTTAAACTTTTCACAACTCTGATTACTTGTACTTTCTTCACATAGATTATAAGCCCATGGGTACCATGGGGCCACCCAACGCCAATTCCCACATGGCCAAGAAAATGGCACCGCCTCCTTCAGGAATACAGCAAACTGCAAAAGCATTTACCCTTCAAAACCATACTAGTCATCTTACAATAACAAACACAAAATGAATGGTAATTTTCTTCAAATTCAATATAAAACTACTAGTCATTTTACTATAGAGCCGAATCCTCCTATATCCATCTTATGTGTAATAAACCTGCTCACCAACACTGGTGGAAGTCATCATCGAATAGTTTTTTAGAGTGCCCTATTATTTAATAGGATTTTTATTGCGCAATAGATTATCGTTTACAATTATAGCACAAATGGAGGAATATCACTTTAGATGAATCATATATGATTCATCATCATTTTGCTCACAGATATTACCCTCATCATGACTTGTTTACAACCTGATCAAATAGAAAACACAATGTAGCTCTGGAGAGACTTGTGTGTACAAAACTCAGCAAGTATTAAAAGCGTATGTAGTAAGATAATTGAGGTGTATAGACACAGCAGCTGGCACCTCTTTACGGACAGAAAACATACAATTAAGTTGGGATGGGAGTTAATTACTATTCATATGTGAATTCAAACAAACTGTCTTGTTGATGAGTATGATTAAAAACAAGACCTGTGGAACTTTGTTTACGAATACTATACAAAAGAATGCGGTATCATCACCTCAAAATGGATACAACAGAGTAGATGGTTTAATATGTATGTATACTTTGACGTGGTTAGTTGAAAGAACTCGCAAGCACATGATGGTCATTTAACCCCATTCCTTTCTTTTTCCCGCATCAAGAAATTGCATGCTAGCAATGCTGCCCCAACAGCAGGTTCCACCTGCAAGAACAAAGTCACAAACATTAGAGTGCTATTTGTTCAAGATTTCCCCAACTTATAGGAAGGATTTTATTTCACTGTTTTAAATTTGATCTTATTTAGAGGAGGCAATTTCAGCCCATTTACCTAAAAAAAGGTTTTAACTTTTATTTCTTACACGGGTCAAATGATAAAATTTGAAGACTTGGCAAACAGTAAACGCGTCAAAAGCCGTCCAAAGTGTATCCAAGTGTCTGCAACCTCTTAAAATGTTCTATTAATAAGCTTTACATTACTAACTAATTGATATAATATTTCAAACTGCTTCTCAATACATTAACTTTTTATTAAATATTATCGAGTATGGACTACCCGTTTTGATTTGTAAAATAATCACTATGTTGACCCATTAGGGAGCCAGCGCCACACATTCTGCTTCTGCCACTTCTAATCTAACTCAGCTTAACCAATTTAACCCATAAATGAATAACACACAACCCAAATCAGCCTGTTAACAAGTAAATAATTCACGATGGCCGCCCGTAATTATAATCCTGTTGTTAAATGTTTAATAGGTCACAAATTCAGACAACTGACCTTAGGTCGAACAGGGATAGCACCAGGGTAGGTCTTCATAAGAGAGTCAATAACCTTCTGTCCAATATCCCAGTTTTTATTAGCTACGAGGACACCACCAACCAACACGATTGGAAATTGGCCATTACCATCTGCAGTCAATTACCAAGTTGTACGTAAAAAGCCTGTGTCTTCTATTAAACAAATGATATAACGGTAAGAATGAGAACAAAATTAAATACTGGCTGTAGATTTTTAAGTGGTTTAAATGAATTTTGGAACGAACAGCAAATCATATACCTCATATACACAGAGGTGGCAATGTCACCCATTTACCTTATGTATGGGTTTATATTGGGTTGTATTTTATCTCAAAACAGTCAAGTGAATTGAAAATTAATTTTAGCTAGTAGGGGAATGGGAGAAACAGGTTGAAAAACACCAATAATCCTGTTATTGTAGAAAACCTCCCAAACCTTTTTAGTTATAATTTATGTCGAATAATCTTATGAAACAGATAATGGACAAGAGTATTGTGCAAAAAGGTGTTGGTGGCCTGGTGGGTGAACCTAACACAAGCTAAAAAGAAGACAAGTTTCAATCCAGCCACTTTTGGACCCAACCGCCCCAGGTCCACACGTCTAGCCACCTTTACATATGATTGGTTGTTGATGCTCCCTTAAGGTTACAAACTTAACTTATTTGGTACTTGAGAAAAAATTCACACCTTCACCACATAAACCAAGTCTATGAATAACCGCTTTAACTGTTAAAGCCAATTCTGCAACAGCATTGTTTAGTATCTGATTTGCAACTCCATCACCAGCCTCGGCACAAGAGATAACCAGTGGAACTAGTGCTGCAATACGGGCCCACGACGGATCTGCGTAAGTCCACCTTGCACCCATAAGAAAGAATTTATTATTCTTAAAGAAGTGAGTATATTGCTTTATAAAGAAAAAAAAAAAAAAAAAAAAAAAAAAAAAAAAAAAAAAAAAAAAAAAAAAAAAGAAAGAAGAAGAAGAAGAAGAAGAAAAATCTAGATGAGCTGGAATAAGTGATGCATTTACTTTGTGATCTTCATAAGAACTGTAAACTAGAAAAAACAAGAAAAAAAATCTGGTGGATGGAAAAAGTAGTTACTAGATTCATGAGAGATACCCAATGAGTTCATCGGGAGATGGAAGACTGAGTGATTTCAAAATAGAATCTTTAAGCATTGTGTGAGGACCTCGGCCATCATGAGCTCTCACAACAGCTGTCAATGCCTGAGCAGCAATCCCATAGCCACTGCACGTAAATGTCACTAATCAGACAATGTGATAAGTATTTGGTTGCATAAAAAATTCCTAAAAAATTTAAGGTTTGAGATCCCATAGTGAACTACTCATTAGTTATCCTCATTTCTACATCAAATAAAATCATAATCCTTTTAAGGGGAAAACACAAGAAAAGAGCACAAAAGACTAAATCGAAGTACATTACAAATTATAAACACAGCAAGAAGTATTTGCAAAGAAAAAAATATTACACATGAGATGTTATTTTAGCATGTTAAAAAATATACAAAGCACCAGGAGTTTAAAATGACCAACATCTTATAGAATTGTAATAGCTCCATTGAAGGAGGCACGTGATAAAAAATAGGTCCCATTCGCAGCCCCGCAAACAAAAGTACCATGACAGAAGAATGAGATTTTTTTAATATAGCTAGTTGTATGTGTTATCCTATTCTTTCAAGATCTAGGATTGCTGTTCGATTCATGTGTATAATCTGTTCCACTTGGTCCAAAAGTCTGCTGCTTTGTACACAGTATTTGGGCAGATGCCTGTGGAAGTTCCATATCCCCTATGATTTGTAGGCACCCCTTTTGTACAAAGTCAAGAGATTGCATGGATGGAAAAGGATGTACAGAATCATATATCTTACAAAACAGGACAGGCCCACCCAAATATCCCATAAAAACAATGAAGATACCTATATGCGTGTTCAAAACGCATGAACCAAAAGTCCAGAATGTACTACAAACACGATACAGGATATCAAACTCATAAAACTAAAACAATTACACCTTATGTCTTACAAAGTATTAACTGGAATTTTCTGATTCTTCTATTTAAGTACAACCCAAACCATTCACTAATTATCAGATATTTTATTTATATCATCTGTTCATATATAATACATGACCACACTTGGAGAAAGCTTTAGAGTACCATTTTCAATGCTATTCACTAAAACGTGAATAGTGAAAACGATTGGAAATTGGCCATTACCATCTGCAGTCAATTACCAAGTTGTACGTAAAAAGCCTGTGTCTTCTATTAAACAAATGATATAACGGTAAGAATGAGAACAAAATTAAATACTGGCTGTAGATTTTTAAGTGGTTTAAATGAATTTTGGAACGAACAGCAAATCATATACCTCATATACACAGAGGTGGCAATGTCACCCATTTACCTTATGTATGGGTTTATATTGGGTTGTATTTTATCTCAAAACAGTCAAGTGAATTGAAAATTAATTTTAGCTAGTAGGGGAATGGGAGAAACAGGTTGAAAAACACCAATAATCCTGTTATTGTAGAAAACCTCCCAAACCTTTTTAGTTATAATTTATGTCGAATAATCTTATGAAACAGATAATGGACAAGAGTATTGTGCAAAAAGGTGTTGGTGGCCTGGTGGGTGAACCTAACACAAGCTAAAAAGAAGACAAGTTTCAATCCAGCCACTTTTGGACCCAACCGCCCCAGGTCCACACGTCTAGCCACCTTTACATATGATTGGTTGTTGATGCTCCCTTAAGGTTACAAACTTAACTTATTTGGTACTTGAGAAAAAATTCACACCTTCACCACATAAACCAAGTCTATGAATAACCGCTTTAACTGTTAAAGCCAATTCTGCAACAGCATTGTTTAGTATCTGATTTGCAACTCCATCACCAGCCTCGGCACAAGAGATAACCAGTGGAACTAGTGCTGCAATACGGGCCCACGACGGATCTGCGTAAGTCCACCTTGCACCCATAAGAAAGAATTTATTATTCTTAAAGAAGTGAGTATATTGCTTTATAAAGAAAAAAAAAAAAAAAAAAAAAAAAAAAAAAAAAAAAAAAAAAAAAAAAAAAAAAAGAAAGAAGAAGAAGAAGAAGAAGAAAAATCTAGATGAGCTGGAATAAGTGATGCATTTACTTTGTGATCTTCATAAGAACTGTAAACTAGAAAAAACAAGAAAAAAAATCTGGTGGATGGAAAAAGTAGTTACTAGATTCATGAGAGATACCCAATGAGTTCATCGGGAGATGGAAGACTGAGTGATTTCAAAATAGAATCTTTAAGCATTGTGTGAGGACCTCGGCCATCATGAGCTCTCACAACAGCTGTCAATGCCTGAGCAGCAATCCCATAGCCACTGCACGTAAATGTCACTAATCAGACAATGTGATAAGTATTTGGTTGCATAAAAAATTCCTAAAAAATTTAAGGTTTGAGATCCCATAGTGAACTACTCATTAGTTATCCTCATTTCTACATCAAATAAAATCATAATCCTTTTAAGGGGAAAACACAAGAAAAGAGCACAAAAGACTAAATCGAAGTACATTACAAATTATAAACACAGCAAGAAGTATTTGCAAAGAAAAAAATATTACACATGAGATGTTATTTTAGCATGTTAAAAAATATACAAAGCACCAGGAGTTTAAAATGACCAACATCTTATAGAATTGTAATAGCTCCATTGAAGGAGGCACGTGATAAAAAATAGGTCCCATTCGCAGCCCCGCAAACAAAAGTACCATGACAGAAGAATGAGATTTTTTTAATATAGCTAGTTGTATGTGTTATCCTATTCTTTCAAGATCTAGGATTGCTGTTCGATTCATGTGTATAATCTGTTCCACTTGGTCCAAAAGTCTGCTGCTTTGTACACAGTATTTGGGCAGATGCCTGTGGAAGTTCCATATCCCCTATGATTTGTAGGCACCCCTTTTGTACAAAGTCAAGAGATTGCATGGATGGAAAAGGATGTACAGAATCATATATCTTACAAAACAGGACAGGCCCACCCAAATATCCCATAAAAACAATGAAGATACCTATATGCGTGTTCAAAACGCATGAACCAAAAGTCCAGAATGTACTACAAACACGATACAGGATATCAAACTCATAAAACTAAAACAATTACACCTTATGTCTTACAAAGTATTAACTGGAATTTTCTGATTCTTCTATTTAAGTACAACCCAAACCATTCACTAATTATCAGATATTTTATTTATATCATCTGTTCATATATAATACATGACCACACTTGGAGAAAGCTTTAGAGTACCATTTTCAATGCTATTCACTAAAACGTGAATAGTGAAAACGATTGCTGACAACTCACGGAAGTCCAAAATCTGAGAAAGAATACAGCAGGGGTAACGACACTCATACTAAATCTCTCAACAGGCACCAGAGAGTGAGGACAGAGACGTAGACAACCTATGGGAGACATGATTTAAATCCTGTCTCCATTTCTGAATTATTATCCCCAAGAACAGAAATAATGCATCTTAGGATTCCATAAATTTCTCTTCTTCAGCACATTTAGATGAAGCAAATCAACTGGGACACAAAACCTATATACATACGTTTTTATCTGTAGTTAAAACATAGCACCCGCTACCTTAGGAACACATAACCAGTCCTAACTTACCCTGTTACCAGATTCTGGAAATCAAATGGTTGAGTGCTTCAGCCCAAAAGAATATTCGACACCCTGGAGGCTCACCTAGCTAATAAAAGAGTACAGTCCCTAGACCAAGTTTGGAACCCACACCAGAGGAGCTCATATGAACAGGAATTAATGGTCCAAAATATTGGAAGTTTGCGTACTGCCTCATAGGTTAATTTTTAGCCCATGTCTCTCATAGATAGTCCACAACTAAGAAAATACAGTTGGGTGTCACTGCAAATGGTATGGTTTAGTAAAGAATAGAAAGTTATATTGCCCTGGTTATACGGATATTTACAATTTCCCACAATTACTGTTATATACATTCCCAAACCACAGTTCTAGAGTTTAAGAGCTGCATTCCAACTCCTATATTTGCATTCCCAAAACATACAGGATCGACACAACCGGATTTGTCAAAACTATACACCGCCGCCGCTTTGCGTAGGTACTCAGCTATTTTTCTAATACGCACATACATATGGCTAAGAAAATCTCAGCATACACTCAGATTACAAAATACATCGATCACTAAATGGTCAGTAAAGTTTTTGTAAGTCACTTAATTGAACAACAAGTAACCTCAAACTATAACCAGAAATTGCAAGTACTTATATTTCTAAGCATGCTGATTGTCAATCGTTAGTGTTACCTATATTTCCAATACAAGTATTATACAGGACTTATAAAATTACCTGCCCCAGTCACCCAAGATAGGTCCCCCACCTGCCGCACGAGCCTCCTTTCCATCTTTAGAACAACCGTAAGCAATGCTTCCTGTACCAGCAATCAAAACACATCCATGAAGTTGCCCCATGGACCCACTTGCGAGAGCTGCTACTGCATCATTTTGAACGTAAAGCCTGACATGCCTCGGGAATATCTCACTGCCAACATTATAGTATCATATATGTGAATATTGTACAAAGATAAACCGTGAATGAAGTGAGATATATGTAGATTAAACCTCAGCCAATTTTGTATCCGTTCTTGATCTTTAGGATGATTGACACCGGATACACCTAAACAAACAGCTTTAACAGCGGATGGTTTTGCTCCTGAGTTTGAAAGGGCTTCCATCATCACCTGCTTCAATGTTTCTCGGGCCAATTTTTCTGTCATTTAACATTACTAGTATCAGACAGTCACATCTACAAACATGCGATGCTATAGATACTGTTACTACAACCTGTTGTAGTATTGTACTAATCACTTCCATTATGGTCAGTGTTTGGCAAATTCTGATTATTAAACGAAATAATTGATACAATAATGAATCAAGGATACCCCAGGGATATCACTAAGCCTACGTTGCAGTATACAGTCTATATCAAACTTGCTATTTAATCCCAATGTTAACCGGTAATTGCTGAGATTTGAACTAATTAGTTTGATAAAAAGGGAAGAATTTGAGCAACTGAAGTGTGTGTTGGAAATGTTTTGATAGTTGAAACCGGCATGTTGCAGACTTTAACGAGTGTGACGATGGTCTTAAGTGATCACTTTGATCTCAACCTCTCAGCAGCTATTAAAGGGTTATCATTTCTAGATGATCGGATACTCACCATAGACACCCGCACAATACACCATGTTGTCCCTCTTTATAACAATACTGATTGGCTATTCTCTCATCCTAGGGGTACGATTTACTGTCACACTCGCTAGTGATACTTAAACATACAAGCAAGTGTTACGATTAGTATTCTTACGAATTCTGGTCAGGTCATTGTTATCATCATCATCAAGATGTGTCTAACAAAATAACTAACATATTCACAAATAAGACATGACATTACATCAACAACACCAAACAGAGCCTACAAATGTTAGAAAACAAAAATGGGTACTACCTCCGACACTGTTGTGATTAGAACAACCTGCAACAGCACGACCAAGAACAGGAGGAACATGATCATCATCATCGGAAACACTAAAACTAAGAGGGATGCAGACACAAATAGTTGATGTGGTCCCACCATCTAAACCCAATAATACCACTGCTTCTTCTTTATCGTCAACATTATTATCATATTCTGACCCCATTGTTTTCTTGTAATTAGTTAATGGAATGGAATTGGGCTACTTGTTGACTAGTGTGTTTGTGTAAGTGGTCACTCGCTCTTTCTTTTGTTTTTTATTTCGGTGTGTAACCCCTCAGAATTTGGACATTTTTCTACCCGTCAATTCTTTAACTTTCCTATTTATGTTTGTCTCTATTTGTCACACTTATTATATGTAGGGCTCCTGGAAGATTAGTGGTCCATTAGTGACTCTAATATTTGTTGGGATGCTGCTCAATAGTCGGTCCATTAACAGTTGTAATTTAGTCCACCAGTATCGGTACACTGGAAAAGCCTGCTTAATACTCACTTTCTTAGGCGATTCGTATCCCATCTTGCTCCAGAAGTTATCACACCTTTCTTCACGACAAAGTCTTTGGTAGGTGGCTCAGATCTAGGTTATACTTTCTTTGGCTGCATGTTCATGTGTTTGTACTACTTGTTATTCTGCTTGCGTTTTAGGATGCATGTTCAATTGCACTGCATGTCGTTTTCATATTTTTTTTTTTACTTTCCTGGCATTTGAAAAACTTACTAACAATTTGGTGGCGTTCTCATGTTATTTGCCATAAGTTATATGCCTATAGTCTAGATATCCTTTTGTGTTTTGTCTTTAGCTTTCCCTTTTGGGAAAATGGCAGGAAAATGCATCATCCTTGCCACTTTTTGTCATTGTATGTAACGTCCTTTTTTTTTTTTGAATTTGGCACTAACCTTTTTGAATCATGTCATTGTGTGTACTCACCTTTTTAAATCGTGCTATTGTGTGTACTTTGTGACCATTTTACCCCTACTTTTTTCAATTTTTTTAGGGGTAAAATGGTCATTTCACGGCTGAAAAAGTCGCAAAGTACATACAATGACACGATTTAAAAAGGTTAGTGCCAAATTCAAAAAAAATAAAGGACGCTACATACAATGACAAAAAGTGGCAAGTATGATGCCTTTTCCTGCCATTTTCCCTTCCCTTTTTGCTGCATTGGTTGTCTTTCGTTACTTTCCAGTCAGGTTGTGACTCTTTTGGTCTAAGCATTGTTAGTGATGGGAATGGCCCTCAACAACTTGCTGAGGAGGGTTTCGAAGTGTCGTTTATTGATAACATTTGCAAGAGAAAGTCTCCGGAATCGAATGACCTTTCGCCGAGTGGCGTGTCCGAAAGGTTAAGGAATGGTATAGATTCAGATACTGGATGTTCCTGTAAGTTTCGTATATATGTTGTTTATTCACATTGGTTGTCATTGGTGGTTGATCTTTGTATGTTGTATGCAGCGCACGTTGGAGAACTATATCAACTTCATGAGGAGTCTGTGTCGCAGCGTGGACATCAACAAGTAAGACCTTTCAGACTTTGCCATTTGCTTTTAGGTATCTTTGATTGGCATTCATAGTTTTCCATTTATGTCTTGACAGCAGGTGGAGGGGCCAGATGATGTTGTTGTCGTCAGTCATATAAATGAGCATGTGGCTCAGACGGATGTTGGCCTACATGTGTGTCGTTACCCTTCTGTTGATGCCCATGCAGGAGGCGTCCCTTCCGCACCACCTCTATTCGGAGGTTTGGCTTCCAATGCCTTACGCTATACTTTCGTGTAAGGCATTCACAAATAGGGCTGAAAGGAATCTTTTCCTGTAGCAGGGCCAGCCAAATGTCGTGTGCCGTTGGTGTTGGATTTTGGGGCGGGTATTGTGCGCCGAGATGTGACACTTCCTTCTATGACACAGTACAAAGGGGCCGGGGACCATCGTGCAGAGTTTGACCAAAACTGTCCTTGGCATATTTATACAGAAGGTGAAACAGCTAACCAACAAACAAGGTTCGTGAGAGGTGAGATGCTATGCTAACTATGATCAGCTTCAGTTGCTGTGGAACATCGGCGCACAACCTATATCAGATGGCGTATGATGTAGCTTATTCTCAAATTTGCACTTGCAGGTGTTCGTCGTACCTGTCCGAGGCCTACATCCCACAGCAAATCACGTACCCATCCCACCCTAATGACATGTGTTGCAGTGTTACACATAAGTATTTTTAGATGTTTTCAGTCTATTTGCGTGCGAAGTTGTCGGACGGCTGCAACTTACTAACGGCAGCCAGTGATGCACATCCACGCGTTCTTAGGAAAAGGAGGTTCAATGAGCCTTGCACAGGTACATGCAGATATTAGCTCCTCAAACTGTACGCCCAGCGAGTTCCTTAATCGTTTCGGATTCATCATTATACGCCCATTTTCACCCGCAAGTGTGACAATGGTCTTAACTGATGACGATCTCAACCTCTCATCAGCTATTAAAGGGTTATTATTTCTAGATGATCGGATACTCACCACCAAAAGACAGTCGCACAATACACCATTGTGGCTGTATCGAATCCTAGGGGTACGATTTACTGTCACACTCACTAGTGATACTTAAACATACAAGCAAGTGTTACAATTAGTATTCTTATAATCTTATGAAATCTGATCGGGCATTGTTATCACCATCATCATCATCATCATCATCATGTAGATGTGTAACAAAATAACTAACGTATTGACTAATACATGACATTACATCAAACAACACCTACAAATGTTAGAAAACAAAAAAGAGTACTACCTCCGACACTGTTGTGATTAGAACAGCCGGCAACAGCACGACCAAGAACATGGGGAACATCATCATCGGAAACACTAAAACTAAGAGGGATGCAGACACAAATAGTTGACGTGGTTCCACCATCTAAACCCAACACCACTGCTTCTTCTTCTTCTTCTTCATTATTGTATTCTGACCCCATTGTTTTCTTGTAATGGAAATGGAATGGGGCTTTTCTTGTTGACTAGTGTGTTTGTTTTTTATTCCCCTCACAATTTTGGACATTTTTCTACTCGTCAATTCTTAACTTCCCTACTTATTATCTTATTCTAGGTGCACATTTCGGTTAACCAGTTCGGTTTTACCCGGACCGGTTTGTGTGACCGGTTTGAGTCAACGTGGTCAAGAACCAGTCGGGGCGGTTAACCGGTTCGGTTCCAAACCGGCCTTGAGAGGAAAAAACCCAAACCTATCCGAACCGGTTTGGTTTCGGTTATATGCAGTTTGGTCGCGGTTAACCGGTTTGGACCGGTTTGTATTTTTTTTTTTTTTTTTTTTTTTTTTTTTTTTTTTTTTTTTTCGTTTTTGGGCCTATAAATACTAGTATACTTACTACCCATTGTCCCATTCACATAATTATCAGTTCTCACTTCTCAACATTCAAAATTCGATGTCTCGCAAAGATTTCTCGCAACAATTCCCAAGTCCTCGCAAAGATTTCTCACAACAATTCCCAAGTCCTCCAAACGAACTGGTGGTGATTGTGAACACTCCACCACCTGCAGAAAATGAAAATCAACAACAAAACACTCCAGTTGAGAATGAACCGGTAAACAATCCACCAGTGGAACAACGAGCGTTGACTGATGAAGAACTCTTTGAGCAAGATATGCAAGTCATGAGAGAGGCTGTAGAAGCAAAAGAACGTGAGGCAGCTGCTCGTACGGCTCGGGAAAATGCTCGTAGGGAGCGGCTAAACAAAGAAGCACCACACCGATGGGCATTGGGGTTAGGCCATCAGCCATCAGAGTATTCTTCGAGTGAGGAGGATGGCTGGGTCTCCGATGATTCATTTTATTATTTCGTAGTTTTATTTTAATTACCGTATCGTAGTTTCTATTAATCGTACTTTGTATTTCATGTTTTAACTTTAATGTTTAATGTAATCCGTGTTTTAACTTTAACGTTTAATGTGATTCGTGTTTTAAATGTTATGTTAGTTATTTTAGTTTAGGTGGAAATTACAAAGTAAACTGAATAAAATTCAACTTTTATTTAATACAATGAAAATACACTTAAAGAAAATACAAGATCAAACATTGAGTCTTTCTCGTGCTGAGCAATACTTGTACAAATGAGCCCTTAATGCACATTTGGAAACGGGATTCATTAAAAAGATCAATGCTTACATTGAGCCTTTCTCGTGCCATCCGACATTCGGACGTAGTTCAAGTTATTCGTAATAGTTGGATCATTACGATTCCATTGTAAAATCTCAACAATCATCGGTGGTGATGGCGGTGCAATTGGTTCAATTGGCTCCTGTCCTTGATTTGCCATTTGTGATTTACTTTCGGTTTGCAAATTTACACAACATAGTTATTTATAGTATATTAGGACATGCAATCATACAATGGCAGAAGTTAATAGCACAGCGTATCTGACATATTCAGAAGCAATCAATGCAAAAAATTATTAGCACAACCTTTTTGAAACTTTTTGAAGTGGGCGGTTTGACCGGTTTGAACCGGTTTTAAAACCGGTTTGAAACCGGTTAACATCTATATATTTTTTTTCCCCGCCTAGCAAATTTTTAATATTTTGGACCGGTTTGGGACCGGTTTTAAAACCGGTTTATACCGGTTAACCCTTTATTATTATTATTATTATTATTATTATTATTATTATTATTATTATTATTATTATTATTATTATTATGTCCGTTTTACGTCATTTACACAAAGTAACTTCTATTTAATACATAAAAAAAAATCACATATATTTCACAAACACTTTTATTTAATAATTCGAACGGGAATACATCACACATAATACATAAACTTAGAACGTGATACATCGAAATACAACACCCTTACACACCTAATACTGAAAGGAAATACAATGAAAGGAAATACATCACACATGGAAATGAAACACACATAATACATAAACATAATAAAGGAAAAGCTACTCGTAAATCTCTTCCTCGGATTCGGAATCGACGGACCTCCTAGCCTCGGCAGCAGCTTCATCTTATCTTATTTCTTCATTGGAAAGCAACTCACAGGTACCCTCTTGCACCTCTACCTCGTAGACCCCTCCTTCCATTTCTAAGGGGTCTTCAAGACTTGTACACTAAAAAGATCCCGAGCCATTTTGGATAGAACGGGAAACATTGTTTCCTTTGATTTCTAAAACGCCAAAACATCAAAGTCCACTTGTTGCTCAACCGGAATACATGAGATAAAATCGGTTCCAGTATACCTTGTATATTCATTGTTTTGGAGACAATCACTCCTTACCCGTTTGTTGGGATTTTCTCTTAACTTTTGTAACAAGCCTTGAATCGGATTCCCTCTATGCGACGACCTCGATGATGAAGACCCATCATCCATAGAAGGAGCCGGGTTCCCATATTTTTCAAAATAATAATTCCACAAACTTTTAAAAGAATTGTTAAACTCATTTTGTGCATCTTCAACAAAGTTCACTTTATCCGCGGTTAACCCCAAATCATTTGAAATCGATTCAATAAGTAACTCTACCCCACATAAATTATAACATGGATTTAATGCGGCCGCACAAGTAATTACCGGTGGTAAAGATTCAAAATACTTAATGAGCTTTTCTTTCATTGGTATAACCATGTTTGAAAATACACCACCACTTAATTCAAATGATGACAAACTTGAACACATGTAGTAAAGTTGCTCGAGTACCAAATGGGATGTTGGATAATAAACTCCCGATAATTTTTTTGTGGCGTTGTAAAAAACTTCGAGTAATCGGGTTAATCTTTCAATAGTATCCCAATGTTCGACATTAAATGGAACAACATAACCCTTTTGTGACAATTGGTCATGAAAATATTGTAAAGTCACATTTTGTCTTATAGCACTTAAGAACATAAATTGGGTGACAACCAATGTTTTTTCGCCTTCGAACACATCCTAACATAAGCGTTAAATCTTTTAGAACCCTTTTTGAAAATTTCATGCAACATTTGTTTAAAACAATCTTTCAGTTGATGCATTACGGGATGGTTTAATCCCGCTTGCACAACCAAGTTTATGATGTGTGCAACACATCGAGAATGATAAAAATCGCCATTCAAAGGTGGCTCAAATTCCATTTTCAATCTACTCATTGAATTGGTGTTGTTACTAGCATTATCCAACGTAATTGAAAAGATTTTTTGTTGCAAATGATATTTAGTAAAAACTTTTCTCAACATTTTGAATAACGCAACACCCGTGTGAGGAACCGGAAACTCTTCAAATGATATGACCCGCTTCATGATTAGCCAACTTTCGGGTTCAACCCAATGTGCGGTAACACAAAGGTACGAATATGGCGAACCATGAGGAGCGGACCAAACATCCGTTGTCATCCATTAGTAATTGAACCAGCAGCGGTGGTGTGGGTGGTGGTGTTTGAAGTTGAACTATCCATTAGTAATTTTGAGAGTGTTTTTTGCTTTGTTTGAAAGTTGTGAATGTGATGAAAACTAATAAACAATACTTCTATTTATACTAAATAATAAATGGTAAAATGGTAATTTTAGGACTAATAAATTAAAAGCTGGTCCCCCCCACGTTACTACTTACTATTGTTTCAGATTCAAAGATGTCAGGTTTGAATTCAAATTTCAAAAATTCCAAAAAAATCCGGCCCCTACACACAAACCGGTTCCAAACCGGTTAACCCAAACCGGTTTCTAAATCCGGATAATAAAACTGGTCCTCAAACCGTACTTTTATCTAAAACCCCTAACCGGTTCCAAACCGGCGGTTTGGGGAAAAACCGGACCGGTTTGGGTCAAAACCGGGTTTGACCGGTTTGGTTTTTCTGTTCGCTAGCGGTCGCGGTTCGGTTAACCGGTTCGGATGTGCACCTATACTCCATATGTCACACCTATTAATACTTCATATGTGATATGTGTATGCATGTCAAAGTATATACAAAGTTTGCCCTTCGATTTTTGTTGATTGTTATGGCAAAACAATTATCTCACATTTAGAAAAGGCATCTTCTTATCTGATGGGCTAATATTCATGCGAGGAATAACGACAATTGTCCCTAATTTACCACCGGATATGATCTTTTCCTCAACGTTATTGACCCCATTCTCACAATTTGTAATCTTATACCATTACAAAGGCAACCTCTTTAGTCTATATTTCGCAAACACATTATTGGAGTACCAATCTTCAAAACTAACTTATGATGTGGAATATCGGACATTCTTATTGTGTTTAAAAATTATGTGGTATACATCGACTCATCGTAGTTGAAATCTACATCTACATCCGACACATGATCTAAACTATAACAAACCTTCTCCCTACCAGGCAGTTTGGACATCATTCGTTCATTCACTTTGTCCACCTCTTCATGTGTGGGTGCAAGAATAGCTCTATCTTGGAAATAGTACAACATCCACATGATCATCCGAATCGTGTATTAGCATTTCTTCAGGGAATTCCGCCTCTGCATGGAAATTATAAACTAGTACAACACAACACTTTTACGAAAAACACAACACTTTTAGAAATTTCATGCTTTTTACCCATAACCAAAGGATTATGATGTTCGAAAATGTCCACAACTATATATGAACAACTTTACGCAAACAGACATCCATAACCATATACGAAAAACATGCATCCTCTATTATTGTCGCAGACATCGATTATAGTTTCATATATTCCTTTATGTTCATTTGTCAAACTTCCACACTTTTATCATGTTTCTCTTCAGAAGAATTATTCTTTATCATGAACACATCTGGTAAGAAGCACCTGCAAAATTTGTGCAAAAAAAAAAAAAAAAAAAAAAAAAAAAAAAAAAAAAAAAAACTTGTGAGTTAACAGATTCCATATAAATTTGTTAAACAACCACGATGTGTATCTTATTTTTTGAAGCAACATATGTAATACGACGTATAACGTACGACCTCTTGATGGAATACCTGTCATTTAGTCACTACTTATGGCGTATTCACGAGTCACAAATAATTTACACCATATCTAAGAAGTCAAAGTTAGGTCCAAATCATTATTGTACGAAGCAATGCTCTAATAAACTATATGATATTGCTCTTTGTTATTTTAGATTCAAAACATATGGGTTCATTGATTTTGAAACAAATGGGATCGATATGAACTATTTATATGCATTAATTAGTCTTTTATAAGAAAATTTTTAATCTACTTTGATTATGAAAAACCATATAAATAAAGCTAAATGATAGAATTTTAGTGATACTTGCATATAGGAGATTTCCACACTATCATGCGATGCACCATAAGTGATATCCTCCATAGTTTTAACCATAATACCCCTTTCAGATGGATAGGCTTAGATGTCTCCAATACGAATGTAAAATTTGTAGTTTTTAACTTTAAACATACAATTATAAGTGAAAATATGTAACTCTAAGGAGTCCTTTCGAAAGTCGCAATTTGAAGTCTAAAACCTTAGCAGGTAATTTCAATGGCAAATTTCAAAAAAGTTATACCGTGACTCTTTTTAAAATAATCAAGATCTACTCATATAACATATTTTATAGTCAAACGAACATCAGAGACAAAATTATGTTAAAGGTCTTGCCTTGGAAAGGCGTGATACAGTTCGGTAAACGAGGGAAACTAAACCCGAGGTATATCGGGCCATTCAAGATTCTAGCTAGAGTTGGTCCAGTGGCTTATAGACTTGAGCTCCCACCAGAACTCAACAGTGTGCACCACACATTTCATGTCTCCAACCTAAAGAAGTGCTTATCAGACAAATCATTTGTTATCCCACTGGGAAAGAGGACCAAGAGGTTAAAAGGTTGAAGCAAAGTCGAATACCTATTGTTAAAGTTCATTGGAACTCATGGCAAGGGCCTGAATACACATGGGAAAGAGATCAAATGCGTCAGAAGTACCTACACCTCTTCAGCAACACTGCTTCAACATCTAACCCAAACTGAATCCCGGGTCGGGATCCCTTTAATGGGTACCGACTATAATTATTCACATTTTTAAGGTCATTATTTAGTTATTTGCATTTACTTATTCTTTAATTTTATGTAAACATACTTTTACCAGTAACCGAATAAGCTCACTCGCGTACGTCATTAAACGTACATTTAACTCAAACCGACACAAGACTATGCCCAGGCTACATATTTATGAATTTTGGTTTCCTTACAATCATATTTTATAACTCACATTTCACTTTTTCCATTTTTACATAAATTTTACACATTTTACCTTTTGCGCGTTCACAACCAATGCTTTTAAGTTTATCAATGATTAATCACCCCCAACAAGCTCGTGTCTCATCTAAAATACAAAAATTGGTCATGTTTACAAGTTATGACATTTTTACAAGTTTTATATTTTTATACTATCTGGTGTTATGTTTCGCATTTAACTTCACGTTTTAATTACCAGGACCAAAACTATACATTCTTGCTCAAATTTTATATAAAATTAAACCTACTACCCCCTTCCACTCACTTGAAACTTACGACACAAACACTTGTCACTTACTGGCGTCTGGCCCATGGAAAGTGGATGACATATGAACAGATAGACAAACTTAGCACTTACTAGCAGAAATAGAATGATTATAGAACCTACCGAATAGCCTAGTAATGCCTTAATTATAAGTAGACATATGATATGTAATAAATTCCAAAAGTATCATATTAAGATCCGGAATAAGCAATATCATGTAAGCTTAGAAAATATTATGACAAGTCTTATGGTCAAATAGAACATCTAGAACAAGAAATGAAATTCATAAGTACAGTCTAAGCAGGGGATACTTAGTTAGATAAACAAAACTCTAGCATGTATAGTCACCCAAATTTAGTTCGAGTGGACACGAATATTTTAAGTAGGGGAGATTTGTAATACTCCAAAATTTGTATGTTCTAATAACTACAGAATGATAGATTTATATAAAAACTATTAGAGGATAAATATGCCCAAACCCAAACACAGGAAGTATCGTTAGATATATGGTAAGTCTGATGGGACCAACGTGTACCCATTTTCGTAAAGTAATCACATGCTTTATTCCAGTCACCTATCGTTCTTATTACCACGGTACCTAAACCTCAGTTCACATACTTCATGTCGTATGCCCCTTGCTACCCCACCCATGTTATATTCTATTTTACTAAGAAGGTCATGAGAAGGTTCAGATTCAGGCATGATAAACAACCTGTTGGTTCGGCGGCTGCCGCCAACACTCCCTATTTTAAAACATAACCTTATATAATAAAGGACACGACCATGTGGCGTGATTATCAAGAAAGAGGTATTCCAAGTGTAGACTTCGTAAAATCTAAACCTATTTAAGAGTTCATTCTTTGTAATGTTGAAGTGGAGTGCGACTTCTGCTAAAGTAAATCGAGAGTTGGTTTATATGATGGGTTTAAATTAGATTCTTGTGTGGTTTTATACAGGGATGATAATTTCGAGTCAATCTTTAATAAAATTAGTTATACTATAATAAATTTAGCCCTAAAAAATGGCCAAGTTTCGCTATTGATACAATGTTTTCATTTTGCATTACGATTGTACTAAAAATAGCAACATCTTGTAGAGGAGTTTAGAACATTAACAATATTAAAAAGGTCACCAGAAAAAAAAGGCCGGAAAAAAAAGGCTGGAATCCAACTTGCCAGTCAGTCAAGCTAATGACATGCTACAGCTAAGTATAAACTTTGAAGACTATGATCTTATAAGTAAGGTGCATGTACTAATAAAGGCCAAGAAAATAGTACCTGATGAAAGCACCCTTGAAGCAATGTTGTTACAGTACACAAAAAGGCATGATGTAAGTAAAAGGCATGATGAAAACACCCCAATTTAGTTATTGAGGACACAAACATTTTAAGTGGGAGAGATTTGAAACACTTCAAATTTTGCATGTTCTAATGACTATAAAATGATATATTTATGTAAAAACTATTAGAGGATGAATAGGCACAAACCCAAATGCAGGAAGCATTGTTACAAACATGCTAAGTCTGATGAGACCAACGTGATTACCCATTTTCCTAAAGTAATCACATGCTTGATTTCAGTCAGCTATCGTTCTGATTACCACGGAACCTAAACGCCAGTTCATATACTTCATACGTATGCCCCTTGCTACCCCACCCATGTTATATTATATTTTACTAAGAATGTCATGATAAGGTTTAGTTTCAGACATGATAAACAACCTGTTGGTTCGCCGGCCGCCGCCAACTCTACTTATTTTTAAAAATAACATTATATCATGAAGGACATGGTCATGAGGCGTGATTGTCCAGAGAGAGGTATTCTAAGTATAGACACCGTTAAATCTAAACCTATTTAACAATTCATTATCTGTAATGTTTAATTGGAGTGCGGCTTCTGCTAAAGTAAATCGAGAGTTGATTTAGATGTTGGGTTAAATTGGATTCTTGTGTGGTTTTATTAAGCAATAAAAGTTTCGAGTCAATCTCTAATAAAATTAGTTACACTAGAATAAATTTAGCCCCTAAAAAGATGGCCAAGTTTCGTTATTGATAAACTATTTTTAACTTTCCATTCCGATTGAATAAAAAAATATCAAAGTCTTGTAGAGGAGTTTCGATCAGAAGAAACATTAACAAGATTGAAAATGTCACTAGTTTTAAATACTACGGAGTATGAAATAAAAAAGAAGCTGAAATCCAACTTGCCAATCAGTCAAGTCACTGACCTGCTAAAGCTGAGTATGAACTTTGAAGAATATGATCTTATAAGTAAGGTGCACGTACTGATAAATGTCAAGAAAATAGTACTTGATGAAACCACCCTTAAAGCAATTATGTTACAACATACAAAAATGAATTATGTAAGTAAAAGGTATGATGAAAGCACCCCAATTTAGTTCGTGAGGATACAAACATTTTAAGAGAAGGAGATTTGTAACACTTCAATTTTGTTTGTATAAGTTTGTTTTGTTTTCGGAAGAAAACATGTAGATAACATATTTATTTTTTATGTTAATGTTTTTAAATAAATACGGCTCATATATGGTTTTCGTTTACCATTTTCTTCATGATTAGAACAATGAAAAATAATTCTTCCTAGCATCATTGTTTATATTATGTACATTAAATCCAAATCTAACATAAAATCCAACTCAGCCATTTGATCCAAATAAATTTTGATTTATTTGAGTATTAAATATTTAACATACCTAAAATATGTAACATAAATCAAAATATGTGACATACACAAATATATTACTCATGGTAAGTATAGTACATTAAATCCAAATCTCACAAAGTACACTTTCCCAAATATATGCGCCATAATCCAAGAACCCTAAAACAATAAAATGATTCCAATTAAAAGATTATTCAAGTCGCGCGTTATACTCAATCTAAGCAAAGGTTAGTGTTCTCTCTTAGCTAGTTTTTATGTATATGGGTTTTAATTGGATTCTTAAAGCATAGTTTTTTACATCATATTTGCTTGATTTTGGTAGTGCAGGACTTTCACAAATTATGAACTTACCACGAGTTGTATAATAACCTCTTCCCACATAGAATATCTTATTTTTCTTCGTTTTGCTGAAACTTGACCATCAATGTTAAAATAAATATTAGCCCCCAAAAAATGGCAAAGTTTTACTATTGATACAATGTTTTTATTTTTCATTGAATTAAAAATAGCAACGTCTTGGCGAGGAATTTCAAGCAACAGAAATGTTAACAAGATTGAAGAGGTCACTAGTTTTAATTACCATGAAACAAGAAATAAGCTAGAATCCAACTTGCCAATCAGTCAAGTTAATGACATGTTAAAGCTAAGTATGTACTTCGAAGACTATTTTAAAAAATAACCTTATACCGTGAAGGACACGGCCATGTGGCGTGATTGTCAAGAGAGAATTATTCCAAGTGTTGAGACCGTAAAATCTAAACCTATTTAACAGTTCATTCTTTGTAATGTTGAAGTGGAGTGCGGCTTCTGCTAAAGTATATCGAGAGTTGATTTATATGTTGGGTTTAAATTGGATTCTTGTGTAGTTTTATTAACGAATGAAAATTTTGATTCAATATATAATAAAATTAGTTACACTAGAATATATTTAGCCCCCAAAAGATGGTCAAGTTTCGCTATTGATACAATATTTTCATTTCCAATTACGATTGAATTAATAAAAGCAAGGTCTTGTAGAGGAGCTACTTTCGAGCAACGAAAACATTAACAAGATTGAAAAGGTCACCAGTTTTAGTTACTATGAAAAAAAAAAAAAAAAAAAAAAAAAAAAAAAAAAAAAAAAAAAACTAGAATCCAACTTGCCAATAAGTCAAGTTAATGACCTGCTAAAGCTGAGTATGAACTTTGAAGTTATAAGTAAAGTGCATGTACTGATAAAGGCTAAAAATAATACCTAATGAAAGCACCCTTGAAACAACAATGTTATAGTACACAAAAGGAATGATAAAAGAACCCCCAATTTAGTTCGTGAGGACGGAAACATTTTAAGTGGGGGAATTTTGTAACACTTCAAATTTTGTTCGTTCTAATGACTATAAAATAGTATATTTATGTAAAAACTATTAAAGAATAAATAGGCTCAAGCCCAAACGCAAGATGCATCACTACAAATATACTAAGTCCGATGAGACCAACGTGATTAACCATTTCCCTAAAGTAATCACATGCTTGATTCCAGTCAGCTGACGTTCTGATTACCACAAAATCTAAACGCCAGTGCACATATTTCATATCGTATGCCTCCTTGCTACCCCACCCATGTTATATTCTATTTTACTAAAAATGTCATGTCAAGGTTCAGTTTCCGACATGATAAACAACCTGTTAGTTCGGCGACCGCCGCCAACTCTCCCTATTTGAAAAATAAAGGCCATGAGGCGTGATTGTCTAGAGAGAGGTATTCCAAGTGTGACTCCATTAAATATAAACCTATTTATCAATTCATTCTCTGTAATGTTTAATTGGAGTGCGGCTGCTGCTAAAGTAAATCGAGAGTTGATTTATATGCTGGGTTTAAATTGGATTCTTGTGTGGTTTTTTGAAGCGGTGAAAATTTCAAGTCAATCTATAATAAAATTAGTTACGCTAGAATAAATTTAGCCCCCAAAAGATGGCCAAGTTTCGCTATTGATAATGTTTTCACTTTCCATTCCAATTGAATAAAAAATAGCAGTGTCTTGTTGAGGAGTTTTGATCCAAAAAAGAGTTGATTAACGATTGCATTAACATTGTCTTGGTGTTTTCCTAGAAATGTGATTACATTTATAAAGTTAATGACATCTATGAAAACTAACAACTAATAAGAAAAACATCACAAACATAGGTAAATCTAGATAACTACCAAGAACATGGTCGAAATAATCGACAGGTATACACAAGCGTGCCCAGGGACAAGCAAGACAATAACCGATAGAGAGATAGCGAGGCCGGTCCCAAACAGTGAGGAACCAATAAAGAACCTTGTAAACCTATTGCGGTTCTAGGGGTTCTCGGTTCGGGACTTCAGGAACATGTAGATACCCACGACTGCAACAATGAAGCCGTTTTAAGTGATAATTAGAACCTGAAAATTTTGGTAAAAATAAATAAATTGTTAATGAAAAATAAAAAGATAAAGAAATTGTACGTGCCCCGAAATAGCAGTAAGCAACATAGACTGATATGGCAGATTCTATAACCTTCCATGCTATACTGCTGACAAGATTTGGGTTATTTAAAGCCTTGACACTATTTAGGCCGAAGATGACAGCCAGACAACTGAAGCCAAAGCCTAAAAGAGTTATAACATGAAAAAATCTATCTTGGTAACTAAATAACCAAGAGGTGGGTCAATCGAAATTGCATGATATTATTTGAAAAGCTTAAAAACTCAAGCATTTTATAAATATACTAAAAACCGGCAAAACCAGCAGTAGTATAACCAGAGTGGGGAAAACTTACCTTTTGGTTGCAACCGTAGTAGCTAAAGACTCACTTGTAACATGCGGACGATTATCAAAGGCCACCTCAGCCTGTTGTTCACGCGAACCAGTAGAGATATTAAAAGGTGGTTGTGTTATATTTATAATTCTGTCAAGTTGCAAGCTGTTGACGTGTAATTTTGTTAGTATTATCTAAACTTTAAGTGACAAGAACACGTTCGATGGAGATCTTATAAACCAAAATTTGAATCGATATACGTCTTTGGGTCATTTTTTCGTATTCAAATTTGAACGCAAATTCATTTGATTTTGGTATAATGGAGAGCTCAAAGAATGTTCAAACTCAACTTCCCAACTTAGTTACTACAATTATTTCTAGTCCAATAATGCAGCTTTTACTCCAATACACAAACCGTTATACAAATATCTTACTCTATGATGAGATGATAAAAAAAAAAAAAAAAAAAAAAAAGAGTTTTGTTAAATTTATAATCTTAAGATTGGATAAACTAAAGGGACTAACTTTGCCAACTTAGTATTTCTAGTCCAATGTTTTTAAACGAGGATTATATTGGCCGCATGATGTTGCCAGTTTATTTATGGATGTTGCTTGTATTATCGTAAATGATTCAAACGTTAAAGTATTATAAGATATTTAAAAGCTCGTGTAGATCACTCTTCCATCAAACACTATAATAAAAATTATAAACACGATTTCATGCATCCAGTATATGTGATCACCATTACAACAATTAAAACATCATTATCGGTTTTGGTTTTTTCCCACGACTACTAGAAACACAGATGAATCCATATATATGTAATCATCGTTACAACAATAATTGAAGAGTATAGACATGCATACATTGTAATACCTATGACAATAATAGTCAATGTAAGGCAAAGAACGGCGACCAAAATGGTGAGACCATGAAAATCCGTGCAATCCTACTCTCAATCCAAAGGTTTTCCCAAATAAGAGTCGAGCAGGTAAGGCTAAAAAATAGTACCTAATGAAAGCACCCTTGAAGCAACAATTTTAAAGTACAAAAAAGGCATAATGTGAGTAAAAGGCATGATAAAAGAACCCAAATTTAGTTCGTGAGGACGGGAACATTTTAAGTGGGGGAATTTTGTGACACTTCAAATTTTGTTTGTTCTAATGACTATAAAATGATATGTTTATGTAAAAATTATTGGAGAATCAATAGGCTCAAGCCCAAATGCAAGATGCATCAATACAAATACGCTAAATCCGATGAGACCAACGTGATTAACCATTTCCGTAAAGTAATCACATGCTTGATTCCAGTCAGCTATCGTTCTGATTACCACAAAACCTAAACGCCAGTGCACATATTTCATATCGTATGCCTCCTTGCAACCCCACCCATTTTATATTGTATTTTACTAAGAATGTCATGACAAGGTTCAGTTTCAGACATGCTAAAACAACCTGTTAGTTCGGCGTCGGCCATCAACTTTCCCTATTTGAAAAATAACGGCCATGACGCGTGATTGTCTAGAGAGAGGTATTCTAAGTGTCCGTTAAATATAAACCTATTTATCAATTCATTCTCGGTAATGTTTAATTGGAGTGCGGCTTCTGCTAAAGTAAATCGATAGTTGATTTATATGTTGGGTTTAAATTGGAATCTTGTGTGGTTTTATGAAGCGATAAAAATTTCAAGTCAATCTATAATAAAATTAGTTACGCTAGAATAAATTTAGCCCCTAAAAGATGGCCAAGTTTCCCTATTAATACAATGTTTTCGCTTTCCATTCCAATTGAATAAAAAATAGCAATGTCTTGTTGAGGAGTTTTGATCCAAAAAAGAGTTGATTAACGATTGCATTAGCATTGTCTTGGTGTTTTCCTAGGAATCTAATTACGTTTATAAAGTTAATGACATCTATGAAAACTAACAACTAATAAGAAAACATCACAAACATAGGTAAATCTAGATAACTACCAAGAACATGGTCGAAATAATCGACAGATATACACAAGCGTGCCCAGGGACAAGCAAGACAACAACCGATAGAGAGATGGCGAGGCCGGTCCCAAACAGTGGGGAACCAATAAAGAACCTTGTAAACCTATTGCGGTTCCAGGGGTTCTCGGTTTGGGACTTCAGGAACATGTAGATACCCACGACTGCAACAATGAAGCCGTTTTAAGTAATAATTAGAACCTGAAAATTTTGGTAAAAATAAATAAATTGTTAATGAAAAATAAACAGATAAAGAAATTGTACCTACCCCGAAATAGTAGTAAGCAACATAGACTGATATGGCACATTCTATAACCTTCCATGCTATGTTGTTGACAGGATTTGGGTTATTTAAAGCCTTGGCACTATTTAGGCCGAAGATGACAGTCAGACAACTGAAGCCAAAGCCTAAAAGAGTTATAACATGAAAAAATCTATCTTGGTACCTGAATAACCAAGAGGTGGGTCAATCGAAATTGCATGATATTATTTGAAAAGCTTAAAAACTCAAGCATTTTATAAATATACTAAAAACCGGCAAAACCAACAGTAGTATACCCAGAGTGGGGAAAACTTACCTTTTGGTTGCAACCGTAGTAGCTAAAGACTCACTTGTAACATGCGGACGATTATCAAAGGCCACCTCAGCCTGTTGTTCATGCGAACCCGTAGAGATATTAAAAGGTGGTTGTGTTATATTTATAATTCTGCCAAGTTGCAAGCTGTTGACATATAATTTTGTTAGTATTATCTAAACTTTAAGTGACAAGAACACGTTCGATGGAGATCTTATAAACCAAAATTTGACTCGATATACGTCTTTGGGTCATTTTTTCGTATTCAAATTTGAACGCAAATTCATTTGATTTTAGTATAATGGAGAGCTCAAAGAATGTTCAAACTCAACTTCCCAACTTAGTTACTACAATTATTTCTAGTCCAATAATGCAGATTTTACTCCAATACACAAACCTTTTATACAAATATCTTACTCCATGATGAGATGATAAAAAAAAAAGAGTTTTGTTTAATTTATAATCTTAAGATTGGATAAACTAAAGGGACTAACTTTGCCAACTTAGTATTTCTAGTCCAATGTTTTTGAACGAGGATTATATTGGCCGCATGATGTTGCTAGTTTATTTTTGGATGGTGCTTGTATTATTGTAAATGATTAAAACGTTAAAGTATTATAAGATATTTAAAAGCTCGTGTAGATCACTCTTCCATCAAACACTATAATAAAAATTATAAACACGATGCCATGCATCTAGTATATGTGATCACCATTACAACAATTAAAACATCATGACCGGTTTTGGTTTTTTCCCACGACTACTAAAAACACAGATGAATCCATATATATGTAATCATTGCTACAACAATTATTGAAGAGTATAGATATGCATGCATTGTAATACCTATGACTATAATATTCAATTTAAGTTAAAGAACGGCGACCAAAATGGTGAGACCATGAAAATCCGTGCAATCCTACTCTCAATCCAGAAGTTTTCCGAAATAAGAGTCAAGCAGGTAAGGCTAAAAAATAGTAACTTATGAAAGCACCCTCGAAGCAACAATGTTACAGTACACAAAAGGCATGATGTGAGCAAAAGGCATGATAAAAGAACCCAAATTTAGTTCGTGAGGACGGGAACATTTTAAGTGGGGGAATTTTGTGACACTTCAAATTTTGTTTGTTCTAATGACTAAAAAATAATATGTTTATGTAAAAATTATTGGAGAATCAATAGGCTCAAGCCCAAATGCAAGATGCATCACTACAAATATGCTAAGTCCGATGAGACCAACGTGATTAACCATTTCCGTAAAGTAATCACATGCTTGATTCCAGTCAGCTATCGTTCTGATTACCACAAAACCTAAACGCCAGTGCACATATTTCATAGCGTATGCCTCCTTCCTACCCCACCCATGTTATATTCTATTTTACTAAGAATGTCATGACAAGGTTCAGTTTCAGACATGATAAACAACCTGTTAGTTCGGCGTCGGCCGCCAACTCTCCCTCTTTGAAAAATAACGGCCATGAGGCGTGATTGTCTAGAGAGAGGTATTTCAAGTGTCCGTTAAATATAAACCTATTTATCAATTCATTCTCTGTAATGTTTAATTGGAGTGCGGCTTCTGCTAAAGTAAATCGATAGTTGATTTATATGTTGGGTTTAAATTGGATTCTTGTGTGGTTTTATGAAGCGATGAAAGTTTGAAGTCAATCTATAATAAAATTAGTTACGCTAGAATAAATTTAGCCCCCAAAAGATGGTCAAGTTTCCCTATTGATACAATGTTTTCACTTTCCATTCCAATTGAATAAAAAATAGCAATGTCTTGTTGAGGAGTTTTGATCCAAAAAAGAGTTGATTAACGATTGCATTAGCATTGTCTTGGTGTTTTCCTAGGAATCTGATTACATTTATAAAGTTAGTGACATCCATGAAAACTAACAACTAAAAAGAAAAACATCACAAACATAGGTAAATCCAGATAACTACCAAGTACATGGTCGAAATAATCGACAGGTATACACAAGCGTGCCCAGGGACAAGCAAGACAATAACCGATAGAGAGATGGCAAGGCCGGTCCCAAACAGCGGGGAGCCAATAAAGAACCTTGTAAACCTATTGCGGTTCCAGGGGTTCTCTGTTCGGGACTTCAGGAACATGTAGGTACCCACAACTGCAACAATGAAGCCGTTTTAAGTGATAATTAAAACCAGAAAATTTTGGAAAAAATAAATAAATAGTTAGTTAAAAATAATCAGATAAAGAAATTGTACCTGCCCCAAACAAGCAGTAAGCAACATAGGTTGATATGGCACATTCTATAATCTTTCATGATATGCTGCTGACAGGATTTGGGTTATTTAAAGCTTTGGCACTATTTAGGCCGAACATGACAGCTAGACAACTGAAGCCAAAGCCTAAAAGAGTTATAACATGAAAAAATCTATCTTGGTACCTGAAAAACAAGAGGTGGGTAAATCGAAATTGCATGATATTACTTGAAAAGCTTAAAAACTCAAGCAGTTTATAAATAGACTAAAAACCGGCAAAACCAGCAGTAGTATACACAGAGTGGGGAAAACTTACCTTTTGGTTGCAACCGTAGTAGCTAATGACTCTTTTGGTTGTTCACGCGAACCGTAGATATATTAAAGGGTGGTTGGGTTATATTTATAATTATGCCAAGTTGCATGCTGTTCACATGTAATTTTGTTAGTATTATCTAAACTTTAAGTTACAAGTAGTAAGCTAATTAATTCTAGTTTCGGTAGTATTGTTGGTCAATATTTTAGCTTAAATTTCAGTCCCGTTGATTATGTGTAATATCCCGTAAATTTTTCCTCTTAATTTTAAATGATTAACGAGAGTAATCTAACGTCACGATTTAATTAACCATTTTTACTGACTAAATTTTTTGCTTTTATTCAACTATATTAAACTAAACGTCGTAACGCGTTCGCACATTCTTTATGTCACCCTCTTACCATGTAATGAGATAAATGAATTGTAACTTCAATGGTCAAAGTTTCCTCATTATTTTTTTTATACTATTCGATGTACAGGGACAATGTACCCATTTTCTTCATTCACATTTCACAAAACAACTCACATATTGAACTATTTATTTGCAAAAGATGAATCATTACTCTACTTTTTCCTTCTTTTCTCACTTTAGTCGACATACATTTAAGACAAATCAAAACCATGTGACACTCACAAATAAATCAAGTCCTATTTGCTTGTCTCCTTCTTTTGAATCAAATAGTAATAGGAGGAAAATAAGCAAAGGCCATGTGCTCTTCTTACACCCTCTTTCACTATAATCATGATTCAATATTTTTCTTTTTCTTTCTTTTGTCGATTAGAACAAACCCAGTCAAACCAAAAAGAAATCATCATGTCAAACAATACACCAACATCATTTTGATTGGTCAAACTCTTGAAAGTTCACATCACAACTTTTGTCTCCTTTCCTTTGTCCTCCCAAAATCTCGCTACCACAATTACCAACCATGGTTGACTCCCATTTAAACATGTGCTTTTTTTCTTCTTATATAATACCATGCACCCTTTGTGTAACTCATCACAAAACAAAGACAAAATGCAAAACACAAATACAAACACAATCTATATCCTTCCTTTGCTACTGTCGAGAAAAAGGGAGACCACGGGAGCAAGTCGTGGCTTGGTTTTCGAACATCACTTGTTCTAATGCACGACGGGTTTGAAGGCTTGGAAGCTTTGAAGTTGTTTTGGTTTCGTTGCTCGTTTGCGTTTCCTCTTCGTCCTCCCACCACCACAGTTTGTGTAGTAAGTATTCCTAATCCATTTCAATACGTACTATAATCTTGGGTCACATTATATTGCGACTTTGTTCATGCACAACCATTTTTGTTTCGCTATATAACATGAAAACTCGTTTTGAAACACTTTAAAAACGTACATGGGTTTTGTGTGGCCATGCAACGTGATAACGTAACAAATAAACTAAACATGGAATCTTTTCTTGTATTTTGAATGTAAATAAACAAAAGGGAAATGAATACATGAAACCTATACAAGTTTGGCTCACGTTGGGAACACTTCGTATCTTGGCTTGAGCGACTTGTTGGCTTAACTCGTGCTCATTTCGGTTTAACTTCCTTATCGAACCCTCTTGTACTCGATTTATACATGCTCGACTTTTTTTTTTCTTTTCTAAACAAACCCAAATCTTTATCAAGCTCAAATGCCAAACACCCTATTCGAGAACTTGTGTATAAGCCAGGAGCATAAGCTCACTTGTTTCTATATCAAAAACCAACTGCTACTTTGGAGAAACCAAGTAGAAAAATGTTTGCATGCTACCCACGACTATATACTCAGTGAGTAAAAATTAACACAAAATAAAACACTGTAACGCAACATTAAGTAGAGATGAAAGTAGAACAAAACAAAGTAACACCCTTAGCTTAGTTGGTTGTGTTGCTTAGCCCATATATGAGAGGTCCCTTGTTCAATTCTTGGCAGTGGCTAAAATCCAACATTTTATTATTTTGCAACTTTTCAACATGACAGTTGTAGTCCCTCAACTTTACACCACTAGACACATTTCTAAAAACTTTTATAAGTTTTAAAGACTTATAGTATTATTACAATTTCAGCCACTCAAGTTTAATACTTGACATTTTCACCCAAAACTTTTATAAAATTAATAAACTCATATAATTTTTACCACTTTTCGCCTAAATGAGTAAATATGTTTAACACATACGACAACATCGACGTAAATTATAAATACGTAGTACTATAATTGCTCAAATATATTATTTAACGAAGACTCCAAATAAATACATATAGTAAGTAGTAACTAGTATTGTCTGTTAAAAAAAAAAAACTAGTAGGTATTGAGCAAGGACCATTTTGGTAAGTTTGATATAAACCCTAGTATTTTAATAACTCACTCGATCCATTCCCATTTTTCATATATCTAAAAATAATTTGACTTGTGTACGTTTTCAGTTTTGATTGTATGTAATGCTTTTTTATCTGTGCAATTGAGATGTTGTTAATTTGATTGTGATTTTATGTTTTGGATCTGAACGTTTGGGGGTAACAGAGATATATTTTTTATATGGGTTGTTTTGATTTTTGGCCGATTTTGTGGTTAGCTGATATGAATAAGCTTCATTATGGATTGATGAAAGTGTGCTACTAAATTTAATTATTGGATCTTAATAACTTGATGTTAAACGAATAATAATATGTTATTGCTTATTTTGACTGTTTATTCCGTTTCGCTGAAGCAAATAAGCCCTTTTTCGATGAAGAATAGGGGGTTTTGTTTAAGCTTATATGTGGGCTTATGAGCTTATTTGATTTCGGCTTATATTTCATAAGCCCCAGCTTTTTTTGAGATTTATGGGCTTATATAAGTTTATCATATCATAATAAACTTGTATAAGCCCACAAGTCTCAAAATAATCAGGTTGAGGCTTATCGAAACACAAATAAGCTTATAAGCCACATATAAGCTTAGACAAACACCACATAGTATTCGCTATATGCTATATATATAAGTAGGATTCATTGAGTTGATTGTATCACCAGAAACACTAGGGGTGTGTTTAGTTGGAGAAAAAATTCCTTATTTTTCTGTTTTGTAAAAAAAAATAAAAAATGACAGGGATTTAATTTTTCACAAAACATAGAAAACGCGTTCATATGATATTGTTTTCTATTTTGAAGAAAAGATGTGTTTTACAATTTCCCTTGTTAAAGTAGGAAATGAAAATTTTCTGTTTTGTAGAGAATATGATGGGAAACTTTTGATTCTAACTCAATCTGTATTTTTCTTGTTTTGTACGTAGTTTTGTACAAAACATTTTGTGGGGTGTTTGTGATGTTGTTCTGATTACGGAAATAGTGTAGTTTTAATCTTAATGCAAACAACGATAACTGATTCTTTTTATATAGTCTCTTACTTATTGGGTGCTTTTAGAATTTAATGATTGTTACTTATGGTTGGTTTTTGTTTGCAGTTCTGATTTGTGAAAATGGGAGGTGGTTTTAGAGTGTTACATCTGGTGAGACCATTTCTGTCGTTTTTGCCGGAAGTGCAAAGTGCAGACAGGAAGGTTCCATTCAGAGAGAAGGTCATATATACTGTCATCTCTCTTTTCATCTTTTTGGTGTGCAGTCAGCTTCCTCTGTATGGCATACATTCCACAACGGGTGCAGATCCGTTCTACTGGATGCGTGTTATCTTGGCTTCTAACCGTGGGACTGTCATGGAACTTGGTATTACCCCCATTGTCACTTCTGGATTGGTTATGCAGCTTTTAGCTGGATCCAAAATTATTGAAGTTGATAACAATGTCCGTGAGGATCGTGCACTATTGTAAGTCTCTTCGTTTCTACAATTTTTTATGTGAACTTAGTATGAACTGGTTTTTGGTTGTTAAGTTTTATAACGTTTAGTAGTGTAATGCTTTAAGTTATCTTTTGATTGACAGTCATACGTTGTTAAGAAAACATGTCATGTTTTATTCACTTCGTTAATGTATCGAGCATTATGCTTTTAAAATCGGCATTATCTTTAATAAACTGTGAAAAAACTGTCTGAAATCCAGATGCACTCATGTGAGCATTTAATCTTTAACTGTTACTCCTTGATATTTTCTTATGTAATTTTGTTTAAACTTGTGATTTTTATAGGAACGGTGCACAGAAGTTGCTTGGTATCTTGATTGCCGTTGGTGAGGCTGTTGCCTATGTTCTTTCAGGAATGTACGGTAGTGTTGGTCAGCTTGGTGTTGGAAACGCCATCCTCATCATCGTTCAACTATGTTTTGCTGGGATTATTGTGATATGCTTGGATGAACTTCTCCAAAAGGGATATGGTCTAGGCTCTGGAATCTCATTGTTCATAGCTACCAACATCTGGTAAGCCACTGATCCTTCCTTATGCCCTTATGTATAATACGTAACGACTCCTATTATACCCCGTCTCATAAGTTGATTGATCATGCAGTGAGAGCATCATCTGGAAAGCATTCAGCCCAACAACCATCAACAGTGGACGTGGTGCTGAATTCGAGGGTGCTGTTATTGCTTTGTTTCATCTGCTGATCACTAGATCGGATAAAGTTAGAGCACTGCGGGAAGCTTTCTATCGGCAGAATCTGCCTAATGTGACTAATTTGCTTGCTACCGTGTTGATTTTCCTCATTGTTATCTACTTCCAAGGCTTCCGCGTTGTGTTGCCTGTGAGATCTAAGAATGCTCGTGGGCAGCAAGGTTCTTACCCCATCAAATTGTTCTACACTTCCAATATGCCTATCATTCTTCAGTCTGCACTTGTTTCCAACCTTTATTTCATCTCTCAGGTATCATGATTATATCTTCTCTATCTGAATTCGACTATGTGAGTTATTTTTTCTTGAACTAACCACTCAAACCATTCTCCCTTACCAGTTGCTGCACAGAAAGTACAGCGGAAATTTCTTGGTTAACTTATTGGGAAAGTGGAAGGAATCTGAATACTCTGGCCAATCAGTCCCAGTTGGTGGCCTTGCTTACTATGTTACCGCCCCTTCAAGGTAGTTAACTAAACATGTTTGAAATTCTGCTTGCTCAATATGGTTCTGTTTCTCAGACTTGTGTATACCAAAACTGCACTTGTACAATTGTGTCTGAACCAGAAGTGGCAAGACACATATACGGTTTGTCAGTTTTCATATAAAAAACCTATGTTACTTTTGACTTGTGATTACCAAAGCATAATAATAATCTGGATATTTTAATAAAACGATTAAGGGAGCTGTATCCATTAAAAGTTGACTGCCGACACAACCCAAAGCGACCCATATATAAGTACTATTTTGGTCTAATTGCCACATCTGCTTGTACTAACATTTCCCCCTTTTTTATTTGTTTGTGTCTCAATATCAGCTTGGCAGACATGGCAGCCAATCCCTTCCATGCTCTTTTCTACCTGGTCTTCATGCTAACAGCATGTGCACTCTTCTCTAAAACTTGGATTGAAGTTTCTGGATCTTCTGCAAGAGATGTGGCCAAGCAACTTAAGGTAATTCTTATAGTAACATTAAAGCTTCCATATGATATCCTGCTCTTGTGTTAATATATAGGGATAATTCCATATAACCCCAACTTTAAAACTTATATTGCCATATTTACCCAATCAAAACTCATAATGGCATATATACCCAATCTAAATTACAATTTGTCATATTTACCCATATTACTAATTTAATCATTTTTATGACTTATAGAATTAATAAAAGTTATTTTTCAAGATTATGTTGACTATTATACCCTTATTAATAAGTGGGAAATATTCCCTCCCCCCCCCCCCCCCCCCCCCCCCCCCCCCCCTTTAATCTAGGTTTACATAGAAATTAATTGGTGCTTCCATGACTACATGATCACATTTACATGATCAAGATTGTTCATCATATAACCTCTTTTATAGTATGTGATTGTTCATATTCTTCTATTTGTACTTGTTTTCTCTGTTCTAGTAAAAGCTACCTTCTCCAAAAAATATAATGTTGAGCACACACATAAATGGGTTGAAATAGAGTGTTTGGATAAGCACTTACAAATTGGATCTACTTGTAGGATTTTTTTAGTCTTCAATAAGCTATTAAAAACTTATAAATAAATGTTTGGATAAGCTTGTTGTAGTTGATACAATAAGCCCTTAAGGATCTAAAATGTATAAGCTTAGCCAAACACCCCCTATGGCTTAATATTGTGTGTTGTGTCATGTAAATGCTTTTACATTTTTGAACCAGTTAGACAATTGAAAAATTATACTATTATGCTATAACACAACTACACAAGTCTATTCTTTATACTAGTTAATATCAATGCACCAGCAGGTGCCATTTTCATGTAGTATCAACTAGTACTCAGGAACCTCTATTCATGTACTATCATATGGTAGATACTTAATACTTATGACCGCATAACAATACAATTACACTATAGTATCAACAACTCAACAATTCTCTTGTTTTGCCTCTAAAATTAGCAGCAAGACTTCGTATAAATGCACAAGCTTGTGCCATTTATCATGTACTAGGTTATTAACCCGTGAAATTCACGGGATTAAATGAAAAACCATGAAATCGATAAAGAATGTATTATGTAAAGACATTTAATAGATAAATGAGCGATTGTTAAGAATATGAGAGTAAATAATATATTTGATCGTGGTGATATAATAATGAAAGTATTAGATACTGAATACATGTGCATAAGGAACATGGATGAAGAATTACAGTAGACGAACCTGTAATAATGTTTGTCGATATTGTATAGTAATATGTAAGTATTTGACACCGCGTGTAATGTAAGAAATGATGAACTTAGTTGATATTTATAACTAAAATTTAAATATGTACGCAACTCCTTCACAACCTCCTATTCACTATTAAACACCTTATCCTTACATATTGCACATGCTTCACTCAATTCACTCACTCCACTCTTCTTAACTGTTTTTAACGCCTCAATAGCGGCTTTCGAAGCCGGTGGAGCGCCTTTTTTACTACCTGTCTCAGCTAATGTTTACTGCATTATCTTCACCCTCATCATTCTTCGCAATCCCAGTTCTTTCGCCTCGAATTTCATCCTCCAAACAACCCTTTCAAGTCATTTTTACTTCTGCACAAATAATTCAGTACCCGAACAACATTTTAAGGTCACTTTGCTACACAAAAATTTAGCTGTCACA
The DNA here is from genome assembly GCA_030686995.1 of Artemisia argyi. Classification (NCBI taxonomy): domain Eukaryota; kingdom Viridiplantae; phylum Streptophyta; class Magnoliopsida; order Asterales; family Asteraceae; genus Artemisia; species Artemisia argyi. The sequence goes on from CM060686.1 coordinate 90,401,913, forward strand.
CCCCCTTTTAAAGTCCATTTTTTTGCCCAAAATTCAAGCAAACAAACAGCCACGGAAATTTATACAAAATTGCATAAGAATTCTGCAAAAGTACTAATCTGTTTAAACAAACATAAACGCACCTATAACAGCCATATGATTTAGGATGTTAAAAGTTGATAACTATTTTGGTAATGTTTCATTTAGAGAAATGTCCTTGTATATTAATATTACTATGTGTTATTCAAACTCCAATGTATATTAATACTATGCTGTAGTTCATAACTATGGCCTATAATTGTTCATCATTTTTATTACGTGGCGAAGATAATAGTTTCAAACCTGCTCATCGTTATATTATATTAAAATCCATATGTTTTTCTATAATACCTTAAATGAAGTCATAAGTGTACATGAACCACTCCATTCCATTGATCATTAAAATTCTACTAATGATCTAAGTCAAAACAATACAATTTGGAAAATATTGGGCGGTAAGAAAATTATAAACCTTGAACAATGACAAAGTAATAGCGATTCACCAGAAACCAAATGAATTAGAAGAAGGTCACGTGAACACAACAGGACCATGATGCCAATAATTTCAGTGGTTCCACTTTGAGATTTTTCTGAGTCGGTGGAATAGCCGATTTGAAATCACCGGTAATAAAGCTATGATCATTATATCAATAGTAATCACATGCTTTTAACACTTTCCTCGTAATTTAATGTGATTAAATTGCCGTCTGATTCTTCATCATCATGGTGGACAACTTCAGGGTGGTCTCCTATCATTAGGCTTTGGAGCCATCTTTAACCTTCAAAGCGAATATCGTCAGTCAGAATAAATCATGTATGAAATATACATAAAATAAGAATAACATGTCACAACTAAGCTGGGAAGAAGATGGATGAACCTGTGCTTGTTTCTCATGAATTTCTTCAATCCTCACAGCTGGTTATGTATTGTATGAAATGTAACAATCACATAAGCAGTTGGCTTGAATGTTTGGCAATTATACTTATATATCACATAACAAAATTGTAAACATCCGAACACCTTTTATAACCAATCAGAATTTATACGCTTATGTCTAGCCTCTTTCTCAATCTTTCACAACTGAGCATGTTCGTAGTTCTCTACGAACACCCTTTATATATAATCCTGAGAACGACGATCCGTAATAACAGTGTGCCACGACAAAGAGATACACGGGTCATAAAATTCAAATTCGTTTGCTCCATCAAACCTTATAACAAAAAGAATAATGGAACAATCTCGGACTTTAAAATGTTTAAACTGTAACAACTAATTATTATTATTATTTTTATTTTATTTTTTTTTTTTTTTAATTATTTTTTTTGGGGGTAATGAGCTTATTAACTTAAGCTAATGGCTTATCAAAGTCTATAAGGCCATAATATGAAAAACTGGATTTATGAGCTATTCGAATTAAAATAAGCCGAACCAACAAAATAAGCTATTTCAAACAATTGCATAGTTTTTATCTAAAAGCACGGTATTTAGCACCGATGGAATAAGGGCCACAGAGGTTGGCAACATGGTATGCAAAATGTATAGAAAATAAGTTGTTGGTCAACCTTGCTGAAGACCACAGGATCGCCTGGTATGTGTATTCGAATTTTGGAAACTGTTGTGAGAGCGGACAGGTATGCCTGTCATAATCATAATAGTAGATGAGTTAATATTAGGTATTATAACAGGTAACTGAAACATATAAGCTATATATAGGAATGACAATGCACCCAATTGTAAAACCCATTGCAAAGCACAAAGGTCTATAACCACTTGCCTATAATGAGTGACTGGGTATGGTTGGCTGCAATACTTGAACCGACTGGTATACTGTTACCTTGCACATTCACACCTCAGTTAACAGAACATCGAAGATTGTGTCAACGTGAATACCAATAAATATATATAATAAGTAACTAAAGAACCTTGTGAAGCAGTACCTGTGCAACCACAGTTTGTATCTGACCTTAATACGCGTGAGCGCGCTGCATCATCCACAACTGCATTAAGAAAAAAAACACCAGTTATTCAGTATTAACCGCTTAAAAAACTAATATACATCTAAAGGAAATAAAGTAAAATAGTTCTGCACATATGATATGCAGACATTAATTAGGCGTAACCATTCACTCATCCATAAACGACACCTCTGTTTGACCGTTATCTAAACCCCCAATGCTGCGCACACTATTGGCGAGTACATTTAAACCTGTGAAATTATGAAAAAAGCGAATGAAAAAAAGTTACGCACAGCAGTACGCGTCACGACTGTAACAAAGTTTGACAGTTAAAAAATCCAAGAGAAAGTACCTCCAATTAATCACCATTAGGTGTATAGCTAGGATTTGGCAAAACTATCATCCACTTCACTTTATAACTTTCCTCATTTTGAATAAGCAATTTGAAGTTTGTCATTAAAAACCGTTTATTTCTTACACAAATGATCCGGTAATCTTTATCTAATTTTCTGCGTGAACTGATAGCGCAGCCGTACTTGGGCTTTCATTGACACCTGTAACAGTTATAATGTAGAAAAGGTTAATGTAACTTAAAGCATAAAGTGTATTGTATCTACACTGATTCACTAACATAAAAATTCATAAGTACATTTACCTCAAGCAGCTTAATGACCATGCCTATTACCAATATATTGGGAAAGCGAAACCTTTTTTGTTAGTTCATTAGTACCTGTAACAAAAAACTGAAAAGAATTAATATAACCCGAACAATCTTTTATATCTTGTATTAATCAAGGTATTTGTTTAAATTATATTAACCATTTCTACATTGTAATTGTTCACAGTACCTGCCTATTCTCACGCTTTTCCTCATCACCATCCTACTGATCCGCCAACGATCTGCAACAGAAAAAAAAGCAACAATCACAGCAATCCAATACATTGCCGATACTACTAATGGCAAACACATTTGAACCCCTAGATAATTAAAAGTTGCCAGCAGTTACCTTGCACTCCCAAAAATCAAGATTAAGTTGTTGAAGTTTTGGGAAATAACCCATAAGTTAAAAGATACTTGAGATCCTTGAGATCCTGTTCACCTAAGTATTCCTCAATGTTCCTTTTTGCGCCCATTCCTCATATTCCGAATCCGTATTCCTTTTCCTACTCACATCACCATCCGCATAACCTTATATTCTACAGAACACCAAAAACACCAAAATTAGTTAATCCGAATCAAAACTTGTTCGTAGTTATTACATAAGATAACCTAATAACAGTGGCATGAATGAATGCCAATATCTTTAAGGCATTGTCAACCCGTAACTCAAAACGTTTCGCGTTCCACACATTTAACCATGGAACTCAAACTTGAGTTTGAGTATACTCAATCTTGCATAATAGAGTTTAGTGACTTAAGGCCATTAATGCTCTCATTCAAACATGCAACTCATTCCGTATATATATTTAGATTCTTGTTCACTTTTTTCCGAACAAAACCACATCAACCTGAAGAAGCCGGAATATGAATATAATTAGAACCAAAAAATATAATTCAACAATCATGTTAATGAATTGAAACATGCTATAAGGCTAATTTCCCAGTCTTGGATCAACTCATTATTGCACTCTTCTGTAACATTATGTAAATTCATTCACATAAATAGTTCTAAATAATAGTTGTCTGATTATAAAAATATAAAGTTAGGTCTAATATAGTTTTAATTTTGAGTGCAATGATGCATCCTCATGAGCACATATACTAATTTGATTACATTAACTTACCACATGATTCCACAAATGCCATCACAGTATCACATTATCTTTTAATATGAAAAACTTGTTGATAAGAGGATGTAATAAGTGCAGGTTCTATTTGACCCAATAAAGATGTAAGATACTCTACCCATTCGTACAAAATAGGTCACATGATATAGTAGAGATGACTGATGGAGGCGCACATATCAGTTGCAAAATTAAATGAAATGAATTTCAAAATAGAGATGACTATATGGATTAAGAATATAAATCCCAACATTAAAATGGAATTATACCCTTAAATTTCAAATTAGATGCGTAAGAACAAAGATATCTTACTTGAATATATGAAAGGTTAACAAATGATGAAGAATGAAAAATGCTGATCGTGGTTGTTATTGGGGAATCATACACTCGCTAAAATGCTGATCGTGATTAGTTTCGTGAAAACAGAGCTGAAAATACTGGTGATTATCTGATGATGATGGCGGCTTATGGATTTTGAATGATATTGGGTTTTTTTTTTTTTTTTTTTTTTTTTTTTTTTTTTTTTTTTTTTTTTTTTTTGAATGAATATGTGTATAAAGCTTTTGGGATAGGTGAGTTTTTTACATACAAATGGAGGTGGGTAACAACTGGTCCCCAATTTGGTTAGGCTTCTAGCATAAGTTTGGCTTCATTCCTTAATTAGTGTTTATTTCAAAATTATTAAGTAAAAGGACTAATGTAGATATCTTAGAATTTCAGCATTCCTTTTTAAACTGCTGTATATTAGATAGTATAGATTACGATAATTTGCCCACGAAATAGAATAAAGGACGTGATGATAGTTGATGGTATCATCAGGTGATGATAAGAATTTATTTGGGATCAATTTATTTATTAAGTTATTAGGGGTATAATGGGAATTTAATAGCATAAATTAAATTTTAACTAATTTTATAAAGAAATGGGTAAAAATCACAAATTGTTATTTATATCAAGTATATATGTCATTATGAGTTTTGGTTTGGTAAATATGTCATTATAAAGTTTAATTTAGAGATATATGGAATTATCCCTAATATATATTTTCCTAGTTAATTACTGCTCTTCTTATGAAATTGGTAACTTGAATCGTGGCATGCTAGTATTAGAATTTTATTGTGATGGTTTAGTGTCTGTTTCTAATGGGCATTGAACATGCAGGAACAACAAATGGTGATGCCTGGCCATCGTGACTCAAATCTGCAGAAGGAACTGAACCGATACATCCCAACAGCGGCTGCGTTCGGAGGAATGTGCATCGGTGCTTTGACAGTTTTGGCAGATTTCATGGGAGCCATAGGGTCTGGTACTGGAATATTGCTTGCAGTTACAATCATATATCAGTACTTTGAGACATTTGAGAAGGAGAAGGCCAGTGAACTAGGTTTATTCGGGTTTTAAGCTCTACTTGTAGTGTTGTTAAACTCTTTCTTTGGATGTTTTTCTTTTATACTTGCAAAAGGCAGTGTGCATTGGTACAAAACCGACGAGGAACCTGAAGTTTGCAAATACTAGAACAAAGAATAGACAATGAGATTGACTTTAATGTTAGCCTAGTCATTCAAGTGAGCTTTTTTTTCTTTATAGTAATAGATTTTATTTTTTCTTGAACTGGACCGGTTCTAGATGGATAAATGAAGTGGGTGTGCCAGATTATCTGTTTACACTTTACACAATTCAAGAGAATATCCTTTGAAATTCCAACTAAAAGGTTTGAGATGGATATTAGACCACCATGAGATACATTAGAAAGCACTGGAGAAATCTCAATCAACTCACTTGAATGAATGTGCATTTCCAATTTGATCCATCACAACTTGTTGAAGTTTTAAATACCACTGAAATTTCTGGAGCAACGCGTTGCAGCTTGGCCGCTAAAATTTCTCTGCGGAAAATGAATTTGGCTGTAAACATTCATATCAAAAGACCTCATTCGAAAATGAATCAGTCACAAATTTTCACTGGAACTATACTATATCAATCTTTTCTATTTTTCATCCAACCTTTTTGACTTTTAAAAATTTGAACACTTTGACAACAAAAACATCAGCCCTTTTCTCCCATTTCATGACTGAGCGTATCTTTGATGACAAGACAACAATGCAAAAATGTGTTTCCTATAGATCATAATCTGAGAATGAATGATAGGTTCTCAAGGACTCTAATTCTCATTTTATATTCCATAATCTGGATCATCAGGCCTTGAACAAAATGGCTCAAGGGGGTTTGTTTTGTTATAGGTCGATAGCATTGCTTACTGAGAATTTTCTTTCGCTTTTCGACAATCTTCTTCTTGCCCAAGGGGGTTTGGTAAATTGCTTTTCCTAAAATAAATTTCTCAAGGGGTTTGCTATAGGTCGATGTATAGCAAACCCCCATTTCATAACTGGCTTGTATCACATTGGTTTGCTTCTATCATGTATGTTGTTTTCCTAAAATCTAGTTTGTCCGTGGTTCTTCACATTGGCTTGTATAACTCCCTCTTTTAATTAGTTAAAGAGAATGGCTCTTTAAGTATCCGGAAATTGTATTTTTTAGGCTTCCTTCATAGTTGGGCATGGTACTCCGGGCAAGCTTCTTATTACAAAGCTGATGCTCCAAAATGAATGAACATCTTCATTGGGTTGAGTAGGTTTTGACTATCACTTGATTTACCACGACTATAACTCGTGTCTTGAACGAGTTGACAAGACCAACCTATATAATAAATTGTTTGAGTTAGCGTGCAGATACATAAACCCGTGAACACGCCAACCAAACACGACACAAATTTCCACCCTTATGCCTTATTTATGTAAATATCTAATCTATGATCTTTGAATAAATGTACATATGACTGCACCACGTTTCGTAGAACATCACAACATTTCACCTAAAGTCATACTACTATAATCAACATATAACCGTAACCAAATTTATCCAATATTATTACATATGAACTATGATTTTCTATTTTTATTATTTCTTTATGAGCTTCTCAAATAATTGACATAAATCCAATATGTTTTAGCAGTTTCACGTCGAGATGCATTGAATGGCCGTGCTCAAATTATCGGAAATTCACATACGTCTTTGTGTTCATCAACAAGTCAAAATGGGCGACACTATAAACTACTACAATATGTTTGTATTTGACTTGTGATCTACCCGTATTTTGAAATTTTTAGACTATCCATAATTCCATATGCATGAATTCTACACATTTACTGTATCCAACATGATTTGTTTATATGTTTGGTTTTGGTTCTCCGGTGTTATTACACAAGATATCAACATCATTTTTTTTTTAAATACCCGTGAATTTCACATGTTTTTTATCTAGTAATATAAACTCTAGTTACATGGTGTTAACTTAATTTTTTTGTGGATGTCTCACCTCTTCGCTACTAAAGTTACATACATGTTTTCTTGAAATTTTTGAGTGACCATTTAAGGCCTTGTTTCTTTTTGTTTTTTGAAATAAGTGGATTTAAAGGCAAGTGGTTCCTTCTCTCTTGTTGCATTTAACAAGAAAAAAACATTAAAATATCACTTGGTCCTACTTGCTTTAACACCTAGACAAAAGAAACGCCCTCTAAAATTTCCAAAAACGCTCTACGCCAGCTTTTCAGAGGTGTGGTGAGTTGATGACGCCACACGGTGTTATGTGTGCTTCACATCATATGTAATATCATTGTGTGATAGTTTTCATTGATAATAATATCCTTAGTTCATTACTAAACCTATTCATCCATTTGGATAGGGGCATGTTAACCGGACGGGGGGTGGCCCACCCCTGTCCCCTCTTGTCCTCCACTTTCTTCCAGTACAACACAGCTTTTTGTCTGTTTCGTATTTTTGACTGTTTTAAGCATTTGACGTATTAAACTTTATATTTTCTGTTTCGCACTTTCAGGTTTATAGTTTTTTTATATTAGCAAAATTAAAAAATAAAATAAAATTAGAGGGGGGGGGGGGGGGGGGTGGGGGTTGGGGATAAAAAATAGGGGAGGGTGTGGTCAACACTAGCCTTTGGATAATGTTATAAGCTTAGGTGCACATGGGTTTATACATAGGCTATGTTTGACGCACGAGTTTATCAGAGCTATTAGTAGCATGAACTTATTTTTTTAGAAAAATAAGCTACCATTTAAAATAAGTCTCGTTTGGCTGACATGGCTTGAAGAAGCTTGTTAAAAAAAATAAGCTACTAAATAAAATGCTAGTTGTACTAGCATGTAAAAAAAAAGCTCCAGCTACATGCTCCAGCAACCGACTCCAGCTCATAGTTATAAACTTTTATCCTCATGTTTATATTATTTTTAACTAATTGTTGAATACCAAAAATAGATAAGAATATTTAAGTAAGCTATCATATTACACCTCTATCTAATTTATACTTACAAGTCTTTTAATAAAATTGAATAAATAGTTAAAGGTAAAATTGTTACTACGTGTTTTGCAAAATTGTAAAAAAAAAAAAAAAAAAAAAAAAAAGTCACCATTAAACAACCAAACAATAATCTATTCTAATAATCAGTTTCTTTCTATTCTATAGAGGGAGAGGGGCAAAAGCTACAGAAATAGAGTGATCTGAGAATGGATGAGCTTGAATTCCAACGTGTTCTTCATCTCTTTCCCGTTGTTCGCACTCGCGATTATAATGTAATTTTCACTATCTCTCTACCCTAATTGTTTGTTAATCCACATCTAACAAATTCATTTATAAATTAATTGGTGCTATTTTTTTTTTGTAGGCTGAGTCTGAAGTGCAAAGACAATTAACAACCCAAGCATCACGCAGGGTATTCTTCTTTTATCATTCATCTCTTCTATAACCTTAATTAGATCTATCCATCTCTTTGTTTAACAATTTTTGCAAAACAATAGATAAGAGAGCGGATAAATTCACAAATTGAAGGGGGTTCCAAGGAAAAGGTTATTGGAGGCATAGATGGACATGGTAATTGGACTTCTGTTTTACTATATACTATATTCATTCTTGATATTAGACGTTGCCTTGACGCGTTTTTATATAAAATTGAAGATTAAACGTCATTGTAGAGACTCACCCTATGTAATGAACTATTTTTACTATCTCTTTAGCCTAAACTAGATTGCCGATATGATTTGTACACATTGAGTCAAATGTTTCTAATTTAGCTATTCGTCACCAAGTTTGCAGTGTTTATTCTCTGATCTTCATTAACCATCACTAAATGGCATAGTGGTAAGGTCCTAGGCTTTGATCAAGGGTTCAAATCTCGCTAGGTGTGTACATTTGGGGGTGGCCAGGGAAGGACCGGAAACGGTCCCGAGATTAACCCGGTGAGGTAGTGTATATCTGAGTCAAAAGGCTCACCCTCCTTGGGTAACCTGAAAAGGGAAAACCACATCTGTTTATTCTCTGATCTTCATTATGACTGATATTCTTATACACTTAGTTGCAACCTTATTTCAAGAACACATAGAGAATCGTCTTTGGCAGAGTGAATAACAGATCTAGATTCTAGTGGCAGAAGTAGTTTTGATAACACATTGTTTTCGAGATATATGACTTGTTATCTTTGTTTGATTTTCAACAGATGCATTTTGGGGGAAACTAAAAATTGCTGCTGCAAAGAAGGTACAGTTTCTGTTTCTTTGACAGTCTTATTCAATACATGATGTAGCGTGTCATGCATTATATGCAATGTTTTTTTTTTTTTTTTTTTTTTTATGTATATATATATATATATATATATATATATATATATATATATATATATATATATATATATATATTCTTTTGGCATTACATAGTTTTGCATTGCTATAACTGCACCATTTGTTTTATGCATCTATTATGGCCTAAGTTAAAATGTATATCTTAGTCAAACCGAAAATAGGATTTGCAGTCACTTGTTTTGACTATGTCGTTAAGCCACTGTGGCTGTTCAATACCGCCATTGCGTGTAGCAATACTGCATGGCGCTTCTGCTGGTGGGAAACGAGTCGATTTTTGTTACCTGATGCAACGATCTACGAGCCTGGTATCAATGTTTTAGAACTCGCTAGGTGGTGCTCGAGCAGTCGGCTACCTTGTAGGGAGTATTGGTCTAGGGTGGGAGTACTCAGATTGGATTCTTTAAAATTTAAGTCTCAATTATATCCGACGCAAACATAATACTTTCAATACTTGATCAAATAGTTTAAGGTTCATATACTTCAAAGTTCAAACATAGACGTAATACTTCAAATAGTTCAAACATGAATATTCGATTGATGCTTCATCCTTGTCGTGTTTGTATTGTTCACTAATTTAAACACCATTCAACTTATATTCAACCTCCTCATGTACTTCCTCTTCGCTCTTTGACTTGAATTCTTCCTCATAAAGTTCTCTTGATCTAGCACTTGTCGGGGGTCTTAATAGTTCATTGACACCCATGACTTCACTAATCATCGATGATTCTTGTTGTTCATTTCCCTTATGTTCTTGTTGTTCAAAGCATCGATGATTTTTTTATTTTTATTTTTTTTATTTTTTTATTTTTATTTTATTTATTTATTTTTTTTGTCTATTTCCCTTATGTTCTTGTTGTTCAAAGCATCGATGATTTCTTGTTTCGCCTTTTTAAGTCTAATCTATATAAAATCTAAGTTGGTAAAGGCCCCATCGAGAGAGAGGGGGAGGGGGGGAAGTGGCATGATAAGGCAAGATGGTTGCTACGGCCTGGCCTAGGGGACTAGTCGAACCAACCGAGGGCCTTTGATTACGCTAATCATAAGCCCATCTACAAATATATTCTTTTACGCAATCTAATTTTCTATTTTTAGAATACCGTTGGAAACATCACCTTCTTTGTTCTTTCCCTTATTCAAAACATCTTTGGAAGTTGTAAATTTATCAACAGAACCAAAGAACAAGGTGGCTCCATGTCCAAAAAGTCTTCCATTCCTACACTCAAAGCTTCAACATCATCATGTCTGCTATTCTTTTTGTATTTGGTATCATTAATAGCATTTCGACACTTGATTCAATCACTTTTGTTGCTTTTTTGCATGAAACAACATTTCCCACTATGCACGCAATGTGATATTCCAACCTATTATTTCCCGCGGACACACACTAATCCGCATAAAACACATTTCACTTTATCCAATTTGTAATTTTATTTTTATAACAAAGTGATAAAGTGAAATGTGATCTATGTAGAAAAGTTGTGTGAAGAAATTAAGAGAAAGAAATATCACATTGCGAACATAACGCAAAATATTGCTTCATGTAAAAGAGCAACAAAAGATCAAATTAAGTGTCCAAATGCTATTAGTGGTACCAAAAACAAAAAGAAGAGTAGCAAAATGATGATTAAGCTTTGAGAGCGGAGGTAAAGATTGGTAGTATTGAAACCATTGACATCAACAAATGCAATGGAAGATTCTTTTGGAGACATGTATATCCAATTTACTCTTTTGGTCCGATGGATAGATTTAGAACTTCTAATAATGTTTTGAATAAAGGGAAGAGCAAACTAGAGGGTGTTTTCTATGTTATTCAAAAAAAAAAAATAATAATAATAAATAAGATAAAATAAAATAAAATAAATTCAAGTGAAAACATATATTTGTATGAATGTGCGATTCCGTTAATGTGTTCGAAAAGGATAGCTTCAAAATCTTATTAGCTACTGTTGGTCAATTTGGTCCTAGAGCTCAACCTCGATATGAGTCAGGGAAATACTTTTCTAAGAGAAGAGGTTCAAAGAATGTAAAATTTGTTGAAAAGATACAGAGACAAATGGAAATTGAATGGTTGCTCAATTATGGTGGTTTTGTGTAGAAAAAGGAGCATCCTGAATTTTTGTCTTCTAAAGAATCTTCAGATCAAGTGAGCACATAGTTGAGTATGCCGATAGTTCACATCTATCTAATATTTATGTTTGAGCTTTGAAGTATCATGTCTATGTCATACATAATCTCAAAATTTATATAAAAAAAGGGGCAATTTCATATCTCCCCTCCTTTTAGTTGGAAATTTCATATATACCCAAACATGCATTAAAAACATTGTACATTATGCATTTAATACTTGTACTTTAAGTATATATGAAATTAATCATGAAAGTAGGGTGATATATGAAATTAATCCTAAAAAAAATTCTAACCTGAGTACTTCCCCCCGCCTAGGCCGACTACTCGCTACAAGGTAGCCGAATGCTTGAGTACCGTCTAGTGAGTTTTACAACATTGAATAAGTGATAGTTTGGAACTTTGTATAAGACAATAATACTTGTTCTAAATTAATATTTCTGTAAATGGTCATCAAGAGTTCAGAACTATGGCCCTTATAGCAAGTTTTTTTTTTTTTTTTTTTTTTTTTTTTTTTTTTTTTTTTTCTTTTCACAAAGCTCATTTTTTCTATTATATAAATAGTGTTTCTTAGGATGTTGGTTGAAGTTTTAGTATCCTGACTAGTATTGAGCATAAAAGTTTCTTCTTTGGGGGTTATTATGCAAGAAAATCATTGGCAACAAGTATCTAGAAGGTTTCAAGTTGAAGAATGTTTCTGTATCTAATCTGGATACTCCTATTTTTAGGAGCTTCTTCATTTGTGATTCATCCATAAATTAATGGTAGAAGTCATATCTCCCCCTATTTTCATCATTAATTTCATATATACCCAAAATACAACCATTGAATGCATTTTGTACCATGCTTTTAAAGTATGATTTGGGTAAATATGAAATTTTCAAGTTTTAGTTGGGGAGAAATAAAAAAGAGGTCAAGAATGCTGATGTCGTCTTTAAATAGTTTAAAGCGTGATTTGGGTAAATATGAAATTTTCAGCATTCTTGGCATCTTTTTTATTTTTTCATTTCATGCAGAAACTAATTCATGAATAGGCCTTTGGTTTAATTACATTCGTTAGCATGCTCTAGCCATTCAAAAGAAAAAAAAAAAAAAAAAAAAAAAAAAAAAAAAAAAAGCATGCTCTAGTATTATCAGTGAACAAAGTTATATGCGAACACTGTTAACTTTAAAGGCGTAATACTTGCACTTTTAAGTTTATATTATTCGAACCAGGCATGAAATCTATCAATCTGTCTCACGCCAGTAGTTCTGCGGCTTGATGTCTATAGTGCATGCTAAGTACCCTTGATGCACCACCATGACTCAAGGCAAAACTGTGATTCTATTTGGTGAGAAAATACTTTGGAGGTTTGCTTGTTAATAGAAGTTTTGTATTGGGTTTTACCCATTTTTCGCGAACATTCTATCATTTATATGCTCAAGTTTCATGGTTCTGCATCGAAGAAAACTTAGTTCTTAAGGTTAGCAGAAAGATTAGTCGTGAAGTTGTCGTTTTATCCAATTAAACTGTCATGTCACTTCTTATTTTGTTAAATTGTCAGTGCTAAACACCCCCTAAATGTACACCTTTTTAGTGTTTTGTAAAACCTGATCCAGACATCTTTTTGTCCTATCTTTTTGAATAATGTGGAATTTATATCACCAATGTGTTGCAATTGAATACAAATGTATTGCTTTTAGAGTAATAATTTAAATTTTTGAATAAAACGTGTTAGGTTGTTGAAAGTAGACTTTCTGCATCTTTCATCCCGGTTAACCCATTCGTTCCACCTTTAGCTAATATATTGATTTGGCTCGTTTGAGATAAAGGTCACTCCAAATTGACCTATCAAAAGGAAATGGGTTGAAATGGTCGCTTCTTAAAACAAAAGGGTTAATATCACGATTTCACCAATTCACCTTATGTTACAGGTTGGCAACGCTGATGCAGAGGAGTTCGTCAAGGCTTTCCAACATGTTTATAGAAAACTTGTATGTACCCACCTCATATTCTCAACCTCATTACTTTAACTCTAAAAAATAACAAACTCTCACTGGAATCGGTTTATTTTTCAGGTTTTTGAGGAGCTATCTTTAACCGCTGCTCAACGGTTCGTAAACTCGTCATAAGATTTCAGCTTGACTATTTGCTTGCTTCGCTCTGGCAATTTTTATGTATTTTTTTTGCCTACTGTGTAAATTTTGCTTTATGTATTTGTGATATATCACATAGCCTCTGAATTTGCTTGCTTCGCTCTGATTCATTGTCTTGTATTTTCCAACACATTGTCTTGATACGACTTATTAGTATCTCAAGTTGATAAAATTAAATAGCGTTTGTGAATTAAAATCACCACATAACTTACCATTCGATTTCTATGCATTCCCCTTACGATCCAGCATGGTTTCGTTATCATAGAGTTGTTGCTCCAAAACTGGCTTGGTTTCAAGATTTGGAATCTATGTTAAATCACCATACTGGGGTAAAATGAGTAAAATTATCATCACAATTCCCAACCATATCAAAACAGAAATTTTTGTGATAGATTTTCTGAAATAAATTAATAAGTTTATTTTTAAGGGCCTATCAACTTATCAAATACTGGAGTTAAAACAAAACACCCTTTAGCAAATTTGTACCTAAATCATATCAATAGCATAAATTTGTCCTCCAGATCATAATATTGTATTTTTCATGGAAAATATTCAGATCATCCTGCAACATTACAATGATAACAACTCAATACTAATATTTTGCTTCCGTTCAAAAAAATAAATAAATAAATAAATAAATAATACTAACATTTTGCTGCATATACAATAACATTCCTAGAAGCAAAAATGACAAGTCACCATAGCATACACTTTTACATGCTAACAATCTGTACATTCTGCAAAATTCTCAGTATTGTGTCTTTTTTTACAATTTGTAGAATTTAAGGTGGCGTTTAGTTGGAAAACATTTTCTTTCATTTCCTATTTCTTGTTTTGTAGGAAAAGGGAGGGGAGTTTGATTTCCACAAAACAATGGAAAATTTAGAAAACGCGTTTAGTTTGAGAAACATGTGTTTGTGTTTTCCATTTTTCAAAACTAGAAAACATGTTTAAGTGTTGTTGTTTTATATCTCAATTCACTATTCACCTTAGTAATATTATAAAAACATCTTCAAAACACAAAAACAAATATTATAAACTAACCAACTAAATTATAAAATAACTAAAAAAATCTAATACGAGAAAATAAATAAATTAAAACAGTAAAATATAATATCAAATAACATTTTCGTCTGTTTTTTTACGTTTTCATCCGATATTTTACGTTTTTGTCCGTTTTTGTTTGTTTTTGTCTGTTTTTTTACGTTTTCGTCTAATTTTTTACGTTTTTGTCTTATTTTTTACGTTTTCATCCGTTTTTTTACATTTTCGTCAGTTTTTTTACGTTTTCGTCCGATTTTTTGGGTTTTCGCTTGTTTTTTTATGCTTTCGTCTGTTTTTTACGTTTTCGTTAGATTTTTTACAGTTTCGTCAGTATATTTTACATTTTCTTCAGTCTTTTTACGTTTTCTGCCTGTTTTTTTACGTTTTCGTTATATTTTTTACAGTTTCGTCAGTTTATTTTACTTTTTCTTCAGTCTCTTTACGTTTTCGTCTGTTTTTTACGTTTTCATCCGATTTTTAATGTTTTCGTCCGTTTCTTTACGTTTATGTCAGATTTTTTACATTTTCGTCAGATTTTTTACGTTTTCGTCAGATTTTTTACATTTTCATCAGATTTTTTACGTTTTCGTCCGTTTCTTTACGTTTTCGCCCGTTCTTTTACGTTTTTGCCAGATTTTTTACGTTTTCGTCTGATTTTTTATGTTTACATCCGTTTTTATACGTTTTCGTCAGATTTTTTTACGTTTTTGTCCATTTTCTTACGTTTTCGTCCGTTTCTTTTACTTTTTTTTTAATTTGTATGTTTCCATATGTTTTTTTTACCTTTTTTTCAGATTTTTTATGCATTTGTCCATTTTTTAATTTCTTCATTTTTTATGATTTCTTTCGATTTTTACATTTTCTTTTGATTTTTTACGTTTTCTTCCAATTTTTTTACCTTTACATCCGTCTTCGTCTGATTTTTATGTTTTCATCTTTCATTTACGTTTTCATCTTTGATTTATGTTTTTTTAGGTTTCGTCTAACGAAAACGTAAAAAAATAGACGTGAATGTAAATAAACGTAAGTAAAATGTAAAAAAATGGACGAAAACGTAAAAATTCTGACAAAAACAAAAAAATCGAACGAAAACGTAAAAAATCTAACGAAAACGTAAAAAACAGATGAAAACGTAAAAACCAGACGAAAACGTAAAAAATCATATGAAAATGTAAAAAATCTGACGAAAACATAAAAAAATTTGACGAAAAGGTAAAAAATTTGACGAAAAAGTAAAAAAAATGGACGAAAACGTAAAATATCTGACTTAAACGTAAAAGAATGGACGAAAACGTAAAAAATCGGAAGAAAACGTAAAAAACGGACGAAAACTTAAAAAATCAGACGAAAACGTAATGAATCGGATGAAAATGTAAAAAATCTGACGAGAACGTAAAAAATCTGACCAAAACAAAAAAAAACGGACGAAAACGTAAAAAATCGGTCGAAAACGTAAAAGATCAGACGTAAACGTAAAAAAGCTGACGAACATGTAAAAAAAACGGACGAAAACGTAAAAAATCGGACGAAAACTTATTAAATCTAACAAAAACGTAAAAAAATGGACGAAAACGTAAAATATCTGACGAAAACGTAAAAAAACGAACGAAAACTTAAAAAATCAGACGAAAACGTAAAGAATCGGATGAAAATGTAAAAAATCTGACGAAAACGAAAAAAACCTGACCAAAACAGAACAAAACGGACGAAAACGTAAAAAATCGGGCGAAAACATAAAAAATTAGACATAAACGTAAAAAATGCTGACGAAAATGTAAAAAAAACGGACGAAAACGTAAAATATCTGACGAAAACGTAAAATAACGGACGAAAACGTAAAAAATCTGACGAAAACGTAAAAAAACAGACAAAAACTTAAAAAATCAGACGAAAACGTAAAGAATCGGACGAAAATGTAAAAAATCTTATGAAAACGTAAAAAATCTGACCAAAACAGAAAAAAACGGATGAAAACATAAAAAATCGGGCGAAAACGTAAAAAATCAGACGTAAACGTAAAAAAGCTGACGAAAATGTAAAAAAACTGACGAAAACGTAAAAAATCGGACGAAAACTTATTAAATCTGACAAAAACGAAAAAAATCGGACGAAAACGTAAAAAACCTGACGAAAACGTAAAAAAACGGAGGAAGACGTAAAAAACGGACGAAAACATAAAAAACGGAAGAAGACGTTAAAATCGGACGAAAACGTGAAAAATCTGACGAAAACGTTAAAAATCTGACGAAAACGTAAAAAAATGGACGAAAACGTAAAAAATCAGTCGAAAACGTAAAACAACTGACGAAAACGGATTTGGGGTATTTTAATGGAAAATAGGGGAAAACAAAAAAAAAGTGTTTTGTAGTTTTGTGTATTAAAGTTGGAAATAGGAATTTTGTGTTTTGTAGAGAATTTTATTGGAAAACACTAATTTGAACGCGATCTCTGTTTTCCTTGTTTTCCACAAAACATTTTGTGGAAAACATGGGTGTTTTCCTTCAACTAAACGCACCCTAAGCATTTCTTCTTCCACGGGATGAGTTTTGCCAGCAATTGTAACGCAATGAAGAGGTGGACTAAAGTCAACCGTTTGTGACTACTTCATCAAACTTGCAACCACCATCTGATTCTCACTTCCTAAGCGCACGAACCCGAGAGAAAGTGTGTATATTGTAGGCTGAAAAATTAAAGAAACAAGATGGCATTTATTGTATTAAGATAGGAACCGGACAAAAGATATTTCCTATAGTTTGAATAAGAGTAGTAAAATTAGTAAACAAAAGAAAGGATTGCAAGTACTACCTTCGTCACATGAAAACTAACAAAAAAAAAATAATAATAATAAATAAAAAAATGGGGATATCCATAAAACATGCAGCATTTCTAAATGTACTTCTTTGCACGTTTTGTTGACATAAACTGTTCATGCCATAGTCACATGGAATGGGGATCGCTCCGGTACGAGATCGCGATCGTGGTTCGCTAGGGACCTAAAATTCGGTTCCATTGGGGGTAGCTTCATTTGAGATCACTTCGGTATGATGTACCAAGTAATGTGGTATGATGTACCCAATATTCAATATAATCCAAACATTCATAATATAATACTTATCATATTAATCTCTCTCCCCTAGGGGGCGATTTCCGGCCACCTCTCCTACTATTCCGATCTAATCAAAAGCACACCATTATAACCGCCTCTCTATTATTTATAATAATATGCAATCGGTTTAATGGTTGTGATTACATGAGAGGGGATGTGTCGTGTTTATCCTTTTTATCTATGTGGAATCGCTGCTCTACCTTTTTAAACCCTAATCGTTTTTCTTTATCAGTCGGTTTGATAATCGATTTTTCATAAGGATTAGGGTTTGTACTTTTAAACCCTAAACGATATCTAAAAGATTTAATTGTCTTTAGGGTTTCTTTGGGTTGGATGTGATCGTTTATACGTTTATGGAATTATCCTGCTACGATCTTCTTGTGGTTGATTCATATAGCAAGTTGCTGTTTGGTTTCGTATATTATGTTGCTATATGGTCGGTTTCTTGGTGCTTAACGATCTACAAAACCCTTTTTTAGGGTTTCGACTTTGTTTATGATTCTGTTGATGATGCTTAACGATAATGGTTCCCATTCTAGGGTTCCATTTATTTTTTCTTATATTGGTTTGTGATGATTATCTGCACGTTATTCTTCATGGTAGCCCTTTTTAGGGTTTGTAAGTTTGCTGCTCGTTCTGTTAGGATGGATGTAGTGGTATGTGGGTTAAGGGAGAGATGTATGTCATGTTCTTGAAGGTAAGGGTTTCGTTATACCTACTGTTGGTGTTTTGCTGATCAAAGTGATGGTATATGCAAGTTAAGTTTCTAGGGTAACTTATTCAAAAATCCTTGACTCGATCAATTGGAATGATTTTCTATTGATCGTTTATGGGTGGATGTTTGACATGATCCTGCTGCGACTTATTTATTTATCTACGGGTTTGGATCTTTGTTGATGAGGAAGTTGGCATTGTCTTCGCTTATGCAATTGGTTTGGCTAAGGTTTCGTTTTATGCTCATTCATATTTCTAGTCTTCCTGTTGCAATGAGGTGGTGATGCTAGTTCACGTTAGGGTTTGTATTAACCCTATTGGTATCTACTTGTTGGTGATAAGTAATCGATGTGCTGTTCTTTGCATTTGGCAATTTGATTACGTTTTCATCATTGGAAGTTCCTAACGATTGTTAGGATGGGGGTCCGTTGTTTTCCTTTGGAGCATGTTTGGCCTCTTTGTGTATGTTCATCTCCTGGTTATCACACATGTGCTCTAACTCTTATTCTTTTGATGCATGGTTTGTGGGACTATGAAGATGATTATGGAAGTTTGGACTACTATGACGAGTTGAAGATTCAAGTGTCTACTTGATTTGCAATTATTTTTCTCTTATAGTCGTTGTAGTTTAATGTTCAATTATTTGTTATAAGTGTGGCTTTGTCACCCTTATATTGTAAGTTATAAGAATGATGTTAATTCCTATAGGGAGTCTGTAAGTGTCCTATGGGACTGAGGTGAGGGACATCACCCTCACCCTATGTACCTCAACGTTTTTTGGAGTAATGAATTTTGCCAGGGTGAATTAACCCTTTTACCCAAAAAAAATAAATACTTATCATATTCTCATAATTCATTCAAAGAAGCTTATTTGAAAAGTTTTATCAGCAACTTAACTTAAAAAAGCATAATCAAGATCCAAAAGACAATAAAAATATGAAAAACTAGATTTTAAACTTAGTCGAGTCTTTGTCTCTTTCCTTTCCCTTTATCAGCAACATCTTCATACAAATTTTCCCATTGCATATCGTCCAAACGTACAATTTGAGCTTTCCGAGTTTGAGCTCTTTGGGTTAATATCCCACTTTTTGTAGGGTCCTTGTTTGTAATTCTCGGAAAATTGTGAAACTAGACAGATGTTTCAATGAACAAACACTAACTTGTCTGCCTGTTTGAACCGGTTTCTTTTCAACCTATGAATACGTACTCCAATTCCTTTATGCAGAAGAGCTACTAATTGGTTGTGAAAGTACTTTTTTTGCCACCTCTATTAATTGGTTGGGAAAGTACTTTTTTTGCCACCTCTACTAATTTCAGAGAGTTTCTGAACCATAAATCGACCATCAATGGCATCCATCGTTATCGCATCCACATGAGCTTCATGTGAAATGTGGCAACTTGTTTTCTTAACAAATTCTTTTCAACGTCATTTTCAGCTATTCTTTTAAACGCGTTCACCACGTTACCTACTACTTCTGTATCTTGATTTGGTGCTTTTCTACGGATTCCACCAGATTCTAATGCAAACCCCAAACAATGTAGCGGAATTGTCATCTTCTCCCGTCTAGCCAAGACAATCTTCTCAACATCATCATAATAATGACTATATGGATTGTCAGCCATTATGTCCTAAATTTCACTCAACATATTATCCATTTTTTCATAAATTTCTCCCATTTTAGGACCCTCTCCATCACAAAATTTTATCAACAAAAATATCAGTTTCGTGAATTCAAGTATACTTTCCACATCATCCAAAATTTTATCACTTCCTTATCGTTTCAGCAACACTTTACCCCAAACTTCTAGTGTTTTCATTGCCCTGTTTTACCCAATCCCTCCATGAATTGACTCAATTGAGGGCAATAGTTGTTGCTAATGACTCCCTACAGTCGGATAATGGAAAAAATGGAAAAAAATATAGTGACGTATTTTCTAAACCACACTCATGCCTTGGCAATGTTTAGAGGAAACTCTAAGTTAAGAGTTATTAAAAGTAGCCAAGACACGCTTTGCTTCCTATTACATTTTGTTGAGAAGATTAGCCGGTTGTAGGGAGTCATTAGCAACTACTATTGCCCTCAATTGAGTCAATTCATGGAGGGATTGGGCAAAACCAGGGCAATGAAAACACTAGAAGTTTGGGACAAAGTGTTGCTGAAACAATAAGGAGTGATAAATTTTGGGATGATGTGGAAAGTATACTTGCATTCACAAAACCGATATTTTTGTTGATAAAATTTTGTGATGGAGAGGGTCCTAAAATGGGAGAAATTTATGAAAAAATGGATAAAAATATGTTGGGTGAAATTAAGGACATAATGGTTGACAATTCATATAGTCATTATGATGATGATGTTGACAAGATTGTCTTGGCTAGATGGGAGAAGATGATAATTCTTCTACATTGTTTGGGGTTTGCATTATCTCCTCGGTTTTATGATGCCCATTATCTTTCACAACTAGCACCTGGTAATCTAAGATACAAAAGTAGTACGTAACGTGGTGAACGCATTTAAAAGAATAGCTGAAAATGATGTTGAAAAGAATTTCTTTAGAAAACAATTTGCCACATTTCACATGAAGAAGGGCTGTTTAATTTACCATAAGCTCATGTGGATGTGATAACGATGGATGCCATCGATTGGTGGTCGACTTAAGGTTTAGAAACTCCTGAATTAGCAGAGGTGGCAAACAAAAGTACTTTCACAACCAATTAGTAGCTCTTCTGCAGAAAGGAATTGGAGTACGTATTCATATATTCATAAGCGTGAAAAGAAACTGGTTGAATAACAAACGGGCAGACAAGTTAGTGTTTGGTCATTCAAACATCTGTCCAGTTTCACGATTTTCTGAGTGTTACAAACAAGGACCCTACAAAAAGTGGGATATTAACCCAGAGAGATCAAACTTGGAAAGCTCAATTGTACGCTTGGACGATATGCAATGGGAAAATTTGTATGAAGATGTTGCTGATAAAGGGGAAGGAAAGAGACAAAGCTGGACTAACTTTAAAATCTAGATTTTCATATTTTTATTGTCTTTTGGATCTTGATTATGCTTTTTTAAGTTATGTTGAATGAATTATGAGAATATGATAAGTATTATATTATCAATGTTTGGATTATATTGATTATTGGCTACATGGGTACATTGTACCACATTACTTGGTACATCGTACCAAAACAAACCCAAATGAATCTACCCTCATCGAACCGAATTTTACGATCCTGCTCCGCGATCCCGTACCAGGCTGACATACTCACAAAGGCACTACCGAAGATCAAATTTTTAACAATGAGACACTTTATTGGAGTCAAAGATCTAGGAGATGACGATTGTGATTAAGGGGGAGAATATTGGGTTAATCACATTCTTACCTGCTTTCTACCCATTTAGAAGATCAAACCCGAAGTCAAAGTCAACTACATTAAAAAGTCAACTCTCAAGAATAACTGTCATTTAACAGTTACAAAGGAAGCGACACATCTGTTGATTCTACCGAACCAACACAACTATTCAATCGCACCTTTTACTTTGTATATATAGATTAGAATCTGTAATCTTACAACTTGATGACATATTATTATTTCAATTAATTCAAAAGCAATTCTTTGAACGTATCGTGTATCTTGGTATATTGTGACCACGTTAGACCAACAAAGATCCAGCGTTGAGGCCAACAATTGGTATCAGAGCGGTTTGGATTCATCTAACCAAATCATCATATACCAAGGGTTTTATTTTGCCCGAAATCAAAGAAGAACAACTTCCCAGAAATTGGTAATTTTTTTTTCTGCAAATTATTATTCGAACCACAAATCAAAACCAATAATCATTTTTGTAATTCCGAAAACCATCCTTAATCCATAGTCGCCTCGTAAATAATTACCGACAACTAAGAAAAGGCAATTTTCAATTATTTTGCAAAAATTTTTTTTCCATTCGGATTTATTTTACCGAGAGTAGAAAATATCAAAGGGAACAAAAGGTTTTGACTTTCATCAAACAAAACCTTATATCGATTTAGAAACAAAAACCCATTACCATCGAATAACACGATAGTCATCAGAAAGGGAAAATAAATTGATTCAACAAAAGGAACAAACACACCTGTTGCATCCAGAATCAAATACCCTTTATTCTTGAATCATCTTGATTCAATTTTTACACGGAGGAACAAATCCGAGAAGGATTAACCGGCGCTCGAATAAACGAGAACACCGAATACCCGTGAAGAAGAAGGTTAACCAAAGCCAAATATCCGGCGGTCAACCATCAGAAGCATAGCAGATTAAACGGTCTCACCCAAAAGAAAGAGGCAGAGACAATTTTTATCTCTTGCAAAGAGATAAGAAAGAAAACGGCGCATCAAATAAACGCCAGGGCAACATCGAACCAACAAAAGGGCTACGGGTTCCATTTAACCCCCCCAGGTTTCGAAATTTTTTATATCCACCCTTTATTTAAACTTTACTTATTATTAGTATAGTTTACTTTTATTTTTGATAAGTTACTACATAATACCCTTAAGTATCTTATCATATTTTATTATAATAACCTAGTGTATTTACGCTGCTTATTATAACTAGGAATAACTTTTAAGGAGTAATTAACCTTAGGCTTATTCACTTTGAATTTTTTTTTTAATCTCCGAGGATAGTTTATATTATAACTAATCCTATAGGTTTTGATTGTCACTTTAGACACAAAACATTAGAAGCGCGCTATATTTTTTTTTAACACATACCCCGTGTTAGAATTTTAGGAGATTATCTAGTCATTATCATTTAAAATGACTAATGGTGGAGATAGTGGAAAGAAGGAGGCTAGTACACCTAATACTACCCCTCAATTCCAATGCCCAATTTTAAAACCCGTGAATTACTCACTATGGGCAATTCGAATGCAAATACTTTTAGAAGCAAATGGGTTATGGGAAACAATTGAATCAACTGAATCAACTCAACCCGATAAGAAAAAAGAAACAACTGCTATTGCATACCTTTACCAATCCTTACCCGAAGATCAATTACTTCAAATAACAAAGCACAAAACCCCGAAAGCAATATGGGACGCTTTGAAAACTAGGCACTTAGGCGAAGAAAGAGTACAACAAGCCAGACTTCAAACACTCAGATCTGAACTTGAGTTGTTACATATGAAGGAAGATGAAACCATCGACACCTTTACAGGAAAACTCACAACTCTTGTAAACAAAGCCTCCAGTCTAGGACACACAATAAAAGATCAGAACTTAGTTAGGAAGTTACTAAATGTTGTACCCGATAGGTATTTGCAAATAGTTGCCTCCATAGAACAATATTCCGATCTAAACACTATGATCCTAGAAGAAGCAATTGGAAGACTTAAGACCTATGAAGAAAGGATTAAGTTTAAGAAAGGGAAACAGGAGAACACTCAAGATAAATTGATGTTCACACGACATGAAGGTAGAGGAAAGAATTTTAAGGGACGTGGTAGTGGAAGACATAAATATTCACACAATAAAAACCACGAGAATCCTAAAGGAGAAAGAAAAGAGGGAGAAAAACCTCATAACAACTTCAAGAGATCAAACTTTGATCCTAGCAATGTAACTTGTTACAAATGCCACAAGAAAGGACATTATGCAAGTAAGTGTTATGCCAATACAAACACTAACATGCAATCTAATCTTGTCGAGGAGGACTTAGAACCTACCTTATTAATGGCAATTTTAGAAGATCCACTTGTAAAAGAAGTTGAAGACCAAAATGTCTCTCTACACGAAGAGGTAGAAACACAAGAGACAAATTTGGATAGTCAATGGTATTTAGACAATGGAGCTAGTAACCATATGACAGGAGTGAGAGAACACTTCAAAGACCTAGATGAGAAAGTTAGTGGAAAAGTGAAATTCGGAGACGGATCACATATAGAGATCAAAGGCAAAGGTTCAATCCTAATAGAATGTGATGAAAAACAAAGAATCATTTCACATGTCTATTACATCCCAAGCCTGAAAAGCAATTTATTGAGCCTTGGTCAATTCACCGAAATTGGTTGTAAAGTTGTAATGGAAGATAATGAACTACGACTTTATGACATGGACGACAAAATCTTCTTAAGAGTCACAAGACAAAGAAACCGTCTGTACAAAGCAAGTCTAAGAATAGGAACACCTGTTTGCTTACTAGCAAACTTAAAAGATAACACTTGGTTATGGCACGCAAGACTAGGACATCTCAACTTTGATTCATTAAAAACTATGGCTCAAAGAGAGTTAGTTCAAGGAATACCTGCCATTAAGCATACAACACAAATCTGTGATGTTTGTTTAGTTGGTAAACATAGTAGAACACCATTTCCAAAGAAAGCCAAAACCAGATCTACATCACCCTTAGACTTAGTATATGGAGATTTATGTGGACCAATCACACCACCAACACCATCTGGAAAGAAATACATATTCTTGTTAGTCGATGATTATTCAAGATACATGTCGGCGTATTTCCTAGAAACGAAAGATCAAGCATTTGATACTTTCAAGGAATACAAGAATTCAATAGAAAAGGAGTTAAGGACAACATTAAAGATGTTTAGAACTGATCATGGAGGAGAATTCACATCAAATGAATTCATCCAATATTGCAAAGACAATGGCATATCACGACAACTCACCGCTCCTTATTCACCGCAACAAAACGGAGTAGTAGAACGAAGAAATAGAACAATTATGTCTACAACTCGATGTATGATGAAAGCAACTAACATGCCACAAGATTTTTGGGATGAAGCTATTAGACATGCTATATACATCTTAAATAGTGTACCTACAAAAGCACTAGAAGATATTACTCCATATGAAGCAATTAAAGGAAGAAAGCCAAATCTAGAAACACTTAGAATTTTCGGCTGCATAGCATATGCAAAGGTACCATCTCAACGCTTAACAAAGCTTGATGATAGAAGCAACAAAATGGTATACTTAGGCAATGAACAAGGATCAAAAGCTTATAGATTATTTGATCCAACAACACAAAGAATTTGTGTTAGTAGAGACGTGAAGTTTAAAGAGGAAGAAGCATGGGATTGGAAGGATTACATGAGTGAACACACTAATGAACCAGAATGGATTGACTTCAGAATAGAAAACCTTGAAGCCACAACTGAACACCATGAGCAAAATATCCAACCAAATGACGAAGACAATGATATTCCCAACAACGATGATGATAATTATACAACATCAGCAACAAGCTCACCCTCACAATCACAAACACTTCACACACCATCTACAATTTCATCCCAAGTAAACTCTCAAGTTACACCAATCAATTCAATACAATCAACCTATCAAAGTGATAGTGGTTCTACATCAACCACAGTTTCACATTCATACTATGATAATACACCTATAAGAGGTTTTAGAACTTTGAATGATTTATTTGACGAAACTGAGAGATTATTACTTGCTGAAGATGAACCTAAGAATTATAAGCAAGCATCAAACGATCAAAAATGGATCGAAGCAATGAAGGTCGAGTTAGATTCTAACAATAGAAATAACACATGGGAACTAACCTTTTTACCCGAAGGACATAAAGCAATTGGCTTAAAATGGGTATTCAAGACCAAGAAAGATGCTAATGGAAACATAGTCAGGCATAAAGCAAGACTAATAGCAAAAGGATATATTCAAGAGCATGGCATAGATTTTGAGGAAGTTTTCGCACCTGTAGCAAGGATGGAAACTATAAGATTATTACTCGCCATAGCTGCTAATAACAAATGGGAAGTACATCACCTTGATGTAAAATCTGCATTTCTACATGGAGATTTAAAGGAAGAAGTTTATGTTTCACAACCGGAAGGCTTCATACAAGAAGGGAATTCTGGAAAAGTCTATAGACTCATTAAAGCACTATATGGTCTAAGACAAGCACCACGTGCATGGAACATAAAACTGGATAACACCTTGAAGTCCTTAGATTTCAAGAAATGTGCACTAGAACAAGCGATCTACACAAAGACCACAAAGGACTCAATTCTACTTATAGGAGTCTACGTAGATGATCTAATCATCACTGGCACACCAAAGGAAGAGATCGACAAATTTAAAGCTCAAATGGAAGACAAATTCGAAATGAGTGACCTTGGATTATTAACATACTATCTAGGGATAGAAGTCACACAAACTGGAGGTGACATATCTATAAAGCAATCTGCATACGCAACCAAGATTCTAAAGGAAGTTGGAATGACGGACTGCAATGAAACCCTAATACCTATGGATCCAGGAACAAGATTGACAAACAATACTAAAGGAACATTGGTCAACTCAACTAAATATAGAAGCTTAATTGGATGTCTATGATATCTGCTTCACACAAGACCCGACTTAAGTTACTCCATTGGATTACTTAGTCGATTTATGCAAGAACCTAAAGAGCAACACATGAAAGCAATTAGACATGTGCTACGTTATGTTAAAGGAACAAAGAACTACGGTATCACCTATAAACATAATGGAGGAAACAAAATACAAGGCTTTAGCGACAGTAGCTATGGAGTCAACACTCAAGAAGGCAAAGGAACTACTAGAATCATTTTCTACTATGGTGATTCACCAATAAGCTGGAGCACACAGAAGCAAGCCACAGTAGCATTATCATCATGCGAATCTGAATTTATTGCAGCAACTGCAGCAGCAACACAAGCATTATGGTTAAAAAGACTACTCAGCAGGCTTACGCACTCGAAGGAAGAAAAGGTAACTATTCTGGTTGATAACAAATCAGCTATAGAACTAATGAAGAATCTTGTTTTTCACGGAAGAAGTAAACACATTGATACGAAGTACTACTTCATACGAGAATGCGTTGAAATAGAAGACTTACAAGTTGAATTTATTCGAGGAGAATATCAGATGGCTTGACATACTCACAAAGGCACTACCGAAGATCAAATTTCTAACAATGAGACACTTTATTGGAGTAAAAGATCTAGGAGATGACGATTGTGATTAAGGGGGAGAATATTGGGTTAATCACATTCTTACCCGCTTTCTACCCATTTAGAAGATCAAACCCGAAGTCAAAGTCAACTACATTAAAAAGTCAACTCTCAAGAATAACTGTCATTTAACAGTTACAAAGGAAGCGACACATCTGTTGATTCTACTGAACCAACACAACTATTCAATCGCACCTTTTACTTTGTATATATAGATTAGAATCTGTAATCTTACAACTTGATGACATATTATTATTTCAATTAATTCAAAAGCAATTCTTTGAACGTATCGTGTATCTTGGTATATTGTGACCACGTTAGACCAACAAAGATCCAATGTTGAGGCCAACAAGAGCGATCCCCATTCCATGTGACTATGATCCTAAAACTCTAGCATATTTACAGAACATGCTGGAATCATGGAAACAGTTATTTGCAAATACAAGAGAGAGACTGAGAGGTAGAAATTTCTTAGCCGATTTGGATCATATTTTTATATCTAATGGGTCAAACAGTTAAAGAGGAATAAAATCTTTAAAAACCACTTTATTTAAAGCATTGGATTAATTTTGTTATGATAAAAGTTTATGATCTCTTCTCTAGAATTAATGATGATAACTTTTAAAAAATAAAAAATTAGATTAAATTAAATTAAAAGAATTCAGGTTTTTTAAACCTCATTACAGATTAATCATTTTGACCCAACCCATTTTCGCATCATCACACCTAACTCACCTCACCTGAACGTTTTGCCACCTCGCGAATCCCTTAATATCATTGTGCACCATGATAATTTAACAAGGCCAAAGTAATGATTTAAGTTAAATTTCACAATTTCGTCTATCTAAGTAGGTCAATATAAAAAAAGTAACAAGTTGACTTCGTATAAGGTCTAAACGTCTAACATTATGGTACTTGGTTTGCAATGGTGTAATATTGTTTTATTAACCTTATACTCAGTAAAAAAATGACATCTCATAAACTGTTAGAGCTGTTTTCCATTTAATTTTATTATGCCAATTTTTTACCCATGCTGTACTTAAGAGGAAGGTTCAGAAAGCTTACCAGATTCTCCAGGTAGTTGCTCAACCTCCAAAAACTTATCAACAGCAACACCAATTTATCGATAAACTAGGAGGCTCACACTGCTTTCTCCCTCTGAAAGTTTATTACATGACACAGGAATTAAAGAAAAGATAGCAAATGAATTGGAACAATTAGACATGGTAAGTATCCCTCATTTACTTATAAAAGGGTCAATTGAGGTCATATTTATCTCTATCGAGTAAAAAAGGGTAAAATAAAGATACAAGTTAAATTGGTTGATTGGGTCCAAAGTAGACCAGAAATGTAGTTTAAATATATACAGCCTCTTATATCGTGCTTATTTGAGAGAATAAATAGATAATTATTCTGATCATATATTTCTTGTAATAACAAAAAACATGTTACTTATTTATAATTTAAAAGTGTTTTGTTCAACCTCCTCCCACAATTTCAAATTCTAAATATGATCAAATGTTTTGACCCGTTACCCAATTTTACCACCTCTAGAAACTGTAAGGTCTACATAATTCAGTAAAAAAAATGGTAATTGTACATGATGGTAAAGTTATAAACTACATACTCCAGTTGCATTCATTACCGATGCACTATATATCACCTTAAATCCAACCCTCAGTTAGATTAAAGAGCTTTAAAGAGTAGTAAACATACCCACAGAAGTAGTGGATCAATGACAGTCATAATGCACTTGAAGCCCATACTGCTTCATACCCAACTTTCTAGAGTCAATAATGCATGTACACTTGCATTATTACCAATAACCTTTGCAGGAGCAGAGTCCATTTTTAAAATGATGGAAGCGGCTTGAATCCCTCAAGATTATCTCATGGTCAATAATCTTAGATATAAATGTATGGCAATGTGACAGTCACCACAAACACGCAAATTTTTTGTGATCCTAATGGGCACACCAGGAGCTGTAGTTAAAATGCCATATGCAAGTGCCAACTTCTCACTATGTTCAACAAGAAGATCGCCTTTATCCTCATCATCCACATCATGGAGAGCAAAACTCGTATCAGGAACATAACCAAGAGCTTTGATTTGATGTATCAAATCACCAAGAAGATTATATATCTCTTGTGAAAGTGGGTGAGTTTTATCCCCGACATAAAATGTTGCAGTGCCCGTTTTTCCCTGAACCCAACTACAACCAGGCCTTTTCCTGATTCCTGTATCTTTCATTGAATACCGAACCCTATCTACATCCTTCCAACGCTTAGCATTAGCATTTATATTGGAAAGAAGTGTATATGTACCATCATTCTCACACCCTAGTTCTAACAACTTACTGGAAGCATATTCCCCTAGTTCTACATTCGTATGAACCCTACACGAACCAAGTAAGGCCACCTACACTATCGGGCTAGGTTCCATTGGCATCTCCTCAATGAGCTTCATAGCTTTCTGCAACTGGCCAGCACGGCCCAAAAGGTCAACCATGCAAGCATAATGTTCGACCCCAGGAACAATCCCAAATTCCTGTGTCATGGTATCAAAATACTCCAACCCCTCGTTAACCAAACCAGAGTGGCTACAAGCATAGAGCACAACAACAAATGTCACACCATCAATTGGAAGACCTGCCTTTCTCATCCCATTATATACCTCAAGAGCCTCTGCACCACGACCATGCATTCCGTACCCAGAGACAACATTTCTTTGGTTCATGTTATCAAATACAATGCGAGCCACATCAACATCACCAGATTTAACATACATGTCAATGAGACAATTATCAACAAATAACACATCAGATTTTTCATATCTGTTGCGATGTACATAAGTATGAATTTGTCTACCAACTCTTAAAGCAGCAAGACGAGCACAGGCCATTAGAGCACATGATATTGTAAAAGCATTCGGCCTCGTAGGATTGCTACTTTTAAGCATATGTGAAAATAGTTCTAATGCATCATTAGCCTCACCGTGCTGAGAATACCCACCGATCATGGCTGTCCAAGTGACTACATTTCTATCTAAAGGGGAAACAGAATCGAAACATTTACGAGCAATATCACCTGCCTTGCACTTGGCATACATGTCGATCAGAGAATTGATTACCATTTGTTCATCTCCAGGGTCATTCTTGTTAATATTCAGAATTTCTTTAATGGCATAACAATGAATCTCTTTTCCTTGAAGCAATGCCCCCTGCACACGCACAGCCGGATAATAGTGATACAAGGGTGACGACATTAGGTTTGGAACCAGAAACTATCATTTGCCTGAAAACATCAAGTGCTTCATTTCCAAGCCCTCTTTGAGCATATCCAGCAATGACAGCGCTCCATGTTACAACATTTAATTCAATCTTTTCTCCTTGCATCTTCTCAAACAAACCAAGAGCATCGTCAAATCTACCTATTTGTGAGTACCCCGTTACCATTGCATTCCAAGAAACAACATCCTTAACTTCCATACGATCAAAAACTTTACGAGCATCATCCATCAACCCACATTTAGCATACATATCCACAACCGCATTACCCACAAATAAATCCTCAAGTAAACAGGTTTTCAACGCGTACCCATGACCTCCTTCCCTTGCATAGATGCACGAACAGAAGCAAACGCCGGAAGAATGTTTACAAGACTAACAACATCAACACAAACCCGACTATCTCCTTCTCCACACCCCGTCATCCTATAAAACATCTCAAGCGCCTTTTTCACCTCACTACTCTGCATATAAGCCGCACCAATGGAATTCCACAAAACAACATCCCAAAACCCTCCAGCCAACATTTGATCAAACAGTTGACGTGCAGTGGCCATCTCCCCACAACGAGCATACATAGCAACCAAAGCATTCCCAACAAACACATTCCTGTGATACCTAACAACACAAACAAACCCCTTTTCGAAAAGAACCCGTCTCACCACACGCCTAAAGCACAAAAGGAAAAGTATACGCGTCAGCACTCGAGCCAAGGGAGTGCATGGTTTGGTACAAATGTAAGGCATTTTGGGGTTTTCGGATACGGATGGCGTGGCGAATAAGTGAGTTCCAGTAGAAGACGGAGGATGGGGAGGGAGGGAGGGTGGTGTGAGATGTACATGTTTATAAGATGGTTTTGTTGATGGCCTTTGACAGTTAGTTGCTGGTGGTGAAGTTTGAATTTGATTAGCGAGTTGTTGTTGCTGCATTTTTGGACAAGTGTTTACCCTTTAACTATCACTCTTGTTGAATCATTTACGCATAATTAAGACAAGACGGACAATTGTTTCCTGCAACTTCTTTACTACTCGTATTACCTGTTCCTACTTGGTTAGCTAGTATTTAACTATCACTCAAGGAAATCAAGTATGGGCATATCATCAAACACGTCATATGCATCTTTATAAAAACCACATTACCGACATAATTGAATTGTAATACCTTGTTTCAAACACCAATATATTGCTGGATGCTCCGTGATTACTGGATGTTGGGGAATGGGGACTCCTTGGTGATTATGGTGCCTATGCAAAACCTTAGCAGACTGTTTTTTTAATATCACTCTAATTTAAAGATAGAGTAAATTGCAAAAGTTTTCCTTTTGGTTTGCTGAGATTGCAGATTCCGTACTCAAACCGTGAGGAAGTTCATTTTCGCCACTGGCACAAAGTTAAAAGACTAAAATACCCCGGTCTTCCTCCTCCTATTTGAAAATTTTTATTTATTTTTTCATAAATTTGTTCATTCCATTTCCGGTTCATAAGCAAAGATAAAACAGGATAGAACATAAATTTTGCACACTTAAAATGCTTGTCAACAACAATCATAAACCAAATTAACTGTACATAAACCCCAACAAAGAACAAAACCCCAAAACATTCTCTTTTCTAACATCCACATTACCCGAAATCAAAGGACTAATGTACAAAGAACAACATCTTTCACAACTCGTACTCATAGAAATGCCAATGCCTAACGCCAGTACACAGTAAACGGAACACGTAAGTTGGTAATGAGAAAAAAGTGACAAGATGAAATGGAAATAAAGAGGAAATGAGACGATGAACAATATTGTAAAACCTCGCAAAAATCCATATAATTAAAAACGTTTAATTATATATTAATCTCTGTCATTATTTTAATCACCATTTTTACAGGAAAATTTGAAATTTTCTTATTATATTAAATGGTCACGATTACGATATTGCAAAATTCACCAAACGACAAAACAAGTTCTCGACACGTTTAACAAAATATTAAAAACTTACTAATCCTAATTAATAACAAATTACAACCAAACGGGCCCTTAATATCTTTTCTCAGCCCAATACCTCGAACACTATTCATCAGCCCAAGAAATAAGCCCAACTTCAATTTCTAAAAACTTCATATGATCGACTAAACTAGCTCCAAAATGCCTCTCGTATTCTCTATTTTTATACACAACTATTATATATTTTTGCACTACCTCATTCCTCACCTTGCCAACTATTAGTATGTCGAATTTCAAATCCATAAGTCGAGTTTTCATATGTTTTTAGGAGGCAAAGTGATTGACAAAAATTCCAACCAATCGATATAGAATAAATTCATTTCTTAACCGTTTCGACTCTAGTTTGTTTCTATGAGTTCCAAATAATATTTCTAAGATGATTACATGTTTAGAAATCATATTTGATCAGCCAAGGCCAAGAGATACACGATTATATAAATCGTATACATGGTTAAATGGTGGTCGACATATATGGTGACTCACAAGAACAATTTCCATATTTTATGCCCTCCCATTCATCCTAAAGTCCTAAGATCACAGTAAATAGATAATAGAAATAGTTCCTTACTGACATGACATAGTAATATATGTTTGTTGAGTTAATTAGAACCATACGATATACAAAATCGTCTCATATATCTATCACACCTTCACCACCTTTCTTACTTCATAAAACTCTCCAAACTAACTCCCATTCTCTCATAAAATCATCTATACGAGTCCAGGAACAATAATATACAAGTTTGGAAGCAAGGAAGTAGAATCGGGTTCATTTTATACGTTTATTACTTGGGTAAAAATCGTACGTACCTAGTTCTTGTGTTTCCTTCGTCCATACTCGTTTCTCTACCACTCTAGAGGTGTAGTAAGTTGTTTCAAGCTCTTTTCAATTCATTTCACTCGTTAATTAAGTTCCATGCATTACGTATAATGTTATGCCGAAAGTACATAGTTTCATGTATATATTTACGTACGTATAAACTTGTAGCAACACAAACGTGGCTAGCCTCTATCTTGGAAGGCCTAGGAGTCACGATGCACACTCCTCTCACCTTTATTTTTACGTTACATGCATCAAATAAACTCATTTTGGAACCTTGCTTAAATCGTACATAAAAACTCTAAACACTTAGAAAATATTCTAAGTCTTTAACATATATAGAAACGATCCATGTAGCCCAAGAAACGAACGTATGTATGAGAATCTAACTTAACGAGCGCTATATATTTTTATACGACTCAATAGACCACCTAGCTAACTATCATTTTCGTTTATATAACTTGTAAAAATACTCACATCTAGGCCCTTAAAAACGAGCAAAGTGAATCGCACAAACAACCATTGAAAACTAAACAATTTAGTGAGTTGGGCTTTTAAGCCCAATAAGCTGTTTTTAAGCTGTTTAAATAAGCTGGCTTATTGAAACTTTTTGATATGAAAATAGAACAAGAAAAATGATTATTTTGACGAGCCCAACTCGTCTCACGAAGTCCGGATTTTAAAACGTTAACGGGCCACTAAACGGATTGTTAAAAGCCCAATTACTTAAAAAATAAGATTTTTAGCAAATAAGCTGTTGAAATAAGCTTGTTATTAATAAAATAAGCTTCGGAAATTTTTATATAATTTTTCTCATAATTTTTGTACATTTGGACTAAAAATGTAACGCGACGACACCTTCAGGGACTAAAACTGCCAAACTATTAAAACAAAGGACTGGAAGTCTGGAACAGTAAAAACAGAAACTATAGGTTATAAAATGACATATCATTAATTTCCAAGCTTAGATTGTAATATTGGACATGTAGTGGACTGTAATTATAAATTATATATAAAAAGGACTAACGGTGTAACGCTAACGCCGTTAGTATAAAAAGTGTAAAAACTGGAAAAGGAAAAGGACCAACATATTATATTTGACATTCTTATTTTATTTTCTATTTTACGTCACCCATCACGTCATATGCATTTTTATTACATTTTATTTATATATTATTTATTTTTACGTTAATAATATATATAACGACTTTTTAACTAATTATCATTACGTATTGTTATCACTTATCATAATGGTTAAAAAGGAAAAACTTTAGAAATAATAGTATATCTCATCATATTATTATAAACATAATAATTCCATTCGCATATCATCTTTTCATCTTAACGATTTATCGTTATTCGTTTACCAAATAGTATTTGGTTAGATTCTCAGATAAATTTATTTATCAGGTTCCGTATCAAAGACGTTTCCATAATCATTCTCATAATCTCATCCTACTTTACTTTTCATCATCCCAACATCAATCAAGGTGAGTCATAGCCCCATTTCCAATACTTGTTTTTAACTCATTGGGGGAGATACATGCTTACATATACTTTGATAACTTTATAAGTATATGAATAAATTACATGATTCAAATCAATTTCCTAAATTAATATTTATCTGATATGGTTTGTGACTTAAGATGTGATATATATATGTTATTGGCGAAATACTTAACTGAAATACTGATACTCATATGATAATGTTTCCATAGGTCGAGTTTTGATATGTTTTTAGGAGGCAAAGTGATTGACACAAATTCCAACCAATCGATATAGAATAAATTCATTTCTTAACCATTTCGACTCTAGTTTGTTTCTATGAGTTCCAAATAATATTTCTAAGATGATTACATGTTTAGAAATCATATTTGATCAGCCAAGGC
Source organism: Artemisia argyi (assembly GCA_030686995.1). Lineage (NCBI taxonomy): Eukaryota > Viridiplantae > Streptophyta > Magnoliopsida > Asterales > Asteraceae > Artemisia > Artemisia argyi. The sequence continues at coordinate 90,437,487 of CM060686.1, forward strand.
CAAGAGATACACGATTATACAAATCGTATACATGGTTAAATGGTGGTCGACATATATGGTGACTCACAAGAACAATTTCCATATTTTATGCCCTCCCATTCTTCCTAAAGTCCTAAGATCACAGTAAATAGATAATAGAAATAGTTCCTTACTAACATGACATAGTAATATATGTTTGTTGAGTTAATTAGAACCATACGATATACAAAATCGTCTCATATATCTATCACACCTTCACCACCTTTCTTACTTCATAAAACTCTCCAAACTAACTCCCATTCTCTCATAAAATCATCTATACGAGTCCAGGAACAATAATATACAAGTTTGGAAGCAAGGAAGTAGAACCGGGTTCATTTTATACGTTTATTACTTGGGTAAAAATCGTACGTACCTAGTTCTTGTGTTTCCTTCGTCCATACTCGTTTCTCTACCAAAGTGGTTTCAAGCTCTTTTCAATTCATATCACTCGTTAATTAAGTTCCATGCATTACGAATAATGTTATGTCGAAAGTATATAGTTTCATGTATATATTTACGTAGGTATAAACTTGTAGCAACACAAATGTGGCTAGCCTCTATCTTGGAAGGCCTAGAGTCACGATGCACACTCCTCTGACCTTTATTTTTTACGTTACATGCATCAAATAAACTCATTTTGGAACCTTGCTTAAATCGGACATAAAAACTCTAAACACTTAGAAAATATTCTAAGTCTTTAACATATATAGAAACGATCCATGTAGCCCAAGAAACGAACGTATGTATGAAAATCTAACTTAACGAGCACCATATATTTTTATAACTTGTAAAAATACTCACATCTAGACCCTTAAAAACGAGCAAAGTGAATCGCACAAACAACCATTGAAAACTAAACATTTTAGCGAGTTGAGCTTTTAAGCCCAATAAGCTGTTTTTAAGCTGTTTAAATAAGCTGGCTTATTGAAACTTTTTGATATGAAAATAGAACAAGAAAAATGATTATTTTGACGAGCCCAACTCGTCTCACGAAGTCCGGATTTTAAAACATTAACGGGCCACTAAACGGATCGTTAAAAGCCCAATTACTTAAAAAATAAGCTTTTTAGCAAATAAGCTGTTGAAATAAGCTTGTTATTAATAAAATAAGCATTAGAAATTTTTATATAATTTTTCTCATAATTTTTGTACATTTGGACTAAAAATGTAACGCGACGACACCTTCAGGGACTAAAACTGCCAAACTATTAAAACAAAGGACTGGAACAGTAAAAACAGAAACTGTAGGTTATAAAATGACATATTATTAATTTCCAAGCTTAGATTGTAATATTGGACATGTAGTTGACTGTAATTATAAATTATATATAAAAAGGACTAACGGTGTAACGCTAACGCCGTTAGTATAAAAAGTGTAAAAATTGGAAAAGGACAAGGACCAACATATTATATTTGACATTCTTATTTTATTTTCTATTTTACGTCACCCATCACGTCATATGCATTTTTGTTACATTTTATTTATATATTATTTATTTTTACGTTAATAATATATATAACGACTTTTTAACTCATTATCATTACGTATTGTTATCATAATGGTTAAAAAGGAAAAACTTTAGAAATAATAGTATATCTCATCATATTATTATAAACATAATAATTCCATTCGCATATCATCTTTTCATCTTAACGATTTATCGTTATTTGTTTACCAAATAGTATTTGGTTAGATTCTCAGATAAATTTATTTATCAGGTTCCGTATCAAAGACGTTTCCATAATCATTCTCATAATCTCATCCTACTTTACTTTTCATCATCCCAACATCAGTCAAGGTGAGTCATAGCCCCATTTCCAATACTTGTTTTTAACTCATTGGGGGAGATACATGCTTACATATACTTTGATAACTTTATAAGTATATGAATAAATTACATGATTCAAATCAATTTCCTAAATTAATATTTATCTGATACGGTTTGTGACTTAAGATGTGATATATATATATATATATATATATATGTTATTGGCGAAATACTTAACTGAAATACTGATACTCATATGATAATGTTTCCAATTTGATTATTGTGGTATGTGATATATATATATATATATATATATATATATATATATATATATATATATATATATATATATATATATATATATATATATATATATATATATATATATATATATATATATGTTACTGGCGAATTACTTAACTGAAATATTGATACTCAGATGACAATGTTTCCAAAGTGATTATTGTCGCATGATACTTGACTATACTATACTATCCTGAATGATTCCATTATCTCTATATGCCATTTCTATGTTCAACAGAAATAATTGCTAGGAAGAGCATAAATACTCTAATTACATTATTACCTTGATATTGCCTAAGTTACCTTCATCGCCATAAAGTCCCTCAATCATGAGCCATTAATCACTGGTATGTAAGCGCGAATATAGTGAACAGCTTCGAAACCTGTTACGGATTGACCTCCGATCCCACTAATACTTGACGGAATGCCATGCATATGGTTAGTCGTATTAGTCGTGATACACTATATTTGAACAAAAATAGGAATTGGCAAATCACCTATTATAAGAGGGCAAAATTTATCATTGACTTGATAAATCACCTCTTTTGTTAACGTTTTGCGTGTCATGAGGCTTGGTGCAATATCCATAAGGAAATGTATGTTTTCAACATATATTTAGATACAACTGTATATGTTTTGACCATATTTGAATGATAGATCTCACTACATTAGTATCATGAGCTTCCACCTCATGTTAGGATTTTGATCCAATACTTGATTTTGATTGAATATCTATATGATTTATCTGTGATTATAATCAACATTACTCAATACTTGTTCCATCATTTTTTTGTATTTATCATTACCAAATATTCCTGAAGTTTATTGAAATAAACGGTTTTCCATAAAACTCTATGAACTCACCAACCTTTGTGTTGACACTTTTAAGCATGTGTATCTCAGGTAATTTAACGGAGCAGGACAAGACACGGAGCGGGCATTTATTACTCTGATAAATTAAAGTGGTGTAAAAATCAAATATGTCATTCTTTCAAGCTTTTACATCTTTTAGAAAGATTTAAAATCAAATGGTTCATCTTTTATCAAAAATATTATTTGAATGACAAATAAATTTCAAAACGCTTCTTTTAAGCCGTTTTATGAGATTATAACTTCGATCCTCTAACACCCAAATTACTTTCCCGCTGCTACAAACTTAAATTTGGGGGTGTTACAGATTGGTATCAGAGATAGAGTTATAGAGAATTAAATGTTTTCAAACATTAAACTATAACTACACTTTCAAAATGATGATTTTACACCATACCATTTTATGCCCTCCGTGTCTGCAGACTGCCGTGCTCAATACCTTATCTGTTGAGATTATCTTACATGTTTAGAAATTACTCTTACACAATAATTATTTCATCTGTACTGTTACATCTTTAACATGCAAAATACTCATAAAATATTATTCTCGGTTACTACAGTAACATGTCTTCAGAAACTCCCGTGAATGTCAAAACTACTATCCATAATATTAATACCGCATCTATCAATCAAAATTCTCCGAATACTGAAGATCCTTACATACAAATATCACACCCCCAGCCTGATATAGAACTCACTCAGAGATCACCTCCATCGTCACCTATTGGTTCACCTTTACGTCAAAAACTCAGGAGAGCTACCGAATCATATGAAGATTTGATTGGTGGCCAGGCAACATTCGAAGTTGGATAAAGTTCAAGCCAAAGGATGCCGTGGAAGAATGTTGAGCCAAATTCTCCGTTACCTTATACTTCAGATTCCTCAATACCAGATTTTCTAAATAATTTATCCTCACCTAACTCACCCGACTACAATATAAGCACTCCTGATACAATATGGAATCTTATTTATCGACAAGCCAACATATTGGATGCTCACACTGAACAGCTAAAAGGGTTACGACCAACTCAATTTGAATGGTACGACCGTAACCTTGACGCATTGTTCAAAAGGGCGGATGCTGAGAGATGAACAATGTGTGAGTTAGGAATAAAGATTAATGAGATAAAGGACAACACCAACCAGGAGCTTGGAAGCTTGGACTCCAGGGTCCGTTGTGCAAGAAGAGAATACGGTCATACACATGTAAGAGTTGAAGATATTGAAAGAACCCTATGGATGGCCAGAGATGCAGCCAGAAACCAGGGTCAAAAGATTTCTGCATTAGAGACTATGTTGGCAAATCAAATGAGCATGTGTCAAGAACGTTTCTCAAACATGGAAGCTGCACAAGTTGAACTTGAGAAAGAAGTTAGATATTTATGTCAGAGGCATAACTAATCTTAAGTTTACAAGTATCTTTGTTGTACCTACTAAACCAAATAGTTTTGGTTAATATTTCATGTAATGTTCAATAAATCTGAAACTTCAGAACTTGTAATCAAATCATAATGTATAATAACATCCTTTCTATTTTATCTCTATGTTATGAATCGATCTTTTCTTGCATATCAATCATTGCATGTAATGAATCCTCATATCTTCATGCAAAAATCTCATCATTTGTTATTTTCTTTGATAACCAAATGATTTTACGCAGATCAATGGAGTATTAATAAAAGATCTTGTATCGTTTATCTTGCAAAAACAATCAGTCAAGTTATTAATATTTTGTTTACCTCTGTAATATTATTCAAATCTACCATAAGATTTCTTAAAATTGTTAAGATTTCTTAAACATACCATAATTAACCCAAAATCTTAAGAATTGTCTAAATATCAATTTTTGAAAGGGGATTTAAAGAATGGAGAAAAGATTATTAAATTTCAGCTTTAGTAGACAAGTCGGTTTGTTCCTTAGTAATCCCATATCAAGAGTTGATCATTTATATATGATACAACACAGACATATCTTGAAATTAGATTACAGTAGGGAGTCAATTCAGTCTATCATCAATGAAATAATTAACTTCATTATTTGAATTATTCTGATATTATATGGATTCTAATGTTGAGTTTCATTAATGATTTCAGAAAATGGACAACATGAACAATGCATATCCATCATCATCAGAAATCACCATGACTCCTGGAGCTATCCAGAAATTGGTAAATGACATAGTGTCGGTGGTACTAGAAGGGACTACCGTAGTTTATCCAAGAAGGGAGATGAGTATACTTGGTAAGTGATGACGTATAGTCTATATATGGGCCACAAGCCCAAATATTAAACATTACTAAGGCCTAAAGCCACCATGCGTGGGCTATTATAACTTGGGCCGCATTAATAATAGGAATGGGCTCACGCAAGCCCAACCAAACTATATACGGAATAGATAGAGATCTTCTATCTATGGAATGAATATCCTTAACCCGGATAAGCACCATGTGTGCGAAACGTAAGGAGCACAAACCCTACAAGGATTCTGCGCCTATATTAGGAACGACATAATTCTCATTCAAGGTACGATTCACAAACCCTAAAACTCTTTACGAGAACCCTAAATCGATTACTTACTCTCACGCCGGAGTCTAATCGTGGGAGACAATCCCACGATAAGCCTAACAGTGTTGTTTATTTTCTTAGTGCGCAGGTTTCAAGCATTAAGAAGCGAATTGGTACGAGAGCTAGAGCCCATAATCAGGAACGCCCAACTTTTGTATCAACAAGTGGCGCCATCCGTGGGACCCTACTAAGAACTAAGGAACTAGAATGACGAAGAATAAGAATTCAAGCCAGCGGACTCCGCAGTTGGAAAAAACACGTGACCCCCAGAGGAAGAATCAACAAGATTCGACCCCTAGGCAGGTTGCTGGAACAACCAGCGCACCTGGTCACCAAGAGGCAGGGACAACCCAACCTCTTCCAGTGGTAGAATTGCCTGTAAGGACTACCCAAACTACCACAGTGGTCCCAAGCATTGAGGAACTCCAGCGCTCCCTCTTCACTACTCCTCACCAAACTGTACCCACAGTGAACAACACTGTGCCACCGGGCGCGCCTAACCGAGATAGGGTGCCTAATACTGAGGCAGACACTCTTGCAGCAACTGAGGACACGCCCAACCTAACGTTGGGAAATTTTGTATCCCAAAATTATGAAACCCTAACTGCCCTCATGCAAGAAGAGGCAAGGAAAAGGTCAAGTACGAGCCTACAAGCTCGGCTCAATTTTGGTCCTGAACGCGAACCATCACCACCGCGCCACCCACGAGGAAGACGCGCAGATAACGAAAAACGTACTACTATCCACGATAGGCTGGGTACGACATCTGATTCACAATATTCAGAGGAATATGAAGGCAACAAGAGGCGCACTAATGTTCATTCCAGACTTGGCAGTCGAGGGATACAAGACCGACTAGGACCTCAGCATTCACTAAGCCAAGGGTCCTCCAAATCTGGGAGCAAGAGAATTCACGACAGATTGGGGAAAAGAATGTCCCCAAGTGGAAGCCCCTCAAGCTCTTCTTCTGAAGGAAGTCGGCGCAAGCGCCGAAAAAGATACTACTCTTCCTCCAGTGACTCCTCGGACAACGAGGATAGAGAAACAGGACATTGGAAATCAAGAGGAAGACGCCGCGAAGAAGGGAATGAAGACATATCTCTTCCATGGCGACGCCAGAAAGTTGATGCGTTTACACGACGTATCAGCGATTACTCCGACCACGAAAAGAGGCGCGTGCCCACTAACGTGAAAACATATGATGGAACAGGTGATCCTGATGATCATCTAAAAGTTTTTGAATCAGCTTCCACTATCGAAAACTGGCCACAGCCTGTGTGGTGCCATATGTTTAATTCTACGTTGGTAGGGAATGCGCGCACATGGTTTAGCAAACTCCCACGACGGAGCATCGGTGGGTTTGAAGAATTACGGAAAGCATTCCGTCTCAACTTCACCCAGAGAAAGAAGTGCGCTAAAAACCCTATTGAACTAGCCAGAGTAAAACAGCGCCAAGGGGAATCAACCAGCGCTTTTATGGAACGCTTCAAGGATGAGTGCATACAGGTCAAAGCATGTCCCGAAATTCTTAAAATTTCAGGGTTCATGAATGGAATTAACAACCCAGAACTTATCCGAAAGCTAAATGACAAAGTTCCCCAAACTTTTGATGAGCTAACAAAGCGCACCAGATCCTTCATACAAGGAGAAGCAGCTGCTAGGGACAGCAAAAAGGGTTACTCGAATTATAGGTAACAAGAACAGCCTAGGAGACAATCCAACGATCAGAATAACAACCGCAACAGGAATTACCGCAGTGGAAGAGACAATGACAAATATACCCCTCTCACAAAAACTCCGAGGGAAATATTTGTAACAGAAGGTGCAAATTTTCCAAAACCTCCACCAATGCGCACCGCAGAGGAAAAGCGCGTAGGGAATGGATACTGCGAGTATCATGGTCAAAAAGGCCATACAACTAACGAGTGCGTCCAGCTAAGACAGCTAATTGAAAAGTTAGTAAGGGAAGGCAGAATGGACCACCTTGTAAAAAACATCAAAGAGGGAAAAGACAAACAAAGGAACGGGGGTAAGAAAGAACCTCCAAAAGAAAAAGCTGATACCATATACATGATACAGTCATGGCAACGTAAGATAAAACAAAAAATCAGCTAAAAATTCTCTACAGAAAAAGAGATATCTTTCCCTACTCTAGCTGCGGACAACGCAGTGGTAGAACCTCTAACTATTGAAATACATACGGGGGGACATGATATCCACCGCATGTACATTTACGGAGGAGCATCCGCAAACATCCTATACGATCATTGTTTCAAAAGACCGCGACCTGAAATCTAAAGTCAATTGATACCAACAACAACGTCGTTGACTGGATTCACAGGAGAAAAGATTTGGCCTATGGGGCAACTACGCTTGCTAGTGGTCGTAGGAGATGAACAACACTCAACTGCAACATGGATAAATTTCATGGTAATAAAGTCTCCCTCACCATACAACGGCATCATTGGGAGACCTGGAATATCATCCATGCGCGCTGTACCATCCACAACACATGGAATGCTTAAATTTCCAGTGGAAGGAGGAGTTGTCACCCTCTATAACACAATAGTACCACCAAAGGAATGCAACGCGGTAACAACTGAGGTAGAGAATATTCCAGAACAGCGCATAGAAAAAACACCAAACCTAAAGGTCGCTATTCACCTCGATTAACCGGACCAACAAGTTTCGATTGGTGGATCTTTATCTGACAAAGGTAAAGCAGCCGTGTACGCACTCCTACAAAAGAATCTAGATATTTTTGCATGGGAACCAAAACACATGACAGGAGCGCCATGATCTATCACTGAGCATAAGCTACAAATCCGACAAGGATATCCCCCAATACGACAGAAGAAGCGCGGCCAAGCCCCAGATCGTGCAAAAGCTATTCTGGAAGAAGTACACAAACTGGTAGACGCAGGCATCATGCGAGAAGTGTATTACCACGATTGGCTCTCTATCCCAGTAATGGTAAAGAAGAGCGACGGCAGTTGGAGAATGTGTGTGGACTTCACCGACCTTAACAAAGCATGTCCACAGGACTGCTACCCACTTCCAGAGATAGACTGGAAGGTAGAATCCCTGTGCGGATATCCCTTTAAATGTTTTCTAGACGCATACAAAGGGTACCATCAAATACAGATGGCAGTTGAGGATGAAGAAAAAACAGCTTTCCACACCAGTCAAGGAGTTTACTGCTACACGAAAATGCCTTTTGGCCTGAAAAACGCAGGCGCAACATACCAACGATTGGTGGACACAGCTTTTGAGAAACAAGGAGGTCGAAGTCTATGTTGACGACCTTGTCATCAAAAGCCACACAGAGGATGAATTGGTGCGCGACATCGAGGAAACGTTTAAAACATTGGGACAAATAAACATGAAGTTAAATCCCAAGAAGTGCACCTTTGGCGCAACTAAAGGCATGTTTCTCGGATACTTAATAGAACCAGATGGAATCAAACCTTACCCAGAAAAAACAAAAGCTGTCATTGATCTTCCCTCACCGCGCACACACAAACAAGTCCAGTCATTAAACGGAAAGCTAGCAGGGCTAAACCGTTTCTTATCTAAGTCAGCAGACAAATCACTTCCTCTTTTTAAAACACTCACGAAGTGTACTAAAAAGGGAGACTTTTGTTGGACCAAAGAAGCAGAAGAAGCTTTCCAACAACTAAAACACCATCTGGCATCTCTTCCCAAACTTGTCGCACCGCGACCAGGGGAAGAGCTAATCATGTACTTATCGGCAACTCATGGAGCAGTCAGCGCAATGCTATTGGCAGATAGGAACTCCTTCCAGACACCCATATACTTTGTAAGCAAAGCATTGAAGAAGACAGAGACTAACTACAGCGCTATGGAAAAGCTGGTCTTAGCTCTAGTATTCGCAGCCAAAAGCCTGCGCAGATACTTCCAAGCGCACCCAATAGCTGTAATCACAGATCAGCCAATCAAATAAGTTATCTCTAAACCTGATGCATCAGGGCGGCTACAAAAGTGGAGTGTATTGTTAAGTGAATATAACATCTCGTATAGACCGTGCACTGCAATTAAAGGACAAATATTAGCTGATTTCGTTGTTGAGAAGCCAGATAGCGATAGTCCAACCTCTACAACCAAAACAGATCTGCAGGAACCCTGGATTCTGTTCACAGATGGGTCTTCATGTGTAGATGGATCAGGCGCAGGCCTTATTCTCACAAATCCAGAAGGTTTGGAATTCACCTATGCGCTGCGCTTCGAATTCACAGCCACAAACAATGAGGCAGAATACGAAGTCCTACTAGCTGGACTGCGCATCGCAATCCAAATGGGTGTACGCAACTTGGAAGCAAATGTAGATTCTCGGCTCGTCGCTAACCATGTGCTAGGTGAATATGAAGCCAAGGATGAACACATGATCCAATACCTGGAAAAGACCAAGTCCTTAATTAAAAACTTTGACAGATTCACAATAAAACAGGTGCCCAGAGGGGACAACAGGAAGGCTGATGCGCTCAGCAAGATCGCATCCACAAGCTTTGCGCACCTATCAAAACAGGTATTGGTAGAAACCCTACAAAACAAATCAATCTTGGAAATGGAAGTATCCACAGTGATAGAAGAACAAGACCCTACATGGATGACACCTATCATTGAATTCATTAGCAAGGGAATCTTGCCACAAGACCATAAGGACGCTCGAAGAGTGCGGCGCACAGCGCAGCGATTTGAACTACGAGACAACATACTCTATCGACGCTCTTTCTTGCAACCTTGGCTCAGATGTGTTGGACCTCTTCAAGCAGACTATGTACTCCGAGAAATACACGCTGGATCATGTAGCATGCACTCAGGACCGCGATCTGTGGTAGCAAGCGCTCTACGGTCAGGGTATTATTGGCCAACCATGTACCACGACGCACGCGATCTGATAAAGAAATGCAGCAATTGTCAATTACATAGGCCAATTCCGCGCCGACCACAACAAGAGCTAACACCCATCACCTCACCATGGCCATTTTACAAATGGGGCATTGACATCGCAGGACCCTTTCCAGTTGCAGCAGGAGGACTAAAGTTCCTCATCGTAGCCATAGATTACTTCACGAAGTGGATTGAAGCAAAAGCGGTGGTGAGCGTCACGGGAAACCAAGTCAAACGCTTTGTCTGGGACAACATTGTCTGTCGCTTCGGACTACCCGGAGAGATTATATCAGACAATGAAAAACAGTTCTGCGACAACCCATTCAATGATTGGTGCGCGCAATTGAACATCACACAACACTTTGCTTCAGTTAAACACCCATAAACCAATGGCTTAGTTGAGCGCGCAAATCGCAGTCTAGGTGAAGGAATAAAAGCGCGCATTAACAGACACAAAGGAAGGTGGGTGGACGAGCTCTCACATGTCTTATGGGCGCATCGCACCACAATCAAAACCAGTACTGGCGACACGCCATTCTCCCTTGTCTACGGAACAGAGGCCGTAATACCAGCTGAGATAGGAATGCCAACTATACGAACAGCAGAGGTCAACGTCACAACAAATGACGAGGAGCGGCGCATAGACTTGGACTTACTGGAAGAAAGACGTGAACGCGCAGCAATACGCGAAGCAAAGGCTAAGGCAAAAATGAAGAAGTATTATGATGCAAAGATCAAACACACTTCCTTCAGGCATACCGCGCCAATGATGCGAGCCACGCAGAAGACACAGGCAAGCTCGAACCTAAATGGGAAGGACCCTACGATGTCACTGATGCGCTAGGCAATGGCGCATACAGGTTGCGCGATATGGAAGGTCACGACCTAGCATGCACCTGGAACATCTGCAATCTTAAAAGATGTCATTTTTAGGCAAGGCTACGACCATTACACAGACACCTTTGCACTTTAGGATGTGCCCAATAAGTGTTTGATTTCCCTTTTCTTTCTTAGGAATTGTATTTTTATTTTTCAAAAAACTTGCAAGTATTAATAAAATGTTATGGTTTCTAGCTAACTCCATAACGTATTCCACTTTATTGCGTACATACTTATATATGTCAATATTGTTATCCTATATTTTTGCCTACATGGCGTGTATGCACTAATTAAGACCCACAAAGGCATAAAGGATGAGTAAACCTACTAATTCACTCGTTGAGTAAGAGGGTTGCAAACCCATCAACATTGGATCACGCATCCTTGCTAAGTACCTTACTTTTGAGACGTTGAGGTAAGTTTTTCGTGCGCACCCCACGAAGGGTTCGCAAATATTAAGTACACCGTACAAAGCTTAGCAAATAACGAGCCAAGACACTTGGTCAAATAATAAAAACTTAGCAAACATTACTACAAGTATATTTTTAAGTCACGCACTTAATGTATAAAAGAGTATCTTATTCAACATTTTTACACAAATTTACAAGCAAAAGATACACTTTGTTATTTAAATAATACATATACAAGAAACGGCCTACACACTATGGCGATGCTCAGGGCTATCTTCTGGTGCAGCAGAACTCCCCGCCTCTTGAAGCTTTCTTAAAAGCAATGCATCCTTGGGAGATACGGTTGGCACACTCACAGGAACCCCATCAGACCTGGGAATGTGTGCAGCGCCCACACCGCATAATACTGCCTTGCCCTGAATACCTTTCTTTTGGGCAGCTCTCTGCGCGTGGCGCTCCAGTACCTCCTTAAGAGGAATTTCCCTCTCAAGGGCAAAAGGGTTCAGCATATGGCGAGGCTGCACAAACACTGGAACCTGCAACTGCGACTCATCGGGCTTAAGGAAGTAATCCGGTTGCGCCTTTGCATCCTCCAAAATGTGGCGCTCCAAGGTCAACCCCGCCATAATTACCTTTATGGGGTTGTCTTAGTCACGCTCCAACCACGCAATATGAGGCAACTCAAGAACTTTCAACCCCTCCATAGCCTGCATCAGCTCATCATACGCAGTCGCGTTGTAGCCAGGTACCTCAGTCAAGTCCTTGCTCAACAGCTTAGCCTCATGGAGATCCTCCATAGCCTGCGACCTCCCGCGCTCCACGGTACACTGCACCACCTTCCCAAAGGCACCCAACACCTCTTTGGACTCCAAAGTGCCCATAGCTGCCAGGCGCAGTCCGTGACTGATCAACCACCTACATCAACAAGGACAACTTGTGTTAAGGAAAAGCATAGCAACAAAAATATAATAAAGTGTAAAAAGCTAAAAAGGAAGTACCTGCGCTCAGCAATGGTCGACATCAGATGAGGGTATAACTCCTCATCGTACTCTATGCTCAGGCCACGCAGCTTGTTCTCCTGCATCTGGACAATCTCCTCCATGCGCTCCTTGAACTTGGCAATATTGGCGAAGTGTTCCTCCTTCTTCTCCTCCAAATAACTTACTGCCCAAGTAAGGTTGGCCTTGTACTAATGAAGTTGTCCGCGTGCCTGCTCCAACTCAGCCATCGCGGTTAACTTCTCATGGGTGACCTTCTCATTGTACACCCTGGAGGACCCCACCTCCGCCTGCGCTTCAGCCAGCTGCGCACGGAGCATAGTTATCTCCTCGTCTTTCTGGGCGAGAGTACTGCTCTCCCCGACGCACCTCGTCTTCAACTGAGCCACAAGCTCAGTCTGACGTGCAGCAGTCACAGCCAACTCATCCATCAGTTGTTGCGCAGGTACGCCCTCATCAACCTTAGCTTTCCCCTCCTTTTTTTCATTCTGCGGAGGGGACACGGTCTCCACGAAGGCTCCATCATCCTTCGTGGCATCATCCCTACAATACATGAAGAAAACAGTTAGATCATATTACGACAAGTAATATATATATATATATATATATATATATATATATATATATATATATATATATATATATATATACAAGACAAAGATACTTACAGAAAGGGAGAGGCCTCTGCAGCCTTCTTATCCGCGCCAGGAGCGGATGTCTCTTCCTCCGCGGATGACTCCGCATCTCCAATAAGGTGGCGTCGTCTCTTCGAAGTGCCACTGCTCCCAACCTCCCCTTTGCGCTTTAGATTCTGCGCAACCTTTTCCTTCAGCACCTCCTCAGGCTTCAATATTTCCACGTTATCAGATGATTCAGCGTGCGCCTCCTCCTCCTGCGCCATCTCCACATCTGGCGCCACGCTCTGAACGGGCGTTACTTGGAGAGGCGGCGTATCTTCGTGACCATCCTCCGGCAGCACAGTCAGATGACCTCGGGTCGCCTCCAGAAGTGGCTGCTCACCTTCCCTGAGAGGGCGCACTCCCACAGTCACCTGCTTTGGCTTTTCCAGCTTAACCACAGCGAATAGATCCATCTCTGCGTACATAAACAAACAGCAAAAAGAAAGGATTTGTTACTAAATGTGCGCATATAGAAAAACTTACATATTTGAAGTAGAAGGGACGAACACCCACCCCGACCTTCCTTATCTATGAAGGTTGGCACCTCGTCAACACCACCGAAGTAATTGCGACTTAACCCCATGTGCACCAAAAACTCCTCCGGATAAGGGTTAATGGGAATGCAGTTGGCATCAAGGGTCTGCGCATCGGTCAGATTATAGGAACCGGGTGCGGGGTGCCCATCCCTTGGCAATGTATCTTGAGTATAAAACTCAAAAGGCGAGGAACAAGGCGATGGTCGGCTCTATCGCAAGTAAACGCAAGTATATAGTGCAGCTGTGAGATGTGGAGACGATAGTGATTGAGCAAATCGCTCAGAAAAATAGATATCGGTACGGGGTAATTCGCGTACTCGAAAAAACGCGTGTATAATCCTATTTTCCCTTCGGGGAAATTAGCTATACACGCATCAACATCCGGAGCCTCTGGATGCACATCCAGAGAAATGAAGTAGTCAGATATAAACTGACGCACATCATTCTCAGTCATTGCAGAGCGAAAATCTTCTAATTGGGCAACCATTTTCATAAATTTACTGAGAAACGCACACAAATTTACCTAATAAAACACTTACTTTCTTTGCAAAAAACATTTTGAAGAAGTGAGTATGTGTTTTTACTGTGTGTTTTGGTAAAATGGGGGCGGTGACTCTTATATAAGGAGGTCAAAAACCCTAGATGATGTCCATGTGGATCCCACTCACAAAACGTGTGGCTAGAAACCGAACCGGTACATGCACTTTTTCCCGATTTATGAGGGACACGTGGACACAACCCCTGATTTTCGAGGTATTTCTTTGAAATATCTATGACTAGGTACATTGTACTCCAAATTGGGCGGCAATATTTCAATGTTCTCCCGCCACGCTTACCGCTGTTGTGATTAGTCTAGCATCCGCGGCTACGAGCCACGCACACTAGACTGGGGGGACATGATGACGTATAGTCTATATTTGGGCCACAATCCCAAATATTAAACATTACTAAGGCCTAAAGCCACCATGCGTGGGCTATTATAACTTGGGCTGCATCAATAATAGGAATGGGCTCACGCAAGCCCAACCAAACTATATACGGAATAGATAGAGATCTTCTATCTATGGAATGAATATCCTTAACCCGGATAAGCACCATGTGTGCGAAACGTAAGGAGCACGAACCCTACAAGGATTCTGCGCCTATATAAGGAACGACATAATTCTCATTCAAGGTACGATTCACAAACCCTAAAACTCTTTACGAGAACCCTAAATCGATTACTTACTCTCACGCCGGAGTCTAATCGTGGGAGACAATCCCACGATAAGCCTAACGGTGTTGTTTATTTTCTTAGTGCGTAGGTTTCAAGCATTAAGAAGCGAATTGGTACGAGAGCTAGAGCCCATAATCAGGAACGCCCAACTTTTGTATCAACAGTAAGCACCACCCTGCAAGTTTCATGAAGTATAGGCCACCTCACTTAAAAATTCAAGAAGGAATGATCAACCATACCATCAACCATAATCAAGGAATTAGGCACGGGGTTATACCTAATGGAAATAATCAAAAGCGAAAACTCCCCGAAATAGGAACCATCAACCCCATCTACTGCAACATCATCAATGCTCAAGACCGCTATCGTAAACATCTAGAAGATCGTATGAACTATCAACGTCAGCTGGAATACAACCAAAAAGCTAATAGAAACTGCCTCGTCACACCAGTTACTGGAAGTGGTTATCGTGGAAGTCAAGCCCTGTGCCAGAAATGCAATAAGCATCACACAGGAATCTGCATGGTTAAGTGCATGAAATGTCAGAAAACAGGTCACAAGGCAATTAGCTGTAAGACTCAGGACAGGAAAGGACAACCAACAACTGTAGTATGCCATGGATGTGGTGGAAAAGGGCACTACAAGAGCCGATGTCCAAACTACAATGTCAATTGGAAGGCCAAGACTTTTACAAGAGAATGAAGAATCTTTAAAGACCTTGATAGTATCAAGGGAATGGCAACTAGAGTTAAGCAGATGAATAAATTCCTGTTGTAAACAAATAAACTCTAGTTTAAGAATTTCCTAAGTTGTATCTCTTTCCTGTATTTCACTTTAAGTTACGATGGATGTAACTTAAGTATAACAACTATCTTTCTACCTTATCGAAAAGTCTACTTTGTAATATTTCCATAATAATGATAATCTATGTTAATTTCAATTTCTGTCCCATTTACCAAATGACAAAATACTATATTTACTCCATAAATTTCTGATTCATAGTATGAACCCTAAAATTTTCTACTTTATTTTTAAAGGGAATTACGTGTTATATTATGAAAACAACACGTTGAACACCATCTAAAACAATTTATAGGAACATATGATTGAGCCAAACATCACATCATTTGGTCCTCAATTATGCATAGCTTGATCAACTATGTCTAATTTAGGAAGAATTATGTTATGAAGGGAACAGTGATATTTTCAAATTTTTAAATAACAATCTTCATTCAAAAGCAAAATATAGAGCTAAAATGAACTATTCATAAATAATACATTGAACAAACCACAATATATACCTATCTTATCTCATCACCATTATGATAAGAAACCAACAAAAGTACAAGTGAGAGAACCCAAATAATTCACAAAAACTGATAGAAGACCCAAATAGCGAAAATTTTATTAAAATCCGTAAAAATTAATACATAAACAAATAATTAGCATCGAAAGTGCTACCGTTACAATTATTACAATATAAACCATGGAATCTTCAATAGGTTGGTCCGCTATGGCAACAAAGACTCCCACCAACAAAACGATAGCAAGAGCCACCACAGGATGAATCACCCTAATTATGCTGAAAGATAAATATAAACAAACCATTAAAAACAATAGAGACAAATTTCTAAACATAAAAACAAAACGAGTTTTATTTCTTATTCATTACAAGTACATAGAAACACAACAAGAACTTAATTTAAAACAACCCTAGCTCAAGATTTTTACCCCCATGTCTTGTCTACGGTAATGGCTAGGATAGTGAGGGGTACGACAAACATCAAGATCGCGACCAAGAATCCAAAGTCTTCATCCGGAACATACGCTAAGTAGATAGCGGCAAGGACGACATACACAATCGCTAAGATGGTGATGAGATGCGGCATCTTGAGATGGAAAATGAGAGGAAAATGGTTGATGGAAGAAGTGGAAATTTGGAAGTGGTATTTATAGGCTAGAATATAGCCGTTGGTTACTATTCCCGACAGTTAGACACTATGCACTAGCCGTTATTTCACTATTCATGACCACTATTTTCAATATTTACAACCCTTAAATACATCAGTTATTTTGTCTTGTCTAGTACAGGTAAATCTAACTGAATCACATTTCCTTAATTTTAGGAATAAAAATCTCTCGACAAACCTCTGTTCAAAAATTCTTTACTCAAGTAATCATGTTAAATTTGAATTTCGGGACGAAATTCAGAATGACATGTGGGTACTGTAAAACATCGCAAAAATCCATATAATTAAAAACATTTAATTATATATTAATCTCTGTCATTATTTTAATCACCATTTTTACAGGAAAATTTGAAATTTTCTTATTCTATTAAATGGTCACGATTACGATATTGCAAAATTCACCAAACGACAAAACAAGTTCTCGACACGTTTAACAAAATATTAAAAACTTACTAATCCTAATTAATAACAAATTACAACCAAACGGGCCTGTGGAAAACTAGAAGGGGGTTGAATAGTTTACCGCTTTTTCGATTCTTTTTAACTTGAATATCTTTAAAAACATTTATGTTTGCTTAAAGATATAAGCACAATGTTATATGTTTGATTCTTTGAAAAGCTTTTCATGTGAATAACAATTCTAACTTTACTAGTTTCATACTTTGAAAAGCTTTGCTTGTGATGATCCTAACTTGGCTTGTTTAGTTCTTTGAAAACCTTTACTTTTGTTTGAAGATATAAACACATCTTTTCTTGTTTAGTTCTTTGGGAAGCTTTATAAGTAACTAGCTATTTTAACTAAAGAACAACATGTAATAAGCAAATATAAAGAAAGAAACGATCAAACCACAACACGATTGTTTATCGTGGTTCGGCAACAAGGACTCTTTTTCCTTGCCCTACATCCACGCCCTGAGTTTCCAACTCGAGAGTTATAAGCACTAATCAACAAGCTCCTTTCACCGGCGGAGAAAACCTTTACACCTCACTTACACTTTTACCGACACTAAGCTAGATGTCGAGTTCTTTTACACGGGTACAACCACTCCCATCGCCTCTTATACTTTTACCGACACTAAGCTAAATGTCGAGTTCTTTACCAAGGGTACAACCACTCCCGTTAGTTTTTTTACAAGGGTACAACAACTCCCGACACACTACGTATTTTGAGGCCTAAAATACTAACCACTCACTTCTACATACATGACACAAATGAAGTATAAACTACCAAAGCTTATACATGACCAAGCTACCAAGACTTGCAACTTTAGAGTTGAAGCTTGTAACTTCTTGAATGATCTTGTGAAGTCCCTTGCTACATAAGAGAATCACACAAATCAAAAGGTTACTGAGTTAGTAGAGAGAGTATGTGAAAATATGTCCTAAAAGGGTTACACAAAACTAACAAATGGTTTGGTATTTATAGCAAACCATTCTGCAGGTCTGGCGGATACGGCGGACCCCTCAGAAGGGTTCCGCCCGTGTATCCCCAGGGTACCGCCAGGGCTGCAGTTGGTTTTTGCAATAAATCTCCCAAACCAAACAAGGTCACATCTCATTACTCTAGCAAGCCAAACAATGTCACATCACATAACATCAAGTCAAACACTAAACTTGCAAGCAACCACTTAGTAAGTCAAACACACTTCTTACCATAAATGTATATTGACAAAGCTTGCCCTAAATGTGATGTGACCTTACTATATTAAGAAATAAATGTGATGTGACAAGACTCTTCCTAGTTTAAGAAATAAAAACAATGTTTTGTTTAAAAGGAAATGTAAACCTTAGTTAAACAAGACTTAAACACTTAAAGTGATGATTTACTGATAGCTAAACTTCATACTTTGTCATTAACAAAACTTAGCAAAGATCGTAAAATATAAATAACGTTTTTAGGCGATATTTGTATTAACAATCTCCCCCTTTTTGTTGATGACAAAACATAAACTTTATTTATAAGTAAGTCACTAGTTTTAGTGTTAAGTCTTATAAAGTTAGGTATAAAAACTTGTTTTTGCTAAGATGATGTGATATGCAAAAGAAATTTTTTTTGAAACAAGTTTATATCTAAATTCTCCCCCTTTTTGTCGAAACAAAAAGAAGAGTAGCGAAGCAGAAGTAAGCACTTGCTCCCCCTTGGACGATACTCCCCCTAAATGGAGTGCCAAGAAAGGAGACATGGATTTTGAACCTACAAAAAAAAATAGTTGTTGCAAAAGACAAGTCATGAAGTCATTTCATGTTTAAAACACAACTAAGAGTTGTGAAGTGAAATAGTACAACACTCATGCTCCCCCTTGAATATTACTCCCCTAAATAGAGTATCAAGGAAAGAAAACATTGAAAATGGTCCTACAAAAAGAAAGGTTAGTTTCAACAACACAAGATATATGTATGGTACCATAGCAAGGTATATTTCACTTATTATACCTAAATGGTCAACAAACAATGAAAACCTTGTAGTGTAATGATATTTATTTCATGTAAAATTTTGACTCTTAAAAAGTCAAAGACAAGAAATTTGGATTACACCATCCTACTTCTAAAAATAAAGAAAAACTACAAAAAAAAAAAAAAAAAAAAAAAAAAAGAAAAGAAAAAGAAAAAAAAAAAAAAACTAAGATCATAAAAAGCTACAAGGAAATCATCATTTTCCTTAGTGAGAAACATTTTCCAAAAACAAGGCTAAGGTTGTTTAAGGATGAAAATGTGGGTTATGGTTGTAGCGGGCTTTATTTTGAAGGTTGAGAGGATGACACGGTTTTGGTTTGTTGGTTTAAATGGGAAACATTTTCCAAAAGAAACGGTTTTGTTTCATTTTGGAGACTCTAAGGTTGAGGTGTGTGAGACGAGGATTGTAGAAGATCCAAAATGTGGTTTAGTATAAACCTCATTTCTTCGGATAGCTCACGAATTTCCCTTCGACACCCTTCACTAATGTGAGCGGTTCTTTCGCAATGATTGCAATCATGGCGGGGAAAGTTTGGTGGAAGGGTGGTTTGATATGTTGGTGGTGGATGGTATGAACTTGAAGGAGCAAAGGTGGAAGGTTGAGTAGTGTTTTTGCTTCCTTCATTTGTTGAGTGAAGTGTTGTTTGTAAAACCGTAATATGGTTGATTTGATACTCAACCATACGTTTGAAGGCATGAAGGTGGTTTAAATGAGTGTCAATCTCATTATTAAGGTTTGGAGGTTTTTCCCATATGGATGCTTCTATTTTCTTATAAGAAGAAAGTAGAGATTCAAATTGTTGGGAAGGTTCTTGTGGTGATGGTTGTTGTTGTTGTGGTGGTTGTTGGTTTTGAACAAAATGGCGGAAACTTGGTTCGCCGATAGGATTGCCATGAAGGTCTTTGTAAATTGGGTGAAACACAAATGATTGTGAGTGGGTATGACCTTGATCATTTGGAAAAATGGATGGTCTAGCATAATGGTAAGCCAACCGTTCTACCAATGATGGTTGATGGGGTTCATCATCTAGTTGCTCACTAGGTTGTTGTTGGGTTTCCATTTGAGCAATGGTGTCAAAAAGTGACAAGGATGGTGGACTTGATGATTTGGGTGATAGGTCTTCTAATGTTTCCAAATAAGGTAGTGGTGATGTTGGTGGTGTATGGAAAAGTTCCATTGGTGAAATTGTTGGTGATTGAGGTGATGAAGTTTTTGATAGTTGAGCTTGTTGAGAAGGTGATGATGAATCACTTGAAGGTCTAGTAGTTGGAGGAATGGTTGCCATGTTTGTGTAGCAATGTGTTGGAGTATCAAGATTTAGCAATTCTTGAAAGGTAATTGCATTGGTATTACAATGTGTTGGGGATTGTGTTGAGGTAGTGAGATTAAGGAAATCTTGGATAGGTGAAGAAATGTTAAGCGAAGCATCACTTGAAGAAGATGAGCTTGACTTGACGGTTTTGTTAAAGCAACAAGGTTTAACACTAATCCTAGTGATTTTTGAGAAGGATTTTGATGACTCGGATGATGTGTTGGATTTGGTCATTTTCAAAGGTGTGGTTTTGATGTTTTGAGAGATGAAGTTTTAATGGTGATGGTGTGATTTGGATTGTTGCAAAACTTTCAAATTTATAGGATGAAGAGGATGTTGGAAAGGGTGTTTGGATTTGATGTTTTACCATTCAAAGATTGAGGTTTCAAATGATTTACATAGTTTTCATGAACATGACAAATCATTGCATGTCAATCCAATGAAGTAAGGTGGAGTGAAAGACCAACAAATGCACTCAATGCTTTGTGATCATGGGATGTGATTTGGTTGAAAATGTTTCAATGGTTTGAAGGATCCTTTAAAAGGGTTCCTTGGGTTGGTTATGTTTGAATTTGAATTTTTGGAGGGAAGTGGCTTTCTCATTGTTTTAGTGAGTGAAAGTTGTTTTAATATGGTTATTGGAGTTAATGGAAGATGTTTCTCACTTAGGATAATGGTTTTGACACTTTACAAGTTTTGGACTTAAGAAAAATGGAAAAAATTTCTGCATGAGTCTGGCGGAACCCTCAGAATTCACTGGCGGAACCCATTTGAGGGTACTGCCTGGTCCGTTGGGCCATTTCTAGAATTCCCAGAAAATACACTGGCGGAACCCAATTTTGGGTACCGCCAGATCTGCCAGAGCTTCAGAAAATGGCAGTCCGCGTTTTTGACCCGCGAGATGTTTTTCAAAATTTTCGAAAACTCCTAAAATCAAAAAATAAGGCATTTCTGGTTGGGCAATGCAAAAAATAGACACGTAAACATACATATCATAGGACTTTGACCTTGAGGTCGAGGATTTCACTATACTTAGTAAGAATTGCCATAAGCATAGAAGAAAATGACAAACACCTTAAACATTGTCATTATGCATAAAAGTTCATACAAACATAATCCAACAAACGTAATAAACCAAGAAAGTGAAAAACAAATAATTCACGTAGTTTTAACACAAAGACGATTCTAAAGCATTCATAAGCCAAACACTCCTTAATCTTCTCACAACCGGTCTATCTTCTTGTTGAGCTTGTTTAAGTACCTTCCAAAGCACTTGAACATTCCTTTGGTTTGCTTGAACTCTTCAGAAGCATTGTCAATGATGGGGAGAGCTTGAAGGTATTCTAAAGGGGGTAACTTATAGTTAGGAAGTTTATCGTCCTCGCTCATGCCGGATGATGATGATGATGGTGTAGGTGATCGAGTACGTTTGCCATTATTTTTGAAAACTCGTTTATCACTTAAAGGAACAACGATGTGAGGAACGAGAGAATAGTCAAGGCGCATTCCATTTTCGTTAGGAGAAATGGGTGAGATTGCTCTAAAGAGGCGGGTAAGAAGCATTCCATAGGGAAGAGCGGTTGTTCCAATTAAGGATATGTCGGCCATTCTTTTGGCTAGGTAGTAGGCTAAGTTGAAGGGTTGACCGGTGGAAATGCTATAGAGCATATAGCAAAGGCATGTGTTGATGTGATCTCTATTTCCTATGGTACTTATGACGTTAGCTCTAAGAATTTCTTCCCACTTCTTAAATTGCGGTTTAAGCTCATTGAGCTCCATACCAAAAGGATCCTTATCTACAATATTCCTCGAACGATTCACCCTAGTGGTGGAGGTTATAACAAAGAGGTGTTCCTTAATAGTTTCCTTACTAGCAAGAGGTGTGTCGTATGGATAAAAATGATCAATAGAATCAAGACTTGAAATGGGCCACTTATCCGTGTAGAGGCAAGTTCCCTCATTTGGGACACCAAGTATGATAGCTAAGTCTTTTAAATCTATGTCATGTGGTATTTGATTGGTCGTGAAGTTTAATGATATCTTACCAACAACACTTGTGTAAAGGTTTACGGTTGCATAGAATTCCAAGATGAACCTAGGACAAATTGGCTCATCTATATCAAGGAAACAATCAAAGTTAATTGCGGCAAAGTTTTGGCAAATAGATGTTCCTTCTAGAAAGGATGGATCAATGGTTCTACCTTCGTGAACATAGCGTTTTTCTAATGCCTTAAAGGTTTCTACTTGAACCGGGTTGAGACCTTTGGTCATATGGTGTTTGGGCATGTACTTAAGGGTTTCTTTGTGATCGGATTTGTTTGCGGGAGGCATGTTGATTCCTAGAAAACATAAAATTGTATGTTAATGACTTTTAACAATGTGGATGTTCTAATATGTTCCTATATGCAAAACAATGTGAAGACTTGGTTATCTTGACTCATTTTGATTCCCAAATTGTTTTGTTATGCAAATTTTGTTGTAAAAACAAAAGATAACCAACACTCTCCTAATTGAATGTGTCTTCGATTGAATGTACCCGAAAATACATATTAGTTATGTATCCCCTTTAGCATTCAAGAGATAGTATGCAAGTGATGTTTAAATGATGTTTTTTATTTGTTTTAACAATGTGGTGATGAATCATGTACTAGTCTTGGATGTGATTTTTGAAAGATAATGCACTTGGTGTGTTTGGCAAATCAACAAAAAGATACAATTCTTAACTAATGAAATACATAATTGACTAGCCACCAAGTTTTTCATGAATCAAGAAGTTTTATGCAAAACCCTAAGATTCTAGTTAATGATTGTAAGAAAGAATGTCATAATTGAATCAAAAATGCAATTGTGATTAGAATACTTACAAAGTTAGTTGGATTGGAAGAGATTGGATTAAAAGCCCTAAAATTCGTGAGGATATGTGTTTTTGAGAGGGTGATGGCTGTTTGAAAGTGGATGATTAAGTTAAGAGGATGTCTGGCTTTGAAATTAAAAATAAAACAATCTGAGGTTTTGGCGGACCAGGCGGAACCAAAAAATGGGTTCCGCCCGTATGGTCTGAAGGTGCCATGGGTTCTGCAGGGAGAAACTTAAAAAGAAATTGTCTTGATTTTTGTGGTTTTATCCTAATGTTCAAAACTTAAGGTTTTAGGTCTTATGAGTCTTTGACTAAGCCTAGGAATTATGAATGCTTCACATTCAAGAGATTTTATTAACGCGTTGATGAAATAGTTAACGTAGAAGACTTTCTTAGTTAAGACGTTCCTCAATGAACAATCTTACCAAGGCGATGATGATGGATCACAATATGTCTATTAAGAAACATAATGGATAGAATTGTCGCCGAAGTCAATGCTTCCTTTGTTGAAGGGATAACAATGTATATGAGATGAATTCCGTTGTCGATATGACTTAGCGTACTCAAGTGGAGCTTGTTGATGTGCTTCTCCATTCAATAATAATTTGAGAATCTTACGCGTTTTGAAGAATCATTGGGTAAGTAAGTATAAAAGTGCAAGTACCACTTGTGCTTTTCTTATCAACTTATTACCAACATAATTCCATTAGTCACACGCTATGGTTTCTATTCCCGTTCTTTTGGGATACCATAATCCTAGTTGTGTAGTACCTTATGATGTATCCAAACAAGCTCAACTAAAGAGTTGTTTGAGGATCTTCTTTAACACGAGCACATAGACAAATGCTAAACATAATGTTGGATCTAATTGTTATAATAACAAGTAGTCTTCCGAACATTTCTCTACGTTTAGTCTTACCTATGGATGTACTAATCTCATTCTTGGCAAGTCATCAATAACTTAACTATTGAAAACGAGAGAGTAACTAGGAATGTCTTTAAGTTAAAATCCCTTGCTTTTGGGGCTTGCTTTTATTATCAAAAAGTCTTTCAAATATTGACACTATACTCACTTGATTACTTTGAAATATCAATTTTGTTTCATTAGTTGTTTTACTCTGAATTCCAAAAATTGTTTTTGTTGAATTTGTTTAGACACAACTATGACCTATAAATCAAGTTTTATAACTTATGTCAATTTTACTTGATTCAATGTTTGACTCATGGTGAGAAGATGTTATTTTGTACTTTTACTCTATGCTTGTCTTGCCATCATTGGACTTTCAACTAAGTTATCATCTACCAAAGATAATATCTTAGAAGGAGGAGATCACTCGTTAAATGTTATATTCAACGACTCCTCAACTCTTTGGGTTTTCTTACTTAAGACACTATGAACTCTATTCGTTTAGAAAAAGTCCAAGAGGTACAACATCATGAGGCTATGTGTCACCTTTAATGTGTAAATCCTAGATGTTGAAAACTCATTTTCATTCACACAACTTAATATATGCTAATGTGATTTATTTCACCTTGTGTGTTTTATGTGAGATTATCATAAAGGAGTGATTGAAGAAAAACACAATTAAAGACTCAAAGTATGGTGTTTGAGAAAATTGTTTAACAAAGGTTTGTCTTGCAAGCATCACAAAAGTGTTAGACATTTTAACACTTAGGAAATTCTTAGTTAGCTCACTTGTAAGCAAGAGTTGAGTGAGACTTACTCAAGAGTTTTTCGTGTTTATCTCTTGATGGTTAAAGAACCAAAACACCTTATATCTCCTACTAGTACTAAAAACTAAATTCCTTGTTGCATAGAATCTAATCTTAGTTATTTACAAATAGCAGGTAGACACTCTAGAGTATTACAAATAGCACATATTCGTACACATAATGCTAGACACAAGAGACAATCAAAGTCAAGTTGAAGTAATGCGTACCTTTTAAATTGCATAGATATGCTATCAAGCGGATAAGCATTACACGTAAAATCTTGGTTTGACGACACGCTTTGAAACTCAATAACTCATGTATCCAAGAAGGTTAAATAATCATATAAAAGCATAGAGAATAATAATCCTAATCCTTTTATCATGAGTTTCTATTAGAGATTGAATTATTTCTAAATCTCTCTTCTAGGTTTGACAAATTTTACTTACTTTGTTTTATTAGTTGATGGTGCTTTTGAGTTAGGTCCTAATCCGGTTTTATCTTTAAACAACCTTTGACTCCTCAACAATCTTTCAAGAGATTTTGAGCTTTCATCAAATTTAACTAATAATTTTTCCTTTCTCATTTTGCATTTTAATCTCATGTTTGTAATCTAGACTTAATTTACATTCTAGATCAATTTCAACATTACTCTCAATTCTAGACATTTTATATTCTAATAAGATTTCCTTTTCAAAGATATTCTTAAAAGATTTTGAAGACTCATTCTTGAAGATAGTTTTTAGGTCCATGTTGCATAAACGTTTAGACTCATTTTCTAGTTTAGAAAACTCTAGGATAATTTAATCAAAGCAAAAGTGTTTGGTTACAAAGTGTACCTTGCTTGATGTTTTATCTAGTTTAGAATCACAAACCGGATGATTGACTTCATCTTCATCCGTGCAATTCCATGAATCGCAAGCAAGTCTACTACGAGCTTGACACGAGTAATCACCTTTACTTACACCTTGCTTGTTGTTTCAATAACTTTGACAATTAACTACCGGATCATTGTCTTCGTCAACATCCATTTCATTCCAAGATACGCAAGCAGGTTCATCAAAACACACGTACTCATCTTCACTTGTACCTTCATTTAAAACATTTAAACTAGTAGCACATGTATTAAATTCTACTAAGTGTCTATCAATTAGTTTTTCTAAAACTTCTAATTCATATGTAAGATCAAATTGATCATCTTTGACTTGACATATTCCTTGATGAAAGTTGATTATATTTTTCCAAATATCATTAGCCGTTTGACAAAAATACATTCTTTCATATTTGGTACTAAAGCTTTGTAAAGCATTGTTTTAGCTTTAGTATTTTTATCAAATTTAAGATAGTTATCTTGGTTTTCAAAAACTTGTTTTCTTTGGTTTGAAATTACCAAAAGAAATAATATGCTAAAGATCTTGATCAATTGATTTCACATAGTTTTCCAAATTACTTTTCCATTCAAGTAAGTTTTTTTTTTTTCAAATAGCGGTTGGTTTTGAATAGGTTGCCCTTCTTTGAGATTTTCAAAATCCATGGATCGATCCAAGTTTTAAAATACATTCTATTTTAAAGATCTTGAGTAACGTAGCTCCTGATGCCAATTGTGGAAAACTATAAGGGGGGTTGAATAGTTTACCGCTTTTTCGATTCTTTTTAACTTGAATATCTTTAAAAACATTTACGTTTGCTTAAAGATATAAGCACAATGTTATATGTTTGATTCTTTGAAAAGATTTTCATGTGAAAAACAATTCTAACTTTACTAGTTTCATACTTTGAAAAGCTTTGCTTGTGATGATCCTAACTTGGCTTGTTTAGTTCTTTGAAAACCTTTACTTTTGTTTGAAGATATAAACACATCTTTTCTTGTTTAGTTCTTTGAGAAGCTTTATAAGTAACTAGCTATTTTAACTAAAGAACAACATGTAATAAGCAAATATAAAGAAAGAAACGATCAAACCACAACACGATTGTTTATCGTGGTTCGGCTACAAGGACTCTTTTTCCTTGCCCTACATCCACGCCCCGAGTTTCCAACTCGAGAGTTATAAGCACTAATCAACAAGCCCCTTTCACCGGCGGAGAAAACCTTTACAACGTCGCTTACACTTTTACCGACACTAAGCTAGATGTCGAGTTCTTTTACACGGGTACAACCACTCCCATCATCGCTTATACTTTTACCGACACTAAGCTAAATGTCGAGTTCTTTACCAAGGGTACAACCACTCCCGTTAGTTCTTTTACAAGGGTACAACAACTCCCGACACACTACGTATTTTGAGGCCTAAAATACTAACCACTCACTTCTACATACATGACACAAATGAAGTATAAACTACCAAAGCTTATACATGACCAAGCTACCAAGACTTGCAACTTTAGAGTTGAAGCTTGTAACTTCTTGAATGATCTTGTGAAGTCCCTTGCTACATAAGAGAATCACACAAATCAAAAGGTTACTGAGTTAGTAGAGAGAGTATGTGAAAATATGTCCTAAAAGGGTTACACAAAACTAACAAATGGTTTGGTATTTATAGCAAACCATTCTGTAGGTCTGGCGGATACGGTGGACCCCTCAGAAGGGTTCCGCCCGTGTATCCCCAGGGTACCGCCAGGGCTGCAGTTGGTTTTTGCAATAAATCTCCCAAACCAAACAAGGTCACATCTCGTTACTCTAGCAAGCCAAACAATGTCACATCACATAACATCAAGTCAAACACTAAACTTGCAAGCAACCACTTAGTAAGTCAAACACACTTCTTACCATAAATGTATATTGACAAAGCTTGCCCTAAATGTGATGTGACCTTACTATATTAAGAAATAAATGTGATGTGACAAGACTCTTCCTAGTTTAAGAAATAAAAACAATGTTTTGTTTAAAAGGAAATGTAAACCTTAGTTAAACAAGACTTAAACACTTAAAGTGATGATTTACTTATAGCTAAACTTCATACTTTGTCATTAACAAAACTGATTGGTGTGAAACAGTCAGATAATATCAACCAAGTAATGGTCAACAAGTCAGACAGCCTAAACCAATACTCCGGTGAGTTTAGTGTTTCCCCGGATCGTTAGATCCCAACGAGATGTGAAATAACTTGAGTTAAAGCCAAAATCTGAGAACCAAGAACTGAGTACCACACCTATATGCTCTCCACAGAGCTCTAATACCAAAGCAATCCAGAATACACTTTGCTCCAAGCTTTGATCATCATTGCACACTAATTTTTATTTTCACCCTTATTTATTTTGATTTTTTTAGTATTTTTATTTATTAACTATCAATTGATTTTTAAAGTTTCTAATAGCTTACACAAGCTATGTGAGGAGCTTATGTGAGTTTACTTGTCCATAACAACAACAACAACTAACAATTTTTAAATACACATGGAAATTTAGTACAAATTTCTCATAACATAAAATTGATACTTGGAACTGAAATTGGAAATTGAAAAAGGTTTATTTATTACTGAGAATACAAAATACAGAACTTGGAAGCTTAAAACAACATTGGAAATTAAAAACTTAATTAGTCGACATACATAATTGAAAATAATACTAGATATATTCCACATTGCTTCCCTTCTCTGTATTTATCACCAAATATCTTCCCACTAGCCCAAAATATCTTTTCCCACTTCATTTGAGACCCTTAGATGAGTCAAAGTTGATTCAACCGTTTGGATGGATTTGGCGGGAAAAGTGGTTTAGGTTGCTTGCAGCCTCTATAAACCAATTAAGGGTTTTTGTTGGTTTGTATGAGGTGTATGATAACTTTTGGGAGATTTTTATGCAAGTTGGGGTACTATGAAGAAAAACAGAGGAATGAAACTAGTTTGGAGGGAAAATTGGGTGGAAAGTGCATTTAATGGTGATGTGGGGTGTACAGAGGTGGTGGGAGTAGGTTTAGTGAGGTGGATGTGATAAGGTGGAGGTGATAGGTGGCAGGAATACCACCTGGTATTGGTGACTAGGGTGGTTTGGGAGACGATGAACAGTAGAAGGGCGGGGAGATGGTATATTGACCGTTTGACCCGGTTTTATTTAAGTGTGGACTGGGCTAGGTAGTGGTGGGCTTGGGTAAAAAGAAATGGATCAGGGGTGGGCTGGTGTGTATGGTTTTGGATTTGGTTTATTTTGGGTTTAATATAACTTAGGGTCCGGTTGGTTTTTAGCTTAGAAAATCACAAGGACCAAATGTGTAATATAGGTAAAGTTGAGGGGCTGTTTGTGATTTTTCCAAACTTCAAATAAGGACTGAACCTGCAATTAACCATTAGTACAAGGACCACAAGTATAAATTTTATTATTTTAAACCTCAGGGACCAAATCTGCCAATTCCACAAACTCCAGGGACCAAACCTGTAATTTTCTGATTTTTGAAGGGTTGAATTTGTATCTTCTCAAAAGTTATCATAAAGACCAATTTTGTCAATTTAGAATAGTATAAGGTTTATTTTTATTATTTTCTTATTTTTAAAACCTTAGGGACTATTTTTGACACTTTTCAAAGTTGAGGGACCAAAGTTGTCATTTTGCCATTTTTAAACTTTAAAGGACTTTTCTTGACAACTTATGAATCCCAAGGACCTTTTATGACATTTGTACAAGTTTTGATTTACCAGGGACTAGTTTTGTCAATTTTCCAAAGTTCAGGGACTGAAACTGTAAATTATGTGAAATGTTTTGTTTTTCATCAGTTTTCAATCCTTATGCATAAAAACACAATCCAGGAATAATTTTATGTATTTCAAGGCATTCCTGTGTGTTTTCATATGTTTTTGCAGTTTAAATGTAACAGAAATGATGAGTATTTACACACTCATCAAAAACTTAGCAAAGATCGTAAAATATAAATAACGTTTTTAGGCGATATTTGTATTAACAGGGCCCTTAGTATCTTTTCTCAGCCCAATACCTCGAACACTATTCATCAGCCCAAGAAATAAGCCCAACTTCAATTTCTAAAAACTTCATATGATCGACTAAACTAGCTCCAAAATGCCTCTCGTATTCTCTATTTTTATACACGACTACTATATATTTTTGCACTACCTCATTCCTCACCTTGCCAACTATTAGTATGTCGAATTTCAAATCCATAGGTCGAGTTTTGATATGTTTTTAGGAGGCAAAGTGATTGACAAAAATTCCAACCAATCGATATAGAATAAATTCATTTCTTAACCGTTTCGACTCTAGTTTGTTTCTATGAGTTTCAAATAATATTTCTAAGATGATTACATATTTAGAAATCATATTTGATCAGCCAAGGCCAAGAGATACACGATTATACAAATCGTATACATGGTTAAATGGTGGTCGACATATATGGTGACTCACAAGAACAATTTCCATATTTTATGCCCTCCCATTCATCCTAAAGTCCTAAGATCACAGTAAATAGATAATAGAAATAGTTCCTTACTAACATGACATAGTAATATATGTTTGTTGAGTTAATTAGAACCATACGATATACAAAATCGTCTCATATATCTATCACACCTTCACCACCTTTCTTACTTCATAAAACTCTCCAAACTAACTCCCATTCTCTCATAAAATCATCTATACGAGTCCAGGAACAATAATATACAAGTTTGGAAGCAAGGAAGTAGAACCGGGTTCATTTTATACGTTTATTACTTGGGTAAAAATCGTACGTACCTAGTTCTTGTGTTTCCTTCGTCCATACTCGTTTCTCTACCAAAGTTGTTTCAAGCTCTTTTCAATTCATATCACTCGTTAAATAAGTTCCATGCATTACAAATAATGTTATGTCGAAAGTATATAGTTTCATGTATATATTTACGTAGGTATAAACTTGTAGCAACACAAACATGGCTAGCCTCTATCTTGGAAGGCCTAGAGTCACGATGCACACTCCTCTGACCTTTATTTTTACGTTACATGCATCAAATAAACTCATTTTGGAACCTTTCTTAAATCGGACATAAAAACTCTAAACACTTAGAAAATATTCTAAGTCTTTAACATATATAGAAACGATCCATGTAGCCCAAGAAACGAACGTATGTATGAAAATCTAACTTAACGAGCACCATATATTTTTATACGACTCAATAGACCACCTAGCTAACTATCATTTTCGTTTATATAACTTGTAAAAATACTCACATCTAGGCCCTTAAAAACGAGCAAAGTGAATCGCACAAACAACCATTGAAAACTAAACATTTTAGCGAGTTGGGCTTTTAAGCCCAATAAGCTGTTTTTAAGCTGTTTAAATAAGCTGGCTTATTGAAACTTTTTGATATGAAAATAGAACAAGAAAAATGATTATTTTGACGAGCCCAACTCGTCTCACGAAGTCCGGATTTTAAAACATTAACGGGCCACTAAACGGATCGTTAAAAGCCCAATTACTTAAAAAATAAGCTTTTTAGCAAATAAGCTGTTGAAATAAACTTGTTATTAATAAAATAAGCTTCGGAAATTTTTATATAATTTTTCTCATAATTTTTGTACATTTGGACTAAAAATGTAACGCGACGACACCTTCAGGGACTAAAACTGCCAAACTGTTAAAACAAAGGACTGGAACAGTAAAAACAGAAACTATAGGTTATAAAATGACATATTATTAATTTCCAAGCTTATATTGTAATATTGGACATGTAGTTGACTGTAATTATAAATTATATATAAAAAGGACTAACGGTGTAACGCTAACGCCGTTAGTATAAAAAGTGTAAAAATTGGAAAAGGACAAGGACCAACATATTATATTTGACATTCTTATTTTATTTTCTATTTTATGTCACCCATCACGTCATATGCATTTTTATTACATTTCATTTATATATTATTTATTTTTACGTTAATAATATATATAACGACTTTTTAACTCATTATCATTACGTATTGTTATCATAATGGTTAAAAAAGAAAAACTTTAGAAATAATAGTATATCTCATCATATTATTATAAACATAATAATTCCATTCGCATATCATCTTTTCATCTTAACGATTTATCGTTATTTGTTTACCAAATAGTATTTGGTTAGATTGCCAGATAAATTTATTTATCAGGTTCCGTATCAAAGACGTTTCCATAATCATTCTCATAATCTCATCCTACTTTACTTTTCATCATCCCAACATCAATCAAGGTGAGTCATAGCCCCATTTCCAATACTTGTTTTTAACTCATTGGGGGAGATACATGCTTACATATACTTTGATAACTTTATAAGTATATGAATATTACATGATTCAAATAAATTTCCTAAATTAATATTTATCTGATATGGTTTGTGACTTAAGATGTGATATATATATATATATATATATATATATATATATATATATATATATATATATATATATATATATATATATATATATATATATATATATATATATATATATATATATATATATATATATTATTAACGAAATACTTAACTGAAATACTGATACTCATATGATAGTGTTTCCAATTTGATTATTATGGTATGTGATATATATATGTTACTGGCGAATTACTTAACTGAAATACTGATACTCAGATGACAATGTTTCCAAAGTGATTATTGTGGCATGATATTTGACTTTACTATACTATCCTGAATGATTCCATTATCTCTATATGACATTTCTATGTTCAACAGAAATAATTGCTAGAAAGAGCATAAATACTCTAATTACATTATTATCTTGATATTGCCTAAGTTACTTTCATCGCCATAAAGTCCCTCAATCATGAGCCATTAATCACTGGTATGTGAGCGCGAATATAGTGAACATATTTGAATGATAGATCTCACTACATTAGTATCATGAGCTTCCACCTCATGTTAGGATTTTGATCCAATACTTGATTTTGATTGAATATCTATATGATTTATCTGTGATTATAATCAACATTACTCAATACTTGTTCCATCATCTTTTTGTATTTATCATTACCAAATATTCCTAAAGTTTATTAAAATAAACGGTTTTCCATAAAACTCTATGAACTCACCAACCTTTGTGTTGATACTTTTAAGCATGTGTATCTCAGGTAATTTAACGG
Source organism: Artemisia argyi (assembly GCA_030686995.1). Lineage (NCBI taxonomy): Eukaryota > Viridiplantae > Streptophyta > Magnoliopsida > Asterales > Asteraceae > Artemisia > Artemisia argyi. The sequence continues at coordinate 90,471,003 of CM060686.1, forward strand.
AGCAGGACAAGACACAGAGCGGGCATTTATTACTCTGATAAATTAAAATGGTGTAAAAATCAAATGTCATTCTTTCAAGCCTTTACATCTTTTAAAAAGATTTAAAATCAAATGGTTCATCTTTTATCAAAAATATTATTTGAATGACAAATAACTTTCAAAACGCTTCTTTTAAGCCTTTTTATGAGATTATAACTTCGATCCTCCCCGTAACACCCAAATTACTTTTCCGCTGCTACAAACTTAAATTTGGGGGAGTTACAAATATTCTTATATGGGATAAATATATTTAAGTATAACCACAATCCCTAAAGGGATGTGGTAATTGGCAGGGAATGGGAGTTTGACTACATGCCAAACTTGTATTACTTAATAGATAATTATTAGGGATTTTTAGTGCAATTAGAAAAATCTTTGTATCATTATATATACAAAAGCACCTAAACTAGAAATTATAACAATCCTTAAAACCCTAAAAATCTCCCTCTCTGCTTATTTTATTTGTTCGATAGTCGACCAAGCAAACGAAAGGGTCGAAACCCTTTGGTTGACTAATTGACTTCACAAAGTCGACTGGTTACCCATTTTTTGTACTCTCCAACTTGCATAGGTTAATAGCTCTAGGTCTACCTATGCAGTACCAGTAGATACCTGGCGCAGCTCATATGGTGATTCTCCCTAAGAAACCCTAATCGATCAGATCAAGCATCATCAACAAGAGAAGAAGAAGAAGAAGAAGAAGAAGAAGAAGAAGAAGAAGAATTAGGCGATTCCGTGCAAGACAAGAAGGTCTATCAGCTTATGTTACTGCAGGATTTAGTAAGTAATTCATAAACACCCTTTATACGTGTTAGATTAGGTTATATCTTGCTAAGGACTTAAGAGAGCTGTCTATCAAAGGATTGGTCTGCATGGCCTTATTTGTTTATTTTTTGTTGTGCATGTTTTATAGGTCATGCGGGTGACCACCAATACCCTACACAATATACAACATTTTCATCCATTTTACATAGAACCTTAAAAACCTAATACACCATAATTCACCGAAAACACCAAGGAGATATGTTAATACAAATAATGTCAAAAATGTTATTTGCATTATTCGAACTCTATACGTTTTGATAATCACAACATATAAAAACACGATACGTAAAACTACATTTGATAAGGTTTTTAACCGAGGAAAATCATTTCGACAACGTATCAACTACAACATCACTTCACTTATGAACAAACACAATACAGACATTAGTAAAGTGATTAAAGATTTTATTTTCCCAAAACTTCACATTTTTATGTAACAAAACATTTTTACAAAAGTATTTTGTAATTAAAAAGAAATAATTTATTAAGAAAATAAATTTGAGTTTCAAATCTCCCAACAGCTAGTTTTCCAGCCTAAAATCAGATAGTTTTTCATCAGATAATATTTCACCACATCAGGACAAAAATAGGAGCGTATATTGGACGGTCCCGTAAATATGGAGACGGTCCCTTATATATATGGGAACGTCCCCCGCTCTTCGTGGTGCCTATAAATATTGCACTATTTTCTCAAAAAAACCAACCCTCTTTGCACAAAAAACATTTTGTTCTTTTTTCCTCCTTTCTTTGATCACTATAATGTGTTGCTATGTGTTTATAAGTGATCTCGTTACCCTCTATATCATAGTGCAAGAGAAGAACGCTCGTATTCGTCAAGAAATGAAGTATTAGAGTCATCACAAACAAATGAACTTGTGCGTAACACCCCCATTTTTAACACAAATCACAGCGGAATTTGATCTGGGGCATTACTTCATGGATACAAAGACATGATATAGAAAACGACTCGAAAAGAGACGTTTTTTAAAAAGGAGTTATCATTCATTTATTTATCAGAATTTTTACAGTAAAAGATATACTTTTACCAAAAGAGAGGTCCCCAAGATACGTTTTTAAAGCAAAAGTGGGTGAATGATAACTAGTCTGGACGTCTTCATGTCCAGTGCCACACCGTGCCAAGGTTCCTAAAGGGCTCAATTACCTAGGATAACATGCTTAAAGGTCAACACTAAGGTTGAGTGAGAGTCATAGGTTTAAGTAGATATAGGGTGAATACAAGTACCACAGGGTTCAGCTTAAACTCGAGTTGTGGAAAAAGTTAAGAAAGAGAATTATTGCACTAAGCTCATGAGACCGCACGTTAACATGTCTAGGTCATGGGGCACTGCAGACCCTTACATGAAGGCACAGAGATAAGGTTAACTTGCCAAAGTTAAACCTAAAGGGGTGTTTTCAAATATAGTACTTATTGGTACCCGGACAGGGCAAACCAACATGAGTTGTCAAACTCCAATAGATCTATCAACTATATTCGTGTTCACTCGCAAGTGATTATGGTTCATGAATTTTAGTTATGTAATGGTGGCAGAAAGTAACACTCGTGCAATAACCAAAGAAAAAGACTTGTATTCGCCGCTTGATCTATCTACTTAAACAGGTTAAACGGGTCACAAACGGGTTACACGTGTTATGCAGATTTGGGTTAGGGTTAAGTTTCTTGACACGATTAATAAATGGGTAATGTTTGGGTAGATGTTATAATAACCTATCAACCCGCGAACCCAAATAGGTCAACCCGAATACGACTCGATTGACACCTTTATTCACTACCCAAGTTTGATTATCACATATCTTTATCTTTTTCCTAGTCATTCTGACTAACTCAGCTTCCTAACAACGCTTCATGCCGACGTTTCAGAGGTGTGGTGACACCAACCACCTGGCTTCCTAGTGTGCGCGCGCACACACATCATTTGTGTGCTTCATATCAAATGTAATATGTAAGAAAATATGTAAGAAAAAACCCAGTAATAATTATGACATTTTGTCTACTGGTATGAGTAACCTATTAACCAACAGGTTTTTGGAGACATTTGTATTATATTATATGTGAGATCAGTATAAAAGTAATAACCAATGGTGTAAACGGGATGAGACAAGTTGCGAGCTATTCAAGATCGACGTAACTTACTTGAAATCGACTCAATTAAAACGAGTCGAGCTTGAGCTATTCGAGTACACATTTGAGTCGAGTTCGAGCTCCAAAATACTCGGTTCGTGAAGCTTGCGAGCCTTATCGAGTTTCAATGAAATTGCAATTTTGTCCTTTTATACACATGTAAATCTGCAATTACTTGATTATCAAAAAAGTTGAGTCCCATTGACCTTGATATGCCCGTGGGAGCAAGAAAACCAAAAATCTCTTTTTCATCGAGTTTGAACTTGAAATGTGAAAATAATCGAACCCGAGTTGAGTTTCTTTATGATGAGTCGAGTTTTAGTACTCGAGCTTGAGCTTGGTAGCACTGGCTTGACTCGGCTCGTTTACATTCCTAAAACTATAATTTTTCTTAAATTGTATATTTTTTAATTGGGTAATAATTATTTTTCTAGAAAATTCTAAACACTATTTAATAAGTGTATTCATCATAAATACTTAAATCGTTTTCAAGAACAAATAAATGCTGAGAATTATATTTTATAAAAAAACAGAACCGAACCGGTTAGAGAGTGGGTCAGTTCGGTTGGACAAGTTTGGTTTTCGGCTTTACATAATTATAATTGTTTGTTGAGGTTCGGTTCGGGCCAAAATCGAAAAAACACACTTAGACCGTTAAAAACGGGCCGTTTGCTTTGTTGCTAGGTATCACAATTGGTATCGGATTTGGTAGGAGGTAGAATGACAATGGATATGAAAAAGTGTATCATTACAATTATTTACGTTTGGATGACAAAATATAATAGTATGAAAAAATGTATAGATATTTGAGTTTTGTAGCAGAGAAGAGAAGGACCCACGGAAATATATTTCATAGACAACAAATTGGTGGGTAATGAATAGTATGATATACCGATTTCGAGCCTACCTTTAATGACTTTCAAAGTCTTAGTGTCTTAGTGTCATTCCATACACCCCACCAAAAATGGAACCGATCCAACAAAATTGGTTTTGGGGTCGGGTCAGATTTGATTGGGTTTCACCTGATGCATATCCGAGTAGGGGATAAAACCCTGTTGGTTTTTTCCCGCTAATGTTATCTTTTTGGGTGAAAGTGAAAGAAAGAAAATGATAACCAGACAAGTAGGAGGAGGAGCACTCTTTCGCTCTTTACTTCCCCAAAAACTTCCCTCAAAATCTTCTTCTTATTATTCAGGTATTATTATTTTTCATCTTCAATGTTTATTCTTGTTATTTTATTTGCTTAACTAATTGTAATATTGATGTGATGTTTATAGTGACACTTGCCAAACTGAAAGAAGAAGATGATGAAGTTGTTGATCTAAAGCAGAAAGTTGAGAAAATATCTGGGAGTAAAAAGTGGTGGTGTACGCCTGGACAATACACCTACTTCATTTGTCCATTGGTACGTATTATTAATTCATTTCTTATCCAACTTTTACCACTTTACTTCCTCCCAAATCTACACGATTTGAACCGGAAACTTACCACTGTTATTTGCAAGGAAATTCACGTGTTTTTATTAATTAGGCCAAATCGCTTAAAAAGTAACTCTAAATTTTAGCTATCCAACGGGGACAAAATTAATCCTCTTGTAGGTCAAGGGGTGACCCAACAGTAAGAATACAAACCTTCCAAAGAGGAGGTCAAAGGTTCGGAGAAAATTAATCCTCTTGTGGCCATGGAGGTTCACCTACGCCAACTTCGGGCTATCCAAAAGGGTAGTTGCCTTTGGATTAGTCGGCTCGCAATGTTGAGCCGGAAACCCAGGTAACCCAAAAAATAATAAAAAATTTTAGGCATCTAACTTCTTTATTATTTATTTATTTATTTATTTTTATTATTTTTTTTACCAACGTTAATTTTTTGTGGAATGTAACGGTTTTTAGGTTTTTTCGACTTCGAAAAATGTTACCGGACATTTTTTTAGCTGAAATGGTTAAATGTGATGTACCATTATAATTGAGCATTTAAAAGTTGCGGCTAAAATTATGACATGTAGGCTATGTTTGGCAAAAATAGCTACAGCTCACTACTCTTTTGCCAAACGAACACTAAAAATCAAAAAGCTCATTGCTCACCGCTCATCACCCCAAAAAGCTCTAAAAAGCTCTGCGCCAAACATAGCCATAACCTCTTTTGAATAGTCAAAAACCATTGTATTGCGCAAAAATGTAACTGTGGTACTTTAAATTGAGAAGAAAAATGATAAGTACTTAAAAATTAAGTTGGCCGAAAGCCCTAAAGTATGATATCTTTTTGTGTGATTTGCCCTTTTATTAATATAAAACCAGATTATATATTGATTTAAAATAAGCAAAAACATATAAATAGGCAAACCCAATTTGCAGTAATTAAAGAAGGTTGTTAGATGACTCAAACAACTAAAAATTTATTGTTTAAGTTGGTATTCATCCAAATTAGTAGAAGATAACGTGTTGTTACAGATTACGTACGAGTTAATTAGGAATTTTACATTGAGTCAAGTTACAAGGTATTATGTAAGGTGTTTATAATCATAGAGCCATAGAGGAGAGAAAACTTGTGAGAGAGAGATTTGTGAAGGTGTTCAATATTGTTGAGAGTTTAAGTGTCTCTTGTAATTGCAATTTTTTATCGAGTTTTTCATTTGTGGATTAGGCTTGACTAGTCGAACCATGTAACTCGTTGTGTTTGGTGTTTGTTTTTCGTTTTCCTTATAATTGGCTCGTTGCTGTGTAATATCTTATATTTACACGTACTGTCTAGCACTCTAGCATTATGAATGTTTATCAAAGCTAGAAAAGGTTTATAAATTCTGTAAAAAAATGAATGGTTTATTTTTTTATGTTGTGGCATGAGCTAGTAGATGCACTAAGTCGTTGAATTTGTAAATGCCCTTTGGAAATTTCCGTCACTTTCAGTGACGTGCACAAACAAATAAGTGGAGATTACAAGTGTAGGACACTTTTACAAGCTCAATAACTTAGGGTGTACAAAGAAAACTATTTTTCATAAAACAATACACGCTTGTTAAAGTACATTCCCTTTTGAATGCCATTATCCCTGTTAATTTTGGTTTAGAAATTTTCAGCTAATTTGCTTCAAAGGTTCAGTTGTTAATGGATTTACTTTCTGTTGAGACAGTGCAAAGGCGGGCAGTCCAAGGAGAGGAGTTTATCATTCCATATAAGCCAAAACGAGTAAGCCGTATTATTTTACCACTTCTGTTCCAAAAATAGAAAGAAGAAAGAAGCTAAACTTTTTACTATTGGTGCCAAACAACTTACTTTTGTATTTAAAAACTCAAATCAGTGTTATATTTGATTGACTCTTCAGTAAGCACTTCAAATAGAATAATCTTCTATAGGATTTTTTGAGTCTAAAAGGTTTATCGTATTTAACTTTCTTATGGGAAGCAAGAGTGTTTGATCTCATGCTTATCTACAGTCTTGGACATTTTAGAGAACTTCTTGTTTCCACCTTGTATTCAGGAAAGTTGCAATATGGAGATGCTTTAATTTTGAATGTGGATGGGCTGGTCATGTATGTACACTTTAAATTTTATTTCTTCACTTTATTTACTATACATTGCAGATTGAATTTACATTATTTACTGGTGATTCAGGACTTGGAAGATGTAGATCCCACAAAAGTTAAAGTCAACAGAAATAATCTTTCTAGAAAACCGACGGAAGAGACCTTGCGGTTGGAGCCACTAGGTGATGAGGTATTTCTCTATACTTTATGCTCTTCAATTGCAGATAGAGAATTCTGTAATATAAGCTCTTCACGATGTCTTGGTTACAGTTTATTCAATGTCACTTGTTTCATTTCATTGGTGAAATAAGGAGGGTATGAGAGTCGAGATTGTGTTAGCGAATGGATAGGAGAGGACTTTACCATTAGGCTAGGGATAAATTGTGTGCTGCAGCAATCAAGTATAAGACCTGTAGGATTGGTTTGTATGTATTTCCCCTGGAACAGTTTCGAGGTCTTTATCATATGGTATGCTGTAGATGATAAGGTATAAATTTGTATATTACCATGAATCATTGATTAAAAAATACAGATGGCACATCATCGGTTCACCTTAATCATATAAGTTAATAGCCAAACATCAAAAACATGTCATATTTAATCATGTTAAGTTCATAGTGTACTAATATGCAACAAGATGATACTGAGGACAATATACTACAAAACTAATTATAATCTTTGTAGGTTGCCTTAAAACTGCTATGGCCTTTGATATTAGGGCTTTCTTGGTTATAATACAGTCTAGTTGTTAAGGGTACACATTGATGCATATCAGTGAGGGGTAATCCCTGAATGAACAACGGGTGCATGGTAGGCTTTTGGGCTGAGAATAAGATCCAAATGTACGGATTAGGAAACCCTAAGGTAGCTAAACACTTGTGTTGTCATAGCTGTTATAGGAGAGGTATAGAGTCTAGCTAACAACTTGCAAAAGCACAAACTGTTTTAGTTTCTCTGTGAAACTATGTTTGTATATAAAACTTTATATTACTCTAAAACTTTTGTTATTCATTTATCATGATAGTCTAACTGTCTAAGTAACAACTGTAAGAATGCTGCTCCATGTTAACATTATTTATACACACGCACACAAAGAATGATTGGCAATGATATTATCTATGACATGCTACAGCTGATCGAGTACTTCGCTGGGCGTATGATATCGGCAGAAATTTTGCAGAAAAATGCTGTTATGCAGATGATAGATGATAAGGTATATATTCTTGTATTCCCGTTTAACTGATGCTTCAGGTGTTTGACAAAATTTATGATTTTTGCTACATTGGTTTATGATTATATCAAGTTTTAATCCAACTTGTTAAAATCACTTTTTTCTTAATTATATCTGGTTTTTTTCCAAATCTTGTTATTGCCTATATCACTTATTTCATGCAAGTCATATAAATCTGTTACATTCCCCTGATTTGTCTGAAAATATTTTTCTTTTGCATGAACAGAACGTGATAGCATTTACATATAGAAGGAATGGGGAGCTTGTCAACTGCAAGTTTCGCAGCATAACAAGCCGAAAGTTTTGGCAGGTTGTTACATTTATAATTGGTGTTTACATCTAAATTCTGATATTATCCAATGTCCTCATGACTTCATTTGATGTGTCCTCATGATTTATACCTTTACATCTAAATTCTGATATGATTTTCTGTAGCAATTAATTAAAGAGTTTCTCATTTTCTGCTATGAACTTCAGGCAAAGCATGGAGAGAGGATATTATATGGACTTGATGGCATCAAGGAAGGAAATGACATTGTTATAGTAATAGCTCTGACCAATTTGATCTCCTACGTTATAGCTACTTCTATGTCTATTTGTGTATGTAATGGCTCTACCTCAATGCTGATAGTAGGTCGAAGGGGAAATTGATAAGCTATCAATGGAGCAAGCTGGAATATCGAACTGTGTTAGTGTGCCTGATGGTGCGCCACATCAAGTGTCAACAAAAGTACTAACATCTAAAGAACAGGTTATTATTCACCCTGATTTATACCTTTACTCTTCTGCAATAATAAAATGCATATTTCCAAGAATAATAGTCCACTTTAGATAAAACTTGAAAATGTTATTATTATTTAATTTTTTAATTTTTTTATTGAATGACAAGTGATTATCTCGCAATATCTACACCACAGGCTAACTCACACGTCCTAAGTAGGACTTGAACCCACAACTATTTGATTGGGGAGCTTCTCACACAACAAGGGTTATCATAATAATACATTCTTTCGCTTGAACCAGATCATTCTTCAAACTTAATGATTAATACAGTAAACTCATTTTCTGGCTTGAACCAGATCAATTTTTAATGTCTCTATTCCAAACAAGGTTCGTCTTTCATCTGTGATCGAACACAAAAATTTTGAACATCGGATTTGAAGATGTTGCTAATGGCCTAAAGTTTGTAGAGTGTTGAGTTTGAAGGTTGTTTTCCCTCAAGCACTTAAGTATCGGATATTCGGATATGAACTGTAGGTATTCTTGGACTAGTAAGATTAAGCACTTTTTAAGATGGTTTACAGAATTTTTTTATTGGTTGGTATACGAAAAAAGATGAGAAACAAGATTCTCAGTATTATTGTTTGGATCTATCCCTATTACAACAACAACAACAACAACAAACCCAACCCCGCCGGAGCGGGGTAGGATGTATCCCTAGTGGTTTATAATTTACTTCTACCAGAGAACACTATGTTTTCTCATAAGAGTAAAAGGGCCACTTTTTCCTGACATTACTTTTTATTTACCGGGTATAAATCCTTTACCCAAAAAGAGTAAAAGAGCCACTAACTTCCTAAATTAATGACAAATCTGGAAGTGGGAATTTTGGCCCATCTTCTTATGAATGGGTCAGTCAGTGGGTTGTCTGTCAACAGATCAAAATGGGTCAAATATAGAGATCTGTTAAAAGGGCAATGGGTTAAACGGATTCAGAGTTACCCAAGGCCTTTATTTAATGCACACAACCTCCTAAATTGTCTTTGTAATGATTAATGAAAATCAAATATGTATTTGATATATTACAAATTTATTAAATGGTACTCCCTCCGTCCCATAATTATTGTCCACATTTGATTTTTTTAATCTTTAGCTTTCAACTTTGACTGTAAATATTTTTCTTTGTGATATATATTACTTGATGCAAAATATATAAACGGATTGAGTTTTAAATGTATTTTCATTCGTATAATTTTCATCAAGTATTATATAATACAAATAAAAATATTTAAAGTCAAAGTGACAAAATAAAGACTTCAAAAGTCAAACGTGGACAATAATTATGGGACCGAGGTAGTATTTGATATATTACAAATTTATTAAATGGACAAAAAAGTTTCTGTAACCCCAACCCAGACCGGCCTGTTTTCATCTGTAATTTAAAAAAAAAAAAAAAAAAACCCTCTTTCAGTCCACACATGTTATCCATACAATCTTGGTCTTCATCTTACGTCTTGAGAGTTATATGACATGTTTCCTTAATGCATCGAAAAGCTTTCTCAATCATATATCATGCTGCTGATCTATATAAAGTTTGTTGTTATCTGTATGATCAGGACTCCAGATATAAGTATATATCAGACTGCAACGGATATCTTGATAAGGTATGTAAGTTTATTCTTTTTATTTCTTCTTAGTTATGCTCCCAAAATGACTTTTGTTTCTCTGTTTTTTCTTGTAGGCATCTCGAATCATATTGGCAACAGATAGTGACGGACCTGGTCAAGCCTTAGCTGAAGAACTTTCATGCCTCCTTGGAAAAGAAAGGTTATATAAACTTGTCATTTTTTCCTCATTTTGTTCTGTCTCTATTATGCTTTCCATGTATTTTGACAGTTCTTAGGGAAAAATAGTAAAATACTGGTAATTATTTTCAACAGTTTGTAAATAGATGTGATAACTAAAGATGCTTAAGAAAGACAGATGAGTCATCTGGATAAGTGGTTACACATAAGTAATGCATATCACAGAACTTAACAAACCGTGTGCATTAAAGGTGGTCTTTAATACAGGTGGCAATATGACCCATTTGCTTAGGAATGGGTTGTTCAAACGCTTCAATGGGTGGGACTAAAACTTTTACCACATCATTTATTTATATAAAAAAAAATAGTAATACAAAATGACGTGTTTTAACCCCATCATATATGGAGTATTTGACTTGTTACCCGACCGACCCATCATGACACCTCTAAAAAGTGCACAGAAAGTTATTGAGTGGGGCCTCATGTAGTATTTTGTTGCTTGCAAGAACTTATTTTCTTGGGTTCTTTGGGATTCTTCCATCATTCATGTTTTCCGTTTCAATATTTCATTTAATTTCTTTAAAAGTCCATAGGGAACAACAATGACTTGATGATTACATATTATCTTATCATCTTCTACAATTCTATCCAGATGTTGGCGTGTAACCTGGCCAAAGAAAGACGAGTCCAGCTGTTACAAGGATGCAAATGAGGTTACATGCCATCCTTTTCATTAACTCAATTTTTTATTTCTGTTACAACAACAGTTGAAATTCCATACTCATTTGTTGTTACATAGGTTCTTGTGCATTTAGGAGCAGAAGCATTGAGGCACATTGTTGAAACTGCGGAGTTATATGAGGCGAAGAACTCAGTCTGAATTGTATGCAACACTTTTTTTGTCTGCTATTATTAGGAAATGTGGCTTAGGAAATTGTTTGAGGGTAGCTATAAAACTTTAATCATTTCAAATTTAGTCTAAAAACAATTCTGCTTCTGCAAAGTGAAATTTACGGAATGCAAGTGAAATTTTATAGTCATCAGTTTACTTCCACATGCTGAACTATGAATTTTATGAATTATGGTGGGTGATAAGGAGTGCATGAAGTATTCATTTAACAAGGGAATTGATTTGGTAACTTGTGATCATACACTGATAGTGCACTTCTTTCACTTCTACATTTAGGAATATAATTATCACGCATAATGGTTAGTAGACCGGTTATCCAAACTTTTTATTTGTTGCTAAGCATCTTGTATAGTTTATCTTTGTCTTAAAGATAAACCATGCAAGCATTGTCATTCTTTCTGTAGGACTGCAGTTTTATTTTGAGTTCTTTTGTTTATTAGGAGTATTTTATTATATCATTTCTGGGTTTTTGTATTGTCATTCTTTGTGTTGGTTGATCTTGAAATTTTCTTTTATCTTGTCTTATCTTTTACTCTTTTTCTTTCTTTTAGTTTCTATTTTTGTTTGTTATAGGGTGATGGATCTTGGCTCATATTATTGTTAAACCATACACATATCTGCAATAGTATTCTTGACTAATCAAAAGTTGAAATTTGGAATTTTTATAAAGGAAGACGCGTCTAAATGGCACATTTGATCCGTCGTTGAGGGCTTATTACCACCAGCCTGATCTACCATCTCAACCTTGTTTTTTTCTTCTTGTTTTAACACGTACTACATCAAAATGTGAGATAGTTGATAAATCTACCAACTTCTATCATGCTACCACAGACCCGTTATCAAATGGAACGACATAGGTAGACTCAAACGCATTTGATATATCGATATCCATGGGGTATGAAATCCATTGAATGTGTGTGGAAATGGAAGCAAATTGATGTGAACATGTTAGAGTCTTGAATTATGTTGGGACCATCTAGGATCGTAAACATTCCAAGCTTTTTCCCTTTTCCAAAAATTGGAGATAACTTTTTTCTTATTTGCAATTTATGTCGATGCAAATCAATTATAACCCGTATACTACTTACACTTTTGTATATATTGAAATATATTAAAAGGAAGTTGTCAACAAGTATTACTTACAAATATGCATGATTAACAAGGCTATTAAAGCAAGGTTTTAATGAAATATGTAAATAATAATGTGTATATGGGGACAATAGCGGACCTATGTAGAGGCAGGGGAGGGTGCCCCCCACACCAAATTTGCGGCACCTAATATAAATATTATAGGTTTTAGAGGTAATTTAGTTGAGGTTGCAAACAAATCTCCGATTCGAGGAAAAAAAAAAAAAAAAAAAAAGTTCTAGTTATGCTATTGTATGGGGATGTATATAAATGCCCTAAAAACATTACCATTTGTCATACACTAGTTTATTCTTTTACTATTTTTTTCTAATTACAATTTTATCCGTGCTCCTCATTGAAATATATCCCTCGATTTGAATTTGTTGACAGGTATGTAATTTTGCGTTTATATTAATCATGATTTAGACTCGATCTTCCAAAACCCTTAACTCATTTAGATTTCTTCATTGCTTGTCCAGTGTGTTTTTATTTTGTTACCATGAGAGAGAGGGAAAATTTTCTACAGTATTAAAAAATACTATGTGAAAGCTATCAAGTCTTTATTACGGAGTAGTTGTTCATTAGGGGGCAAGGTTTGGCTACTGATATTTACCTGTCAAAAACGTGGCTTTGCATACAAACTATCGCAGGTTATACATTCAAATCTGGTATTGAATGTTGAATGCTCGTCAATCTGTCTATTGTTAGAGATAAAGGAGTCATAAAGCTTTAGAATGTTGCATTTTAGTTGGGGGCAACTTGAGTTTTTGGGTGGGGGGCACTTTAGAAAAAAGCTCAAACTTACATTAAAATCTCATCTTATCGGCCAACCATGGAGGGCACCGCCCCGTACCTTGTGCATAAACACATAACCATTTAAAATAACATGGAAAACAGGCCAAGTGAATCAAAATTTATCCTAATAAAACATTTTTTTTTCTGACCCATTACACAAAACCAATTGTTTAACAAGCAAAATGATATATCAACAAGACCCAAATAAAACATGTGCATAAAGTCACCTGTACTGATGTATACAAAGCTACTTGTTTTCGATGGCCAAATTTTAAAACTTAAACATCAGTTATCTTTACAAAACGGCAAGCAGGGGTGTTGGAAACTAGTCCAAAATTGCAAATTAAGGTCCAATAAGAAAACCATAAAAGCATGTTGTATTATAAAAAAAATGATATTGATGGCAAATGAATTCGCTTTCTTTTATTCCCTAGACCAGTTCCTTTCTTTAAGACTAAACAATTATTCTGAAACTGAATCTCTTAGTATTAGTCATGTTGGGGTCAGTAACCACGATTCCTTATTGGTCCAAAATTTCAGTATATCTCTTGTGTTTAAGTTGTTAAGCATATATTGCTACACACAAAATACAAGTTACAAGTTATCGTTTTTAGAAAGTGGATGTCAAATTTCAGTCTCTAGTCTTTAGGTTGTTAAATTGTTACTAAGTCGTGTCCAGCGTTGTTTGTAGATAAACGGTTTTAGTTTCTTTCTTATGCTGTCTAATAACCATAAATATGAATAAACCAGTGACTTAATGGAAAAAGCAACACCCTTGTGACTTTTTGTGTTAAGTCATGTCTCTCAAATAAGTTTAAAATAAACAAACCTTTATCCAAATATCAAATTAATTAAGTATCTTTTTCAATTAAGACAATTAAGTCGAAATCAAACATTACCTAAGGGTCTCAGTTTCTCTTGTTAATAGATTTATCTGTTGTGGCTTTCGACATAATTCCTAATTACAAACAAAATCTTTCTAGGAGTGGTTCTTGGTTTTGGTCGCAGACTGTTTGTTCATTAGATTTTGAATTGTTTGCACTAACTTCCAAATGATGACTTGATAGATGAAGAACGTGCACCCAATTCTCTTATTCCGGGAAATGGTATGGGAGTCGCAAAATATGAGACCATCTCGATTGCTTGGTCTGCAGATTGGGGCTACGCATGTTGGTGTGGCAATTTCAAATGTAAAGGGCCCTGTTGACCTTCATTGGTATGAAATGCGCAATTATCTTATTAATAATAGCAATAAATGAAGGTACTAATTCGATGGGCTCCCACGACAATTTGATTCGGGAAGCCCTTGGAATCAAACCCCAACCCCATAGCCAAAATGACGCTAAGGTGATTTTAAAGAAGTCCAGCCCTTGAGGACTTCTTTTTATTTGGTGTTGTATTTTTTTCAATGAAGATTATGTCCATAAATGTATGTGGGTTAGGTTGTGATTTAAAGCATAACTGGTTGCGTAGCTCTTTTATGACTGAGAATTTGGATATGGTTGGTATACAAGAAACAAAAATGGAGATCATTAACTCTGCTTTTGTTCAAAGCATTTGGGGACCTGATGTGGATTATTTTTTTGGCCCTTCTAATGGTGCATCTGGTGGTACGTTATCGGTTTGGAGGCGTTCTTCTTTTACGCAAATAGGATCTTTTAATGGTAATAATTATAGTGGTGTATATGGCAGATGGAGTGGGTTTGATTCTCTTATTTTCTTCATCAATATTTATGGCCCTCAGCTATCTCATCAGAAGGATGCTCTATGGGCTGACTTGTTGTCCGTTATGGCCTCTAATGATGGCATTTGGTTACTATTGGGCGATTTCAATGCTGTTCGATATAAAACTGAGAGAGCGGGTTCTTGTTTTGATGAAAAGGAAGCGTCAAGTTTCAATGAGTTCATTGCTAGGTCGGGGCTTCATGACTTCCAGCTCGGTGGCAGAAGATTCACTTGGTTTAATAGAGCGGGTTCAAAAATGAGTAAACTTGATAGATTTTTAGCTTCGTCAAGCTTTTTTAATCTGTGGCCTAACGCGCATGTTGTTTCTGTGGACCGAATTATTTCAGACCATAACCCTATTCTTCTTTCGGTAGGATCTTCGAATTTTGGTCCTAAACCATTCAAAATATTCGACAGCTGGATGGGCTTGGAAACTTTTGATGCTATGGTTAAAAATTCTTGGGCATCCGGTTCCTATAGAGGGGCCCCCGATATCATCCTGAAAAATAAAATTAAACAATTGAGAGGAGATATCAAAGTTTGGAGCTCTAGAAGACTTGATGAGGATAAACGCGTTAAACAGGAGATCATGGATCGGATCAAGGAATGGGATGAGAAGGCGGAGAATGGTACCTTAACAGAGCTGGATATTTTGAAACGAGATGAAGATCGAATGGAGATCCTTCGAATCCATCAGTCTGAAAATAAAGTTTTGTTACAAAAGTCTAGAATTAATTGGGCTATCGAGGGTGATGAGAATACCCGATTCTTTCATAGTCATATAAAAAAGAATAATAGGATAAACAATATTAAAGGTCTCATGTGGAATGGCGTTTGGTCTTCGAACCCACATGACATCAAGCATGCTGCTTTAAAGCATTTTGCTGAACGATTTAAAGAACCTATGGTAAATCGTCCTACTTTCTCCAGTGCATCGTTCCATCAGCTGGATTGTATGGATGCTTCATTTCTTGAATCTGAGTTCACGCTTGCTGAAGTGAAAGCGGCTGTATGGAATTGTTCCGGATCAAAGGCCCCCGGGCCTGATGGTATAAACTTCAACTTTATTAAAAGGTATTGGGATATCCTTCAAGAAGACTTTTTTAGCTGTGTGAAGCACTTTGAACGATATGGCCACCTTGCTAAAGGATGTAATCCATCTTTTATCGCTTTAATACCCAAGTGTTTTGACCCTATTGAAATTGCGGATTATAGGCCAATTAGCCTTATCGGGTGTATTTACAAGGTGATTTCGAAGTTGCTTGCCTCTAGACTCGCATGTGTAATTCATAAGATTATTCGTCCCAATCAGACGGCCTTTCTTTCTGGTCGCCAGATTTTAGATGGTGTTCTTATTGCCAATGAGCTCGTAAATTATGCAAAGAAGGAAAATATTAGAATGCTTCTCTTTAAAGTAGATTTCGAGAAAGCATTTGATAGTGTTAACTGGATTTTCCTTCTCAATGTCATGGAGCAGATGGGGTTTGGATTAAAATGGCGTAATTGGATTAAAAATTGTCTTTCTTCGGCCACCGTTTCAGTCCTCATTAATGGCTCTCCTACATGTGAGTTTCCTATGGAACGTGGGTTGAGACAAGGGGACCCCCTTTCTCCTTTTCTCTTCCTTATTGCCATGGAAGCTCTTCAAGTGTTAATTTTGGATTCTTGCAGCAAAGGAATATTTAAAGGGCTAGTTCTTAATGAGGGTGATATTAATGTCTCGTTATTGCAATATGCAGATGACGCGTTAATTCTTGGGAAGTGGTCTAGAAGAAATGTCAGGAACCTTATTGCTATTCTTAAATGTTTTCAAGATGTTTCTGGGCTTCGTGTTAACCTTACAAAAAGTAGTATCTTTGGTATAGGCATCAACATCAATGAGGTTAAAGAGGTTGCTTCAGCTTTTAATTGCAAGTATGGTTATCTTCCTTTTATCTATCTTGGGTTACCGGTCGGTAATGATATGTCTCGGGTGAATAACTGGCTGGAAATTATTAACCGCCTTAACAAGCGTCTGTCTTCCTGGAAAGCTAAGCTGCTCTCGTTCGGTGGGAGGCTTACTCTCACTAAGGCGGTGCTTGGTAGCATCCCTTTGTACTATTTATCTCTTTTTAGAGCCCCTAAAAAAGTAATTAGTATGATAGAAAGAATTCGTAGCCGCTTCTTTTGGGGATTTAAAGATGACGAAAAAGGCATTTCTTGGGTTAAGTGGAGTTATGTTCTGGCAAAATTTGACTCGGGTGGTCTCGATATTGGTAGCATATATGCTAAGAATGTGGGCCTTCTAGCAAAGTGGAGGTGGCGCTTTTGTAACGAATCTGGAGCTTTATGGCATAGCGTAATCCGCTCTTTGCATGGTGCGGATGGAGGGTTCTCATCTATCAGTGGTGGTAAAGGTTTGGGTTGCAAAAAAGATGTATGGGCAGGCATTATAGATATCGGTCCAGTCATTGACAATATGGGCATTCATTTTTGTGATTCTTTTATTAAAAAGGTTGGTAATGGAGAAAATACTCTTTTTTGGAAGGACAAATGGTTTGACTCTGGTCTACCTTTTATGGTTCGATTCCCTCGTCTTTTTACTCTAGAAAATAACAAAGATTGTGTTATTAGTGAACGTTGGGTGAGAGTTGGAGATGAATGGGGTAGTTTGTGGGATTGGCGTATCCCTCCTCGATCGCGTTCTCTCTCGGAGCTTCAAGACCTTTCTGCCTTAATCAATGGTTTATGCCTTCATGAAGGCACTTGTGATGGTTGGAGGTGGCTGTTAGACTCTCATAATTCATTTTCGGTGAAGCAAATATCTAGATTAATTGATGATGCCACTCTTGGTAACATTGGTAATGGTAAAACTCATGATTGGAACCCTCTTTTACCTAAGAAAATCAATGTATTTGTTTGGCGTCTTGCGCTTAACAGGTTGCCTCTACTTACTAATCTGGTCGACAAGGGGTTAGACATTCCATCTATATTATGCCCTGTATGTGGTGATGTTCCAGAAACGTTGGATCATGCCTTTCTCCATTGTCCTAAAGCCAATCTAATTTGGTCTAAATGTTTCAGCTGGTGGGGCATTGATGTTTCTATTAATGATAAATGTGTCCTCGATGTGATTGGCGGTGCTCTTTTACAATCTCTGCCTTCTCGCTTTCACAAAATTTTCCAGGGTGTTTGTATGGTTGTTCTTTGGAGTATTTGGAGAAGGAGAAATAAGGTTATTCATGCCACTATTGAGGCTAAAGATGAAGAATTATGTGTAGATGTTTTCCCGATGATTCAAGCGAACTCGCTTCTTTGGATTGCAAACAGATCCTCCAAGAGTTCAGTTTCTTGTAACTGGAAAGATTGGGTTCTTAGGCCTAAAGAGATTTTTGACTCCTCGCCAGATGGGTTAGTTTGAGGGTTCTTTTCTCTTTTTCAGGTGTCTCGTCTAGGGGTTTTGGGTGTATTCTTTTGTTTAGATTTCTTCTTGGTTTTCTCCTTTTAGCCTTCTTCTCGATGGCGTTTGGTTGTATGGCCTTCGGGCTTTTTTCTTTGTTGGTTATTAATTTGCTTTGCTCTTCAAAAAAAAATAATAGCAATAAATGATATTATTTGACCTTTTCCTTCTCATTAATCATCTAACAGTAAATTGACGACCAGGAACTCAAAACACTTTACTCGTATACTTGTGTTAAAAACTAAATATAATTGCTGCTAATTTTTTCTCTTCATAATATATATGTTTGTTAGCGGATTGCTTTGAGATACAAGTGCACAAGTATTTTTTATATGTGGATTATTAGCCTTTTTTTCTTTCTATATGTCACAGTGTCACTTTACCTTTTGATTTATATTTCATACTTGATTGCATTATGCATGAGATTATCGCCAGTTTTCATATGCTGCAGTATTTTGGAGAGGAAGAAAAGCAACATCATGGCTTTTAGAAAGCTGGTTAGTTTTACAATTTATATACTAATTCTATGTTAATTTTACAATTTATGTCCTTCTTTGTGATGCAGCTACTCATATTCCCTCATTTAATTGTAATTATATGAATTATAAACCATGATTTACACCTTTTTTGATTATCTGGAAGCATGTGCTTTTGAACTGAAAGTTCACTCTTTTTCTTTGTGCAGATACGAGAACTATCTGTGGGAGGCATTGTTGTTGGAGTCCCATTTGATATACGAGAGAAAAACCCGGGAAAGAACCTATATGTAAATTTTTTATTTAAATACGCAACTTAAAGTCTTCAATATATTTTATTCACGTAGGAATTACAAATTTTTTTCTTTCTATTTTTTAGGATGTGTTTATTGATGAACTTAATAAGTCAAAAAAACTTGAAGAGCTTGGGTATGTCATTTGGGATGATTCCTGGAGTGGGTCACAGGTTTGTACTTTTTTGTCTATGTATATTTTCTCTTTTATGGACTTATGATTGTATTAGAAATTGAATATCAAAATTTACAAGCCCTAAATGTTCGTTCTTGCTTAATTCAATATAACTCCAGTAATACTTAATTTGTTATCAGACAGTGAACTGTTTGTTGGATCCATTCCCTTTGAACCCAGAAGTGAAAAAGGTTTTAAGAGATGAAGAGATTCATAGATGCGCTACTGGAATACTCCGGGTATTAACATCTGTGTGCCTTCGAAGTTTTACTTACAATTTACAACTTATAGAAACAAAATATATCTCTAGATTAAAACAAAATGGGTTTATGGGATTTGCGTGATTAGCTGATGTGGATTTTGTCAGATTTGATCTTAAATTTAAATGTATCTTTCATTTGTTGGTCTTTGGCAGAGTTTTCTAGATCATGGAAAACTGTATGTGTCTGCGGATGCTTTAGAAAAATGTGACCGCGATACCCGTACTTTGGCACTAAAATGATGCTAGATGATTATGAAACGTAATGTTACTAGGCCATTTATAGCCGAGAGGTCACTAGTAACAAAGAGTGGTAAACGTCTATGTAATGTCATTAAAATCTTTATGGTTGTGGTTTTACAAGTTTGTAATGACGGAATAATAGATATTCTAGAGCATATGTAACTTGTAAGGTGGTGTTTATCTTGGCTACTATCAAGCCTGTGACAAAAAAGAAAATTGACCCCAAGGATGGGAATGTATTTTGGTAGTTAATGTCTTTGGTGTATATGGTGCATATGTATTGCATGAATGGTGTGCTTATATTTCACACGGAAGATTGCAAAAATTTGATAGTTGCTAGTTGGGGTGGGTTCACTAATTTAATAGTATTACTTTTTTAAAAGAGGTTCACTTTTTCTATTAATGAGTCTATATGCAAAGGCAAAATAACTCAAGGTCTCCCCATATATGAGTAGGCTCCACTACTCTTCCCCATCTAGTAAAAAAGAAACACCCCTTAACCCGGTTATGACATTCTACATATAAATTTCCAAGTTATTTGTATGGCATAAACATATTACAATATTTTCTACATATAAACTTCGAAGTTATTTGTATGGCATAAACATATTACAATATAACGTTGTTCAAATACTTCATATACTTTAAATACTACATTTGAATTTTCACATAGTTGGAAGTTCATGTTGTTCAAAATCTTTTATATACATACTTCTATTCATTAACAAAAAATGGCAAAAGATGAAATCGATTTTTATACGGCAAGTTTATCTTATTTTCTATTTTTAATTCACCTGGCCCACCTTTCTATAATATGACATATTGTTTTGGATGTATATCGTGTTTTGGGTCTTTAATCTGTTGTCCCGTTTGGCAAATGGTATAGCCCGGCCACTACTTATATTACCCGCGCCCGCGTGAGATGTTTTCTAATTATTTGAATAATATATTTTTATTTGTTAAAAAATTTAAATTTTGTTTTCTTTTATTTATTACTTTTTATTTTGTATTATACGAAGAAAATAACTTAACTGTGTAGTTATATATTGTGTTTGATTTGCACTTCAAGATTGTCTTACATTCGCATCCTATGTTTATAAGAATAACAAATTTTGAGCTTTCATGAAATCTTATTACTGTTTTGGCATAGTTAAAAAATAAATGGATGAAATATGAAGGTAAACAAAAAATGACAACATATTAGATTATGAAAACAATGCACATCTTTCTTTTAGGGTTGCCCTAAACTAACGGGGTCTACCCCTTTCTGCCAAACCCGGTCTACCCCCTAGGGTACCGTTCATGTTTTTTTTTTTTTTTTTTTTTTTTTTTTTTTTTTGTCTGTTTGCTGTTTTTATTTTGATATCACATGGTGTATTTTTTTTGTTAAATTTTGTCCAAGTGCATAAGCACACAAGCAGTTTTGGTCCAAGTGCATAAGCACACAAGCAGATTGCACACTTGCATTTAGCACACAAGCAGATTGCACACAGGCTCAGATTAACAATCATCATCGCCAAAATTAGTACACAAGCAGTATTCCACACAAGCAGTTTTGGTCCAAGTGCATAAGCACACAAGCAGTTTTTGTCCAAGTGCATAAGCACACAAGTTATAAGCAACAAGCAGATTGCACACTTGCATTTAGCACACAAGCAGATTGCACAAAGGCTCAGATTAACACGTAATCATCATCGCCGATTTAGAAAACCATTTGCACAAGTTATAAAAAAGTTTTAGGCTCGGATAATGAAGGTTGCAAAGTGATAAAAATATCACTTTGCCATGCCATTCGGTTTTAAAAACCATTCGTCATCGCCTTTTTTGTCCAAGTGCAGATTGCACACAAGCAGAATGCACAATACCAGATTGCAACCAAGTGCACAGAATGCACAACACATGTTTCACAATTCTCACAATGTTCACAAGCCAAGTACCAAAAGCAATAGTAAGATTCCCAAACTGCAGGAAGTCACAAGGGGAGGTAGGTAGTGAAACCTTGTGCACAGATTGCACAATACCAAACTGCAGGAAGTGCACAGATTCCTCACATTGTTCACAAGCCAAGTAACAAAAGCAAAAGTAAGATTCCCAAACTGCAGGAAGTCACAAGGGAAGGTAGGTAGTGAAACAACCAAATGATATATTGAGCCTCACCACAAGGCAGATTCACAAAGTAACCATCACCACCACAAGGCAGATTCACAAAGTAACCATTACCACAAACAAAGCAAAAGTACTACCCCCAAGTTACCACAAGCAGATTCACAAAGTAACTCTCACCACAAACTAAGGAAAACAAGTACCCCCAAGTTACCACAAGCAGATTCAGCAAGTTACAACAAGTGAAGATTCCACAAGTTACAACAAGTTACAGATAGGGTTGAGTTATAAACACGGTGGCTAGTTTTTTAGAACAAGTTACAGATAGGGTTGGGTTATAACACAAGCCAAGTGAAACACAAGCTGCAAGTGAAAGCCGCAAGTAACAAACCACAAAGAAACAAGAGCAGATATGTCTCAATCACCATTTTACACACAACAGGTAATCACCATTTTACACATTAATAAGAGATAACATTAGGCTCAGATTATAAGCTGTTTCACATAAGCAAGTTAACTCATATATGGCTGCAACATCGAAAGTTGCAAAATTAAGTTTTATTTTGCCGTCCAGTCGGAAATGCCACGCCAAAATCATGTTTTATTTAAATCATCATTGCCTTATCTCAGTTTTTTTTTTTTTTTTTTTTTTTTTTTTTTTTTTTTTTTTTTTTTTTAATAACAAACTGCTTATCAAGCATATAAGCAGTTTGTTATTTTCAGATTCATAAGCACTTTCATCACCCCGTTAAACTAAAAAACTAGCCACAGTCAATATAACCCAACCCGTAAAGTACATAATAACGGGGTCTAATCTGAGCCTGTGTGCAAATGGTTTGCTTGTGTGCAATAAGCACATAAGCACTTTTTTTTTTTTTTTTTTTTTTTTTTTTTTTTTTTTTTTTTTTTATCATAAGCACATAAGCAGTTTCCCAAGAAACCACACAGAGTCTGTGGACTAGGGTAGGCCAGAGCAGGTTTTCATACCACTCAAAGGTGGTAGATCAAGGTGTTAACCTACCCGTTTGCACCCACACAACTCAGGCAATTTCATATAATCACAACTGCTAAAGCAGTTTCACATAATCACCCACCACCACACTCATAGATCTGATAAATTAAACATCAAATCATACTAATAATCACATAATCACACACCACAGAACCCAAAATCACCCAAAACCTCCAAATTTTTTACAAACCCTAAATTTTTAAAATTAGGCGAACCATAAAATAATCATAGATCTGATAAATTAAACACCAAATAATACTAATAATCACATAATCCACCAAATAATACTAATAATCACATAATCACACACCACAGAACCCAAAATCACCCAAACCCCCAAATTTTTTACAAACCCTAAATTTTTAAAATTAGGCGAACCATAAAATATTCATAGATCTGATAAATTAAACACCAAATCATACTAATAATCACATAATCACACACCACAGAACCCAAAATCACCTAAACCCCAAATTTTTTACAAACCCTAAATTTTTAAAATTAGGCGAACCATAAAATATTCATAGATCTGATAAATTAAACACCAAATCATACTAATAATCACATAATCACACACCACAGAACCCAAAATCACCCAAACCCCCAAATTTTTTACAAACCCTAAATTTTTAAAATTAGGCAAACCATAAAATAATCATAGATCTAATAAATTAAACACCAAATAATACTAATAATCACATAATCACACACCACAGAACCCAAAATCACCTAAACCCCCAAATTTTTTACAAACCCTAAATTTTTAAAATAAGGCGAACCATAAAATATTCATAGATCTGATAAATTAAACACCAAATCATACTAATAATCACATAATCACACACCACAGAACCCAAAATCACCCAAAACCCCCTAATTTTTTACAAACCCTAAATTTTTAACACATAATCACAAAAAACATCACAGATTATGAGTTTAATTAAACAAAAACCATCTTAGATTATAAGTTTATTACCCAGAAATGAGTGAGAGAAAAGAGAGATAAGAGAGAGAGAGAGAGAGAGAGAGAGAGAGAGAGAGAGAGAGAGAGAGAGAGAGAGAGAGAATTACACACACACACATGTGAGTATGTGTGGGTGTGGGTGGGTGGTAGTACGTAAAACGCGTGCGTGGATCCCCCCACAAACGCGTTTTTTACGTTTATATATTTTTTTTAAGTTTAAAAAAAGTAATATGTAAAGTGTAAAAAATGTAAAAAGTGTAAAAATGTTTAAAAAAAAATGTAAAGTGTAAACTTGTATAAAAATGTTTTAAAAAAAATGTAAAGTGTAATGTTTTTAAAAAAGTAAAAATGTAAGTTTTAAAAAAGTATTAGTTCAAATGTAAAAATGTAAAAATATAAAAGTTGTAAAAAAAAAGTAAAAATGTAAAAATATAAAAGTTGTAAAAAGTTGTAAAATGTAAAAATGTAAAAAAGTAAAAATGTTAGTTATAAAAATGTAAAAATGTAAAAGTTGTAAAAATGTAGTTATAAAAATGTAAAAATGTAAAAGTTGTAATAAAAACTAAAACAAAGGTATTAGTAAAAAATGTTATGTATTTTCAGGTTTTCGGTTCTCACGAGGAAGTAACTGAGTGGGCGCAAAATATAGCTCGTGAGCTCGGTTTTGTTATTGTTAAAGATAGAACCAAATCAGAAGATGGTCATATGAACGAAATCAATTACAGGTGTACAAAGGGTGGGACGTATGTACCTCAAGGTAGTGGCAGACGGAAAACCAAAACATGTAAAACTGGTTGTCCATTCAGATTAAATGCGAAATATCATCGAACAAAAAATTATTGGGTATTGAGGGTGAAGGATGATACGCATAATCATGATATGCTAGAGTCGTTGCATGGTCTGCCATATGCAATGCGATTAAAGGATGATGAGTTGGGTTTGGTCAAAGAATTGACAGATTATAACGTACGACCACTTAATATACTTTCGACAATAAAGGGTCGTAATCCGGATAACGTGTTTAGCGTTAGAACTATATATAACGCACAAGATAAGTTCCGGAGAGTCAGAGTATGTGATAGAACTCCAATTCAAGTCCTTTACTCGCATTTGCAAGAATCAGGGTATACATGGTACCCGAGGGTAAATGAGCATACCAACGAGCTTGAGGAGCTATTTTTTGTGCACCTCACGTCGTATGCTATGTGATCTCTCGTAAAATTTCCCTATGAATAGTAAAGTTAATCAAAAATTAATATATCATTACGTTAATTAATAACGTTTTTCCCAATAACAATTTTTTATTTATTTATTATTTATTTAAATATGCTAAGATTACTCGAAATCACTACGATACTTAAAACCTTTTCTCTTCGGAACGATGCTCACACACGTACCACTATAGTCTAATAATCGCGAGAGTATAAAATTTTACCACTTACAAACTTACGTAACATATTTTTAACAAAACGCTTTCGACAACGTAAAAGTCTCACTAATTAAATACTAAACTAATTACTAATTATAATTAATAATTTTTACTAATTATATTTAACTCTAAACCGGACCCTTAATTACCCTAAGCCCAAATAAAGCTCGGCCTGTTAGTATTCCTAAGCCCAAAACCAAATCAAGCCCATTCTGATGTTTTGTTTTCATTTTCACTCGACTAGGACAATTAGAAACGGGCTTGGTACGCTCAAATCCTCCACACGACACCCTTATATTTTTACACGTACTCATTCCTCCCCTAGCCAACAATTAGGATGTCGAGTTTTAGCTTTTCACGTTGAGTCTAGGCACGCTTTTACGAGGCAAAGTAAATGTCCCCAAACACGATTTTATAAAATGTCAACATGTTCAAAACTCAACCATTTTGACCCACGATTGTTTCTAAAACCTTCTAAACTCATTTTAAACTCAAATTAAGATATAAGTTTTGCCAAATTACCAAAATCCCACAAGCCACGACCAATCTACAAATCGGTTCACTAAATAAGTTGATAGTCGACATGCATGTATAAACCAAACAAGTACTCCCTTGAATTAAGCACACACATTTCCTTATTTTACTCACTAGGGAAAGTACCTTGGTCCTTTTATACTATATATCTCTAGTACATTTCGTGTGTAAGATTTCCATACCCACGTTTTCTTTGAAAGTTTGTGGAGGTCGACACAAGAAACCAAAACCTTGAGTGTCTAGTACTACTCTTACAACTTTAGACTTTTTGAAAACACGTAACCATCCAATCACTTTAAAACTTGGATACTAGAACACCCTTAGAACCATATATATACCACATGCATGCATACTACGTTTTCTACTTCCATGCAAACTAAAACTCCACCAAATAATTCTAAGTAATGAGCTAGGAGTTGGGTCGAAGCTTTGGGTAGGAAATAAGGAGATTCGTGTGGGTTTAGGAGAAGCATTTGGTTGTTTGTGAACCTTGGTTGAGCAAACTAACACACTACGTACTCATCTCGTTTACTTCTTGACTATACGTCCCTTTTTCCCCACCATTTGGTGTCGTAAGTCTCTAAAGACTCATTTCAATTCTTTTGATATACATTTAGTTGCATTACATTTTTACACGACACACACAAACACACCTCATTATTTAAAATCTAGATAAACGACCTATACATATTATACGTCCTTCTATATATTTGACACCCTAAGAAATAAGCTACGTAAAGATTTGAAACTAAAACACAACGTATAAACCATTTCGAAGTACATTCCTAGCATACCATAACCCTTTTGAAAAACTCAAATATTTTTCTAAGTCTTTTATTTACAAAAATTCGTCCAAGGCTAGTCCAAAACATACGCATATCTTTACAAATTACTTAACGAGCATAACTTTTTAATTCACAAACCAATAGACCTCATGGTACACAATTAATTTTGTATATAAACTTTGTGATGAAAGTCACGTTAGAACTTAGTAATCGAGCCAAAGCAAATCGACCAAGAAACTGTTTTGAAAAGTTAAGAAATACTGATTGGGCCTTAAGGCCCAATCATTTCAAAATAAGCCGAGGGAATAAGCTGAGGGTTTAAGCTGTTGGACAACTTATTCACGATCCAAACCTTAGCCCTAAGCAAAGCCCAAAAACCCCGTAAGCCCATTGGACCTAAAAATACTAACGGGCCTTAACTTTTCGTTACAAAGCCCATAAGCTAACCATGAACTTTTTAGAACTAATAAGCTGTCGAAATAAGCTTAATATGCTGATTTGAAACTATTTAGAAAAAGAAAACATTAAGTTTTGAAAATTTTGATTTTGGACTAGATTTGCAAAAATTATGAAATTCGGGTAAAAAATGTAAATATTTCAAAGTTTCGGTAAAAATATGTCATTTCGTAAACTTTAGGAGAAAAATTGATTTTTATAAACTTTAGGGTGGAAAGTGTAAGAAAAATAAAGTTTTGGACTTAAAATGTAATTATATTTAATTTTGGACTAACGGCGTAACGCTAACGCCGTTAAGGTAAAAAGCGTAAACTTTTGAAAATACAAGGGCCGTATACAAAAATTGATATTTTCATTTTTAGTTTTACGAGTTCCCGTCACGACGTTACATTTATTTTCAAACTATTATTATTATTATTATTATTATTATTATTATTATTATTATTATTATTATTATTATTAAACGTTACGTCTATTTTCAAACTAATATTATTATTACTATTATTATTATTAAACGTCATGTCTATTTTCAAACTAATATTATTATTACTATTATTATTAATAAACGTCACGTCTATTTTCAAACTATTATTATTATTATTATTATTATTATTATTATTAAACGTTAAGCATTATTTCAAACTATCATTACTATTTTTAATTATTACAACTTACGTGATATATATATATATATATATATATATATATATATATATATATATATATATATATATATATATATATATATATATATATATATATATATATATATATATATATATATATATATATATATATATATATATATATAACTAGACCAAACATACAATATACTATAAAACCAAAAGTCTTACTAAAAATAAATTAAAATCGTGCATTCAAAAACTACTCGCGATTTAAGACTATCAAACACTGAAAAATTGCCAAATATTATCTAGGTCGTGTGTGGAGCCGTTCCCATTTTACAAACTGAGTATCGATATTTTTATTCACTAAACCACTAAGGTGAGTTCATAGCCACTTTTATAAAACTGTTTTCGTGGGGAGATACATGCTTAAAAATCTGAACATAAGTATTTTCTTATATTATGCCTGAAATTGTTATTGTTTAAGTACCTTTTTGCCAAAAGCCCCTCATATCATGAGCCTTAGTCACACAGAGAGGTGAACGTAAATAATTGTGGATAGATCTATTAGGGATTGACCATCCCCGTTTGGGCGTTGGAGAAAACAACCAAACACACTTTATTTGAAATCTAATAGGTTACTGGCAAGGACCTATCCCGAGGGCCCCCTGTTACTATCATCCATCATTTATGATGAGATCTGTTAATCGGATGAGCGTCATGAGCTTAATGCAATAATAAATGATTTTAAACTTATAATTGTAATTCGATGCAATTATCACTATCGCTTGTGTTCAACTACCAAACTTAAACCTATGAATATCACTCAACTTTTGTTGACTTTTAGCATGTTTATCTCAGGAAATTAATGCGAAGGAGCTCGAAGCATGGGGAGGGCATTAAACCCCTATACGGGTGTTAAATAAAATGTTTTGTCATTCGCTTTTAATAACTCATATCTCCTATGATATGTTAAAACTAATGAAACAACTTTGTATTTGAAAACTTGCTTTTAAATGAATGATAAACATAATTTTAAAACGTCTCTTTGAGTCGTTTTCTATGACTTGACTTCGATCCTCTAAGTAATACCCCACAAAGTCTTCTGCTGCTCTAGTTGAAATTTAGGGGGTGTTACATGCTATATGGTGTACATTCCTTGAAGTCATGCTGATGGACTCCACGTACAATACCACGGTGTTTAAATTGCCGTTGTTGGAAATTGTTGGACTAACTTCAACAACCAAAACATTTTCAATGGCGTATAGCTTTTTATCCAGTGAACAAGGGCATAATTTTAGATGGGTATTGCAACGTGTGAAGCAAGTGATTGGCGAAAGATATTACCCACGTGTTATCGTCACTGACAGAGATTTAGCGTTAGTTGGGGCAATAAGAGCAGAATTTCCTGACGCTCACCAATTACTCTGTCGATGGCATATACAGCAAAACATACTTAAGTTTTGCAAAAATAAATTCACAGATGGGGGTATTGACTATGAGTCCGTTAAAAACCGATGGGATTGGATGGTTAAAGCTCCGACCTTCGAATCATTCGAGCGACGTTATCAACGCCTACAAGAGCTATTGGTCAACCATCAGGGTACTTAATTATTAATTGATTGTTTTTAATTATTTAATAAATATGCACCCGAATGACCTTTTATTAATTCATTGTTTTTTTCAGATGTCGCTTTGTATCTGCATAACTGGGTGCAAGATTACGCACCCATGTTTGTCTCGTATATTACCGACCAATATAAATCCTACGGCCAGACAACAACGTGCAGAGTTGAGGCTCACCACGCGTTGTTGAAATTATATTTGGACGGCACACAGTCCAAATTAGACGGGTTGTTGAGGTCGGTCGATAAGATTCTCATTACGCAAGAAGATGCGATAAAAGAGACTTTCAATAGAAGCATGAACGAGAAACTAATTAAGTGTGATGTACCACTATTTCACGAATTAACGTATAAAGTTTCTAAACATGCTTTGAACCTCATGCACAAAGAACTCCACCTGTCGATAACCCCAGAAGAATGTAGCCATAAGAATCGGGCAATATACGGACTACCATGCTTTCACGAGATGCAAATCTATGTTATTCATGGTAAGTATATTAAATTTATAACTATCAAGTTATTTTCCACATTAATATCAGTAATTTATACAAGTCACTTTAATTGAATTCAGGATGCCCCATTCCACTGGAACGAGTTGATATTTTTTGGAGAACCCTATCTGTTCCGTGGCCTGTTATCAATAGGCCCCCGAATAAAGATGGCTCTTCCAGCGAACATGGTGGTGATGATGATGATGACAATACTTCGTTTAACGATGGCATGCGACAATTCAAGAATATTTTTAGCAAATCAACATCGTTTGTCAAGAAGAATATGTTAACGAAGTTAAGAGATATATTCCAACCTGAATCTGCTGACACACGTGAACCAACTATTCAAAAAAATACCCGTGGACGTCCGAGCGAAAAGGACAAAAAGGGCAAGGCTACACAAGTCCCAGACTTGAATGAAGTTCTGGACTTGAATGAAGTCCCGGACTTGAATGACTTGAATGATGTGCCAACCATGAATCACCGAAGAAGCACAAATTCAAGATCCACGAAAGTCCCGAAACACGCCAAATAGCCTGCAAGACATAGTTCGTACACGGGTGAAAAAATAAGACACGGATTTTACGTTGGAGATAAGGATAGCGAGGATTTTATTGATCGCATTCCAGAGATTTTCCGTCCACAGGTAATAAGTATAAATAATGTGCTAGGTGACGGAAATTGTGGGTTTCGGTGCATTGCCCATTGGATTATGCAAGACCAAAATAGGTTGGCCGATGCTAGATACATGTTAATGCAAGAGTTACAAAGACATAGTGTAACTTATGTGAGTATGTGGGGGGGGGGGGGGGGGGGAAGAAGACTTTTACCACCTTCGTAATACATTAAACTGGTTTAATGGACCAGCGCCTGAAGATTACTGGATGACGATGCCACATAACGGTCTGGTCATCGCTTCAGCTATTCGCCGACCTCTTGTATATATAGACCGTCATGGTTGGTTCACATGTTTACCCCTATTTTCTGCTCCAAACTTATCACATGGAATTGACCCCATTGTGATTGCGCGTGTGGGGGAGAACAGTGGTGCTCATTACATTTGTCTCAATATAGTCAGAGATTCTCCACTACCACATTACCACCCACAATGGAGGTGGTTCAAACAGCCAATTGCAAACGAATGGGATGCAATATATAACCATCGATGTATTTTGTAAATGTTGTAAATGATTATTCATTTATTTAAATGTAAATTGTTTGTAAATGTTGTAAATGATTATTCATTTATTTAAATGTAAATTGTTTGAAAATGTTGTAAATGATTATTCAACATCGTTTAAATGTTAATTGTTTGAAACTTAAAAGTCTGCTTTTTTGTAGAGTGTTAGTTCTGCACCAGTTATTATTACTTTGTTTAAATTAGTAATAACATTATTGATTGCTGATGTAAATTATTATGCAAATTCTTTGGTCAGATGAGCCAAAGAAATCCTTTCTAGTGCCGATGTAATAGAGGATTTATTGTAGAACGGAAATCCTGGCAAGATGGTAGTCGTGGGCGACTGTTTTATGCATGTCCTCTTTCAGTGGTAAATAATCATACGTTTGCTTAGTTATGTAAATAATTTGTTTGTTAAAAATACATTTCTTATTATTTTCTTAACATGTAACAGCCAGGTACAAAAGACCATGGGTGTCGATACTTCGTGTAGAAAGATGAATTTGAAGCAGAGCACTTTAATCAACCCTCTTCTTCAACGCATTGCTCAAACTGCGTTGCTACAAAAAATGAGAACAAGTTGTTGAAGGCAAGAATAAAGGCGCTGGAAATGGAGTTAGAAATGGCAAGGAATCCTGAGGATCACGCTTGTCAGTCAAGTGCCCGGCTCCATGATCTTTTAAATGAGATGAATAATCTTCATATGTCGTAGATGTTGTTGTTTTTAAATAATATGTATAACGTTGTCGTTTAATTTAATAATAACAGTTGTTGTTGCAGTTATTTAACGTGGTAATATTTAACGTGCTATTATACAAACAAAATAATTATACAAAACATTATACATATACAAAACATTATTAAACACAAATATACAAAATATTATACATATACAATACATTTTTTTAAACACAAAAAAAAAAAAAAAAAAAAAAAAAAAAAAAAAAAAAAAAAACACACTAAACGACAAAAACTGAAAAAGTAAAAAAAAAAAAAAAAAAAAAACAAAAACAAAAAAGTACTACCCTAAGGGGTAGGTTAAACTAAAAAACTAGCCACCGTGATTATAACTCAACCCTTCTTTTACTCTCACCCTGACTAAATATAATTTAAGAGTACAAAACAATCATCTCATATTCTCATTGTAACATGTGGGTGTGCCAATTGAGTTTGACCAATTAAAAACTATCACTCTTAACCCAAAATACCTTCTTACCAACCCAAAAGGACATGTTTTGATCCATGTTTAAAAATGTAAGCTCATTCACATTTCTGCTAGTCAAAGTGCTTGTAAAACATATAATAAAAATAAACTCGGAAGAAAAAAACTAATGATGTGTCAATCGAGTTTTGACCACTTATAAATTATCAGTTTCAACCCCAAACACCTCGTTACCTAATCCAATCGTCCAAAGTGACCCGTTTTGATCCATAGCTAAAAATGTCAGCCCCTTCACGTTTATGTTAGTAAAAAGTACAATTTTTGCAAACTTGGAAGCAAAAAAATAAATAAATAAATAAATAAAAAATAAAAGTGTACTTGATGTTTGAAACTGGTGTAGCTTGAATGAACTATTCATCCAAGTCTTATGACCGAAAAAGGGATGGAGGATATTACTTTTCAAAATTTGTCACCTACAAAACCAAAATGATTTTAAGAGGTTGCACAAAAAATAAGAAAGCCACCTTAAGCACATCAGACCTTTGCTCTTACATGAGGCCACACCTATTGACCCAAAGATAAAATATATGTAACTTATTTCCCTAATAAATTTGAATGTAAGATTAAAACGCAATAATTCAATAATGAACTGAGGATATAGGCTCTTATAAAATATTAAAACAAAATCATAGTAGGAGGCGTCACGGTCGTATTTTAAAAAAATATTATTTTTTTATTAGGTGATATTTTAATTATTATTTTTTAATTTATGAATTTCTTTTGTTGATATACTACATAAGTAAAAGATAAATACAAAAAGTATAGATAAGATGCAAGTAACAATAGGATTAAACATTTTAAATAATTATATTAATAATAAAAAACTTTAATTAAAAATCGTAAATCAAACAAAACAAAAATTAAAGACAAAATTACACGAATGGTCCCTGTGGTTTACACGGATTGCAAGTTTGGTCCCTAAGTCAAAATAAGTAAACCAGACATCCTTAATTTTGAAACCTGTCACCCTTTTAGTCCCTAATTTGGATGGGCCGTTAGTTTATCCGTTAAGTTATTTGCACCGTTAGTCATTCGTTAATAATTTTTGCACCGTTAGTCCTCATTTTCTAAAAAAGTCCTCATTTTTTGCACCGTTAGTCCCTCCGTTAATATTTTGCACTGTTGTCAATCTTTTTACGTTTTCGTCTATTTTTTACGTTTTTGTCAATTTGTTTTACGTTTTTGTCATTTTTTTTTTACGTTTTTGTCAATTATTTTACATTTTCGTCCATTTTTTACACTCTCGTCCGTTCTTTTAACATTTTCGTTCATTTTTTTTACGTTTTTGTCAATGTTTTTACATTTTCGTCCATTTTTTACGTTCTCGTCTGTTTTTTAACGTTTTCATCCATTTTTTACGTTTTCGTCCGCATTTTTACGTTTTCATTTGTTTTCTTATGTTTTAAACGTTTTTGTCCATTTTTTACGTTTTCGCTCGTTTTTTTTGTGATTAGGTAAATGTACTAAATGAAAACTTGACATTTGATAAAAATATTTCTGTATCGATTATAAATCACGATTTTGTCCTCTTTCTGCTCCAAATCATCGAAAGTGTAAAACACGAAAGTTGTCCGGAATGATGTTTTACATCAATACTCATGAGATTTTAACCTGAAAAATGCAAAACAAGGGATGTTTACTACCAAAACTTAAGCCATTTTCGTTCGTTATCATTCGTTAGTTATATATCAAATCGGGCTCACCGGCTAGTGTATATGTCTTAGAGGAGAAAACTAGATGAATATCTTTATATTTTCATCCGTTTTTCTCACGTTTTTATATGTTTTTGTCCATTTTTACATGTTTCGTCAGTTTTTTTTCATATTTTCATACATTTTAATCCGTTTTTATCTTGTTCGTTTTTTTCAAATAAGTTTGATGATTTACAAAAGTACAAAAATTTACAAGAGTTTATAAGTTTATAAGTTATGAATTTGGTAAAAAAAAAATGGCTTAAGTTTTGGTAGTAGACAGCCCTTGTTTTGCATTTTCTAGTTAAATTCTCGCAAGTTTTGATGTAAAACATCACTCCGGACAACTTTCGTGTTTTACGCTTTTGATGATTCAGAACAAAAAGGGGTCAAAATTGTGATTTAAAATTGACACATAAACAATTTTCTCAAATGTCAAATTTTCTTTTAGTGTACTTACCTAATCACAAAAAAATGAGCGAAAACGTAAAAAAAGGCGAGAACAGATAAAAATATAAGAAAACAGATAAAAACGTAAAAAAAAAAGGACGAAAAAGTAATAAAACGGATAAAATATAAGAAAACAGACTAATACGTAAAAAAGCGGACAAAAACGTAAAAAAATGGACGAAAATGTTAAAAAAACGGACGAGAACGTAAAAAATGGACGAAAACGTAAAAAGATTGACAAAAACGAAAAAAAAAATGAACGAAAACGTTACAAAAACGGATGAGAACGTAAGAAAATGAACGAAAACGTAAAAAGATTGACAAAAACGTAAAAAAAAATGGACGAAAACGTTAAAAAACGGACGAGAACGTTAAAAAATGGACAAAAACGTAAAAAGATTGATAACGGTGCAAAATATTAATGGAGGGACTAACGGTGCAAAAAATGAGGACTTTTTTAGAAAATGAGGACTAACGGTGCAAAAAATATTAACGAATGACTAATGGTGTAAATAACTTAACGGATAAACTAACGGCCCATCCAAATTAGGGACTAAAAGGGTGACAAGTTTCAAAATTAGGGATGTCTGGTGTATTTATTTTGACTTATGGACTAAACTTGCAATCCGTGTAAACCAAAGGGACCATCCGTGTAATTTTATCAAAATTAAATTATTATTTTTAATAAATAAAAATATATCATTAGAAAATTATAAAAAAAAAAAAAAAAAAAAAAAAAAAAAAAAAAAAAAAAAAACGCGCATGTGCATGTATTATAACTAGTTTTCAACTAACAAAAATATCACTCAACTCAAATACTCCCAAGTGGTTTACTGTATAATTTACTTCTACGAGAGAACGCTATGGTTTCTCATAAGAGTAAAAGGGCCACTTTTTCCTGACATTACTTTTTTTTTTTTTTTTTTTTTTTTTTTTTTTTCGGGTTTTACCCCAAAAAGAATAAACGAGCCACTAACTTCCTATTTAATGACAAATCTGGAAGTGGGAATTTTGACCCATCTTCTTATGAATGGGTCAGTCAATGGGTTGTCCGTCAACAGATCAAAATGGGTCAAATATAGAGATCTGTTAAAAGGGCAATGGGTTAAACGGATTCAGAGTTACCCAATGCCTCTATTTAATGCACACAACCTCCTAAATTGTCTTTGTAATGATTAATGTAAATCAAATATTTATTTGATATATTACTTGCTCTGCAAGCCAAAGTTTATAACTTGTTCCACAAGTTATCTAACTTCTATATATAGTGTTAACTTAATACAGAAACATTCTAATACAGCAATATCAACGCAAGCTAGTCAACCGATTCTTTACCCAGTTTGTCATCAAATCAAAACCAGTGGATGCATGCATGCATGGCTTCGACAATGTCTGAATTGACTAGTAAGTTATAATAGTACTGTTTGATTATCGTCGTCTTTAGGAGTAGTTTAAACACAGTTGCAAAATCTGTTCATAACATAAAATAATGAAGTTTTAAATTGGAGTTTATGCAGTTGCCCATGAACATGAAGTGTAAAGATTAATGGCAATAATACTTAGATTCGGTAATTTTTATCGCGAATATTGTAGAGTTGCTATTAAAGAAGCTGGTCATCGACCCTTAATAATAAGTTAGTTAACTAACATAAATTTAACGATAAGACTGGGAGTGTTAAAGAATTGGACTAGGGGTGACAATGGTGTCGGTCTGGGTTGATGAGTTTTTGGTATAACTCTAACGTGAACATGATCGACCAGTTTAGTATAGTTACTTATTGTTGCATGCTAATTATAATCTCGCGTGATAAAAAGATAATCTCAAATCTAAGATGTATATGTTTATTGAGCTATATGTGCTAATTTTGTCATACCAAATAATGTCGATAAACAATGCCTCGCCTAATTTTAGAGCTTGGTTTTCCAACTGTTTGTGGTAATGATTTGTGAGTTATTATAAGCTACATATATATAATCTTGTAGACCCTTAAAATAGGGTTAGCAAGTGATTTTCCTAACAAAAATCTAAAAAGATGAAGGCAACGACAAATTTTCCTTCCACGTGTTAAACTGCTCCTAGTCTCTTTGCATCTTCTTAAATCTTCTTCGATCTGCAGGTCGCTTATGTTATGTAATCTTTAATGTTTCATGTTTCGATTTTTTCGCTTACTTTTATTATTATTTTCTAGTGAAAACCACCAAACATAAAGAAGATGAAGAAGTGGATGCAGATCATGCAGTTAGTTTAAAGCAGAAAGTTGAGAATGCGGTTGAGATAAATAGCCATGATGATTCTTATACACCTGGTCAATACAGTCATATAATTTGTCCAATGGTATTAACTATCTATCTTTCATTTGGTTATACTACTCACAAAATAATACTGTAACACATGTTTGCTGACATGTCGTACCTCAAAAAAATGACCAAAATACCCTTGACACGTTAGTAAAATGCGTATAGTATATAGTGAAAGAAGAAGTTAGGTATTTAGTCGGCTCATTTATGAAACGTTGCTATTGTACTCTATTAACATTGGAGTTGTTACTTTGAGGTTTTTGGTTGTAGGGCAAACTTTCGGATGTTTGTATCAGTTTTGCACAATATTTGGAAATTGTTATTCTTGTATGTTAATGAGAATATAAATGCTTCTTTTGGTAAGAAAACTGATTTGGTAGCGTTAATTGCTTGAATAATCAACTTTAGCTCAGGCTGCACTAAAAAATTAATCACGGTGCATATGCATTAAAAAAGAAGCTGAGATGACCTGTGTGAAATACTCTGACCAATTCCATAGCTTAGGGTGTACAAAACGTAAAGCGGTACACATGATATTAAATTCCACTTTCTATCTCTATGGAATGTGTTTGAAGCTTTGTTCATTAAGTTCACTTCAAAGAATCTGCCGTTTATGTAATTTACTTTCTGTTGACACAGTGCAAAGGTGGGCAATCCAAGGAGAGGAGTCTATGGTTCCATAAAGACCAAAATGAGTAAGCCATTTCTTTGTATCACTTCTTTTCCATTAAAAAAAAAAAAAAAAAAAAAAAAAACCTCTGCATCTTTCACTATAAGGGGCCAAACAACTTGCATTTGTACTTCAAGGCTCACATCAGCGTAAATGTTTTCCACAAAATCCGCTTACAGTATTGGCTCTTTATCAAGTGCATCGATAGATTTTTCCAATTTAAAGTGTAGATCATATTTAACTTTCTTACGGGTTGAAGAGTGTTTGTTTGCATGCTTATTTACTGTCTAAGACTTCTTTTTTGCGTTGTATTCAGGAAACTTTCAATGTGGAGATGCTCTAATTTGGAATGTGAATGGGCTGCTGCTCATGTATGTACGCTTGAAATTTATTATTCACTATATTTACTAAATATTGCAGATAAAACTATCTGTCAGGTAATTAATATTATT
The DNA here is from genome assembly GCA_030686995.1 of Artemisia argyi. Lineage (NCBI taxonomy): Eukaryota > Viridiplantae > Streptophyta > Magnoliopsida > Asterales > Asteraceae > Artemisia > Artemisia argyi. The sequence continues at coordinate 90,508,713 of CM060686.1, forward strand.
GCAGGTCTTGGAAGATGCAAATCCTACAAAAAATGAAATCAACAAAGATAACATTCTTCCGAAACCAAGTGAAGAAACCTTGCGATTAGAGCCAATAGGTGATGAGGTACTTGGTTATACTTTTTGTTATTCCAATTAAATAAAAAGATATGCATCATAAGTTCGTGATGATGTCTAAAAGTCTAATAATCTTGTTAATTAGTTATCATCATTGTCTAAGCTACAAGTGTAAAAACGCCACACCTTGTTAACATTATTGTTTAAACACACACACACACACAGGCTAATTGGCAATGATATTTTGTGTCTATGCTTCAGCTGATCAAGTACTTCGCTGGGCGAAAAATAACAGCGGATATTTTGCAGAAAAATGCTGTTATGCAAAAGATCAGTAATAAGGTATGGATTCGTGTATTACCATTGATGCTTGTAACTATGATGCTTTAGGTAGATTGATGATTTTTTTTTTTTTTTTTTTTTTTTTTTTTTTTTTTTTTGCTACAATGGTTTATATCAAGTTTCATTTTAACTTGCTTAAGACTTGTTAAGATCATTTTTTTCTTAATTATGTCTGGTTTCATCAAATATCGGTACTGGTTATATCGCTTAATTCATGTTACTCATATAAATACGTTACATTCCCTAATTTGTCTGAAAACATCGCTTTTTTCATGAATAGAGTGTGATAGCTTTTACATATAGAAGGAATGGGGAGCTTGTCAGCTGTAAGTTTCGCAACTCAAAGATCAAGGAGTTTTGGCAGGTTGTTACATTTATAATTTTGTACTTACATATATATACCTGATTTATCCAAAGCTCTCATCATTTCAAGTGATGGTGTCTCGTGATTTACATTGCTATGTACTTAGATATATCTGGTATCTTGTAGCAATTAATTAAAGAGTTTCTTGCTTTTTGCTTTGAACTTCAGGCAAAGAATGGAGAAAAGATACTTTATGGACTCGATGGCCTCAAGGAAGGCAATGACATTGTTATAGTAATAAATCTGACCAATTTGATCCTGTATGTTATAGCTACTTCTATGTCTGTTTGTGCATGTAATGGCTCTACCTCTATGCTGATTGTAGGTCGAAGGGGAACTTGATAAGCTATCAATGGAACAGGCTGGAATCCCGAACTGTGTTAGTGTACCTAATGGCGCGTCCCAAAAAGTGTCAAAAAAATTACCAACTAAAAGAGAGGTCTCTATTGCCATTAATTTTAGTTTACACCTCTTCAGTTACGAAATGCATATTTTTAAAATGTGATAAATTTCTTCATACTTAATAATTTAAAGTAACTCATTTCACCTGACAGGTTCGGTCAAAATCTATTTTTTAACGCATACAGCCTCCTGGGTTGTTTGTATATATTGTGAAAATATTGTCTTTGTAATCATGATTAAAGCATATAATGTTTGTTGCAAACTTAGAAAATGGGAAGAAAAAGTGTTTGTGCATCAACCCAACCGAAAGGCTTGTTTTGGTCAATACTAAAGATGGCCCCTTTCAATGCAAACCTGTAATCCAACTAAACCTGCCCTTCCATCTTACCCTCTCTTGAAATAATATTTAAAACCTTTCTTAAATATATATCATGCTTCTTATCTATTAAAAATTTTATTTGTATGATCAGGACTCAAATTTGCAGTATCTATCTGACTGCTACGGACACCTTGATAAGGTATGGAATGCTGTTCTCTTTGGTATCATTTAAGTTAGTTAATGCTGCCAAGAGGACTCTTTTATTAATACATATTTTCTGTAGGCATCACGAATCGTGTTGGCAACAGATGGTGATGAATGTGGTCAAGCCTTAGCTGAAGTACTTTCAACCGTCCTAGGAAGAGAAAGGTTATATAAAAGTGTCATTGTTACCTTATGTTTGTTCTGCCTTTATAATTCTTTTCATGACAGATCCTGTAAAGTATAAAATGAATGTTTTTTTGGGAAAACTACTAATTCTTTAAACAACTTTGCTAAAAAGATATGATAAAAGTTCAATAAACGAGTAATTTAGATAAGTGGTTAGGAAGAACAGTAAATGAGATAAGGAACGAATATCACAGCACTTAACAAGCTGTGTGCAATTTAGTCTTTAATAAAGCGAGAAAGTATAACTCATTTACTTATGAAAGGGTTGCGCAATGGTTTAATGAACCATTTTAACCCCATACCCATTACACAACTGCGCACCCATCACAAAACCTCTAAAAAACCCGGATAAAGTTATTGATTGGGGCACACTTGGTAGTATTTGTTTCTTTCCAACAGATCTCCTATAAAGAAAAATTATAGACTTATAGAACTCAATAACTTATTTTCTTGGGTTCCTTGGAATTCTTTCCTCAGATGTTGGCGTGTAACCTGGCCAAAGAAAGACGATTCCATCTGCAAGGATGCAAATGAGGTTACGTGTCATCCTTTTCAGTAATTCATTTTTTATTTCTGTTACCGCAAAAAGTTGACATTTCATACTCATTTGTCACAACACAGGTTCTCGTGAAGTTGGGGGCGGAAGCATTGAGGCGCGTTGTTGAAACTGCTGAAAAATATGAGGTGAAAAAGTCTGAACTATATGGAGTATTTTTTGTCTGCACTTGTTAGGATAATGAGACTTAGGAAATGGTGTTCAGACTAGTTATAGAGCTTTAAGTTTTGCAAATTCAATAATTTGACTGGTAATTACTGTTTTTGCAGATCTTGGATGATCCTACAAAAGATGAAGTCAACAAAAAACCAAGTAAAGAGACCTTGCGATTAGAGCCACTTGGTGATAAGGTACGTGGTTATACTTTGTACTCTTTCATTTAGATGGACAAGTCTGTAGTATAAGCTCGTAATGATGTCTTTGTTACATTTAAATGGAACAATTGAGATCAAGATTCTAAAATCAAGTATAAGACTTGTAGGATGAGTTTGCATGTATTTGCTTATCATATAGTATGCCATAGATTCACATTACCATTTATTCATTGATTAAAAACACGGATGGTCCGCCATAGATTCACATTAAACATAAATTTAACAATCAAGCGCATCACATGGGATATTAACCATGAGAAGTATGTAATTGGTTATCAATATGCAACAAGATGATACTGAGAACACCGGTTTATGGATTAGTAGTCTAATACTCTTGTTAATTAGTTATCATAATTGTCTAAGCTACGAGTATAACAATGCCGCTTGTTAGCATTGTTTGTACACACACAGATTAACTGGCCAGTAATATTTTATGTTATGTGCTTCAGTTGATCGAGTACTTTGCTGGGCGAAAGATATCAGCGGACATTTTGCAGAAGAATGCAGTGATGCAAATGATAGATGATAAGGTATATATTTGCGTATGCCATTCATGCTTGTAAGTTGTAACTATGCTGCTTCAGGTGTTTAACAAGATTGATGATTTTTGCTACAATTGTTAAGATCATGTATTAAACCAACATGTGTACTACTTGTTCAAACACTTGGTTCTTATTTATGTCTGGTTTCTACAAATATTGGCATTGCCTATGTAGCTTATTCTATGTTAGACATTATAAATTATGTTACATACCCTACTGAAAAATATTTCTCTTCTTTTGCTTGAATAGAACGTGATAGCTTTTACATATAGAAGGAACGGGGAGCTGCTCAACTGTACCTTTTACAGCATAACAAGCAGAAAGTCTTGGCAGGTTGTTACATTTATAACTATTGCTTACATCATCATTATATATACCTGATTTTATCCAAAGTTCTCATCAATTCATTTGATGGTGTCTAGTGATATATTTTGTGATGTACAAAGATGTATTGATTATTTGAAGCAATTATTTAAAAAGTTTTTTCGATGTCTTTTATGAATTTCAGGCAAAGAATGGAGAAAGAATATTATATGGACTTGATGGCATCAAGGAAGGAAATGACATTGTTATAGTAATAACTCTGACCAAATCCATTTATAAAGTTATAGCTACATCAATGTATATTTGGGCATGTAATGGCTCTAACCTGATGCTAATTTGTAGGTTGCAGAGGAACTTGATAAGCTGTCAATGGAACAGGCTGGAATACCGAATTGTATAAGTCTTCCTGTTAGCGCCCTCCAAAAAGTGTCAAAAAATGCTTTATCAGAAAAAAGAAAGGTATTTTTCTGTTTCGGAAGAAAGTTCCCTTTTGCATCTGAGATCAAACCAAAAAATGTTGAGTTTGAAGAAGGTTGTTTTTCCTCATGCACTTAAATCTTGAATATGAAGTTTAGGTATTCATGGACTAAAAAGGAGAGATAACTAGGCATCAGGGCCACTTAGCATCTTAGTTAATGAATAAATCGGGACAAGGAATTTTGACCCATATGCTTATGAATCGTTTTCTTAAATTTTGAACATAGTAAATGGGTCAAATCAAAAAGTCAGCTACAAGGCTTGCCGAAATTCTATTTTTAGAAGGCTTGCCCAAAGTCTATAATTGTGAAAAAGTTGTCTTTTTCATCACAATCAAAGCATTAGTATTTATTACAAATTCGGAAAATTGACAAGATACTGTTTGTGGATCAACCCAACCTAAACTGGCTTTTCTTTTCTTTTTTATTATTATTTTTTTATTTTTTATTTTTAATTTTTGTTAACCATGATTTCCGACCTTTTGGCCAACGCAAACTTGTAATCCAACCAAACTTCCATCTTACCACCTCTTAAAGTATTATCTATTTGTTTCTGTACTGTATATAAAAGCTTTCTCAATTATATATCACGCTGCTTATCTAATATATTTTTCTTTGGATGATCAGGACTTGAAATTTAAGTATCTGTTAGACTGCAACGGAGTTAAAAACGTATGTAATCTTGTTCTTTTTTGCTTTTGTCTAAGTTAGTCCATGCTGCCAAGATGACTCATTTGGTACTCTCTCTTACATTTTCTTTAGGCATCTCGGATAATATTGGCTATACATGGTAACAGACCTGGTCCAGGCTTAGCAGAACTTTCATCCGTCCTTGGAAAAGAAAGGTTATATTCCTGGCCATTTTCCCCATGTTGTTCTGCCTTTATAATTCTTTTTCACGATGAATCCTATATTATGAGTGTTGTCTGGGAAAAATACTTATTCTTGTCACACAGGTTTGTTATAAAGATGTTTAAAAAAAAAACCATAAATGAGTAATTCAGATAAGTGGTTACGAAGAACAGCAAATATGACAAGGGACCATATCGCAAAACTTAACAAGCTGTGTCCTCTGTGCATTATAATCTGGTCATATTAGAGGTGGCAATGTCTTTTATTTTGCCTAGTCGGACACGAATGTGTGACATTTAACCTATGTGACATTAAGGTGCCAAGTATCACTAGTTACAGCCTAGAGAGTAACCATTGATTAAACTACACATGCATCTTAGGTTGCCAGTGCTAATTAAGCCCTAATTATGTAGTAACTTAAATAATTAAAAATAGATTATCTAATAATTTTTAAAGCGTTTTGTATCATGCAATACGATGAATTTACTAATAAACTAACAGTTTAGTGTGGATCCTCGGTTAAACTAACATATCATCCATCAAATTATCCTTCAATATTATAAAGATACCCACAAGTTTATGATTGGGGAACTCTTGGTAGTATTTTGTTTCTTGTCAACTGATGTTATATTAAGAGAACTTATAGACTTATATAATGTAAGAACTTATTGAACTTATTTTCTTGTGTTCCTCAGAATTCCTCCATCAGTCATTTACTTATGTTTTTCCTTACAATATATCATTTTACCTCCTTAAAAGTTTGTAGGGAACAAAATGTGACGTGATAATTACTTAGTATCTTATCATCTTTTATAATCCTTTCTCAGGTGTTGGCGTGTAACCTGGCCAATGAAATACATGAATGCGAATGAGGTTACATGTCATCCTTTTCATTGATTCATTTTTATTTCTGTTACCGCACTAGTTGACATTTCATACTCATTTGTTGTTTTATAGGTTCTCGTGCATTTAGGGGCAGAAGCATTGAGACGCGTTGTTGAAACTGCTGAGTTATATGAGGTGCAGGAGTCAGTCTGAACACTTAATAGAATCTTAGTTATTGCAAATCGATATATCAAACCTTTTGTCATTTTGTTAAGTGAAAATATAATTATGAAATGCATGTAGAACCTTTCGTGTGATCAATTTACTTGTACATGTGGAAGTATGAATTTTATGATTCTTGGTAGCTGCTATGCATGAAGCATCCCTTATTTCGTGTGATCAATTTACTTGTATTATTATCATTATTATAAATTGATAGTGCACTTTGTCAGCGCCAAAAAAAATAAGTTGATTTAAAATGTTTCGATGTTGGATTTATAAAGTTTTAATGATTTATGATACCGGTTACTTTTGGGTTTACAAGTTTTGTAATGCAAATGATGATGTAGATTTTTCTTATTAACAATAATCAAGCATGGTTACGAACGACCATGGGAAGTCATGGGCTCATGATGCTATTGTGACGTGATATCGGCATGTCATCTACGCTATACAAGTCATGCATCGTAGTTGCTTACATGAACATATCATAAAAAGTTTTACTCTTGTACTGTCAAAAAGAACAGAGCTTAGATCAAAACGTTTGTAACTCGGTGGTAAAATAGTTTATTTTTCTTTGAATATAACTAGTTATAATGCGCGCGTGTGCGCGGGTTTTTAAATTTTTTTTGAATTATATATTTTTATTTATTAAAAAACAAATAATTTAATCTTTGTTTTGTTTGATTTATGATATTTAATTATAGTTTTTTATTATTAAAGATAATTATTTAAAAATTTAATCCTATTATTAATTGCATCTTATCTATACTTTTTTATTTATCTTCTACTTGTGTTATGGATAAATATAAAATAAGAAAATAATATTTTTTTTTAAATAAAATTATTACTAAATAAGGTATGAATGCATTTTTTTGAAATGGAAAATTCCAATAGGGGTTTTGTTTTATTATATAAAAGATTTAACATTAGATTCAAAAAAAAAAAAAAAAAAAAAAAAAAAAAAAAAAAAAAAGCACAATGGTTTAGCTTTTAAGTAAGAATACCAATTTACAAGCAATAGTTGATTGACGACTTCATTTTTACATAATTTCATTATATACAGAAGTGTAAGTGGTAATAAGCCGCTATTGCTTTCACCATTTGTGTTACAGTTGCTGCGTCATTTGCAGATACTCGTTAATGTGCACCAGTTACCGCATCATCACACAAATCAATTCACACTTTTTGGTTTAGTATCTATCATGGGGCCACATTACAGAATTAGAGAATTGCTAATAAGCCTATGATGAAACAAAGCAACTGCATATGATGTTTATCGAATAACCGTTAAATCAACTACATTGTATGAAGCAATTAAATCATCGAAGTCATACCCATGTTATGCATGTTGCAATTACAATCAAGTCATCTTACATTGGATTGAAATAACACAGTTCCATGTACACTTCATCTTCAAATCGAAGACAATCTGCATATAAAAAAACACAATCGAAGACGCCTTCAAATGATTTGTGAATAATCTACAAATACACAAAATTAGGTTTTTGTGATTTTAAAGTTCACAGAGATTTGATTTAGGGTTTTGACATATAAAAATGGATAATATGGTTACGTAAGTTGTATGGATACTTATCTTTATAAGTTGTATGGTTACCTGATGAACGGCTTTGGGTACAAACCCACGATAAATCCTGTTATATCTGATCATTAAACAAAAACTATATCAAATTAGAATTAAAGTTAGATTATCATACCTGATAGGAAGATAAGCTACTTACTTTGTTGCATATGAGTTCCATTGGACATAGCCACTTCAGGTTGGATGAAGAGTAAGGTTATTTGGATTTAGGGTTCTTGTTTTTGCCGTGATTATGTGCGACTATTTTTTTGAATAGATCAGGGATTGATATTTTGAATGTTGAAAGAGAAAGAAACCCGTGTTTGGCCCTTTCAATCGGGCTTTAAACATGGTATAGATATGGGAAGCAGGTAATGTTTATGTAAGTATATTTATTTTGTTTTGCAATGGTATATCACAAATTGTGACATGGTCTAATGGTTGAGGCTTTTGTTATTGGACGACCAGCCCAAGGTTCGAATCTCGCGAGGGCTAATTTTTTTACACAATTAAATCCGAATTTCATAAAATAATTGCTTAGGTGGACAGAATGTGATGACATGACTGATAATGAATTATTGGGCAATGAGATGGCATTTACGTGGCATTATCTACGTGTAACACCTCCTGTTATATATAATGTGTATATATATATATATATATATATATATATATATATATATATATATATATATATATATATATATGTATATATATATATGTATATATATATATATGTATATATATATATATACAATATATATATATATATATATCAATGTTGCAAAAATCGTGAATCGGTCCCGAGGCGGTCGAGGGCCGTGTAGCGATTTTTGGCCGATTAATCGCCGATTCCAAGGTCTAAGGCCGATTAATCGGCCGATTACCTTGTAATTCGCTCCAAGGTCCAAGGCCTTTCAGCTTATAATCGCCGATTAATCGGCCTTGTAGGCCGATTTTTGCAACACTGATATATATATATATATATATATATATATATATATATATATATATATATATATATATATATATATATATATATATATATATATATATATATATATATATATATATTCATAAATTAGTTTCTGGATCTTCTTTAGGATAAATTAGTTTCTGGATCTTCTTTAGGAGCAAGAAAGCATTAGGTTGCACTAAGTGATAATTTTTTCATCTTCTGTTATCTTCTCGGCAATCTACCCAAACATAATTTAGGAGATTAATATGCATTTAATTAAGACTTTGGACGACGTTCAACTCATTTAACCCATTCCTTTTGATGTAACCCATTCGAGATACAAACACAACCCATGCCGACCCTTCCATATACAAATGGTTACCATGGTACTATGTGTTTTGAAACTTTATATCGTGATGGAAGTCATCGAATTAGGTATCAACCTTTTATCTATGTCGCCTTACTAATAATAATAATAATAATAATAATAATAATAATAATAATAATAATAATAATAATAATAATAATAATAATAATGTTGTGAACAAGAATAGAAGGAATGAAAGTAATTGATCAATTGATCAACTATGAGATTTACAAAGAGTATATATAGACAAACATTAGGGCAAAACCCTAATAGCTAACATGGGTCGTGGACCTATTATGGGATATATGGACATCCACATATAATTATTCATAACACTCCCTCTTTGATGTCCATATTGTTAATACGCTTAGAAAATGTTGTCTCATTAAAAACCTTGTCAGGAAAATCCAGTAGGACAAAACCATGACTAAAGGAAAAAGAGTGCAGCGCGTATTATCTCCCTCTGATGACTACATCACTTGAGCTCTTCGAGTAGGTGCATTCCAATGTTGTTGTTCAATGTCCTAAATGTTGAGGTAGAAGCGCCTTGGTAATTAGATCCGCCAAATTGTCACTTGAATGAACTTGTTGAACAATAATATCACTATTCTTTTGTAAGTCATGATTGGAAAAGAACTTTGGCACAATATGTTTTGTCTTGACGCCTTTGATGTAACCTTCCTTGAATTAAGCAATGTATGCTACATTATCTTCATGCAAAACTATTGGTTTCTTCTTCTCTAAAGAGTTATTACATGATCTACATATGTATTGTATCATACTTCTAAGCCAAACACATTTTCTACTTGCTTCATGTATCACTGGAATTTCTGCATGGTTGGATGAAGTGGATGAGATCGTCTGCTTAACTGAACGCCATGAAGTTTTAGTTCCTCCACATATAAATACATATACAGTTTGAGATCAACCATTATGAGGGTCAGACATATATCCTGCATCTGCAAAACCAAATAGACTTGTATTTGATGGGTTAGTGAAATATAAACCCATATCCTTTGTACCTTGAAGATACAGAAATATTTGTTTTACTCCATTTGAGGATTATTGATTGGTGGTAAATAGTCCGAAATTATCAACCAAGTAATGGTCAACAAGTCAAACAGCCTAAACCAATACTTCGTGGAGTGTAGTGTCTCCCCGGGTCGTTAGATCCCAACGAGGCGTGAAATCTGAAATAAGACGACTTTAAGATCAGGTGAAATGAACTGGAAAAGGGTTCAAGTGATTATACTACTGAAATATAAGTGAAAATAGCTTTGATAAGTGATATGTGTCATTTTACACATATCTTTTCGTCAAATTTTCGAGTCAAAACAACCAAAAACACTTCAAAATGGTCAAATAACATCACAAATATCTTTGAAGTGTGTTTTTGTGTATTTCAGGTACAAAGGTTTGACAACAGACGAAAAACGAGCAAAATATGAAGAATTGTCAAAATCAGTCCCTGAATTTTCACAGATTGACAAAATTGGTCCCTGGTAAAATAATTTTGAATGAAAAGTCAACAAAGGTCCTTTGAAAATCAAAAGTTTCAAAAATTTACAGTTATGGTCCCTGAAGTTTCAATTTTGGCAATTTTGGTCCCCGTATAGTTTCAATTTGGGAAATAAACATCAACGGACTTTTGGGAATTTAATATGTGGCGAGATTAGTCCTGGGAATAACTTTGGAGAAATGGCAGACCACACCTTTTAACTTTGCAGATTTTACATTCATGGTCCTTGTGATTATTTAGCCTACTTAACAAATGGACCTTATTTATTTTACCCCAAACACAAACCCACTTCCAATATAACCCATTACCAATAACTACCCTTGGCCCAATTTAGCCCCAAGCCCAAAACAAAAAACAAAGCCTAATACGTTTTAAAAACCGTATATACTCCTCCCCCTTTTACCAGTCAACCAAACCAACACTATCCCTTCCACATCATCTTCCCCCCCCCCCCCCCCCCCCCCCCCCGTGACTCACTTCCCTCCAAGCCTGCTCCATCACCATCACTCACACCTCCCCAAAGCTTCCACCATTTTGTCCACCTCTCCTCTTCCCAATCCCACTACCCTTCCATTATGCTCACAAACCTTACCTAACACCTCCACGCTGGCAATCCACCAACTATCCTTAGCGCCAAAACCCAATGAAGGGCTGTGATAATTCCAAGATTGATCCTGTGGCTGGGATAAATCAAGAAAAAGCACAAGTCGATATTGAAGCTGTGTCCACTCAAGAAAGAAACACAAGGCAGAAGATGACAAAGAGAAAAAGGGTGAAACCCTAGTATAGTCTAGTATAAATTGAATGGTTTTGTAAGCCTAAGGGCAGTTAGAATTTAATTAGGTTTTAATATTAGGATAGTTTTTAATTTTTTTCAATATGTCTTAAGTTTAATTTACTTTCAGCCTTGTACTTCAAATTCCAAGTTTTATTTAAATTCTGTTGTTGTTTCTTAAAAAGCACTGTCTTAGTTATTTTTCCTTCTGGAGCTTATTTGTATCTGCTTATTTTGGAGATGCTAAACTTGTGTAAAATTGTTCCTTAAGCCAATCTAGACTAAGCTTCAGTGTTATGTGCCTGATTTTAATCTTAAGTCATTCTTTTAGCAGATTTTATATCAAAACAGTGATTAAGGGAGTGTTTGGTTTAGAATTGAATTTCGAGTGAATGCCCCCTTAGGACTGTTTGGCACGAGCTTATTTTCTTTAGCCAAGATTAGTTTTGCCCAAACTTTCGAGTTTCGGGTAGGTTTAGATTAGTGTAGTTAGTAATTACAAAGTAGATTCTTGCTTCTTTACGTAGGTTTCAAGCATTTTAGTTAGGTTTCCAGAAAAAAAAAAAAAAAAAAAAAAAAAAAAAAAAAAAAAAAAAAAAAAAAAAACGTTGGTCATGAATGTTTTGATCAGTAACTTAGGATAAATCTAGTATAAGTCTACTGTAGTTGTTATTATCTGCTTCTAAATGACTTGATTTACTTGCCCATATACTGGTTCATAAGTTTTTCATGCCAAAAATTTGTTTGTACCCATTACTTTCACTGTTGCATTGCGTAGAATACCACTTTGTACCCCTGCTGCATCAGCAGCTATACCACCCAAATAAGGTAGATTTAGCCTTAAGAATTGATTGTTGTAGTCTAGTGTTTAGTGATGGTAGCCTACGTCTAATGTTCTACGTCATTTGGTGGTTTTTGTAGCCTGCTAATTGCTTCATAAGCTAGCAGACCTACTGCATCAGCAGCAAACACCCCCCAACCAGCCCATTTGACCCATTTTGATGTAGTTTTAGATTAGTTTAAGTAGGAGTTAAGTTTGGATTTTGGACTTGCAACTAGTCATTAGTTTAGATCTTCCAAGTTTGGGTTCATTTTAGCTTTTAATGGCTTTATGGTGACTTAATTTTGGCCTACACAATACATCATTAGGACTGCTTTTAGTTTGGCCAAAATTCTCATTTTAGAGCTTAAAAATAAGCTTTTCTTTGGCCTGTTTTTGATTACTGCTGCTGCTGTTATGACATTACCTAGCTGTGCTTTTTGATTTTGTTGTTTGACCTTGTTGTTGTTCTGTTTCTTGCTATTCATTGTTGTTGTTAGTTGATTACATTGAAATTGTGTTGTTGTAGTGTTAGCATTTGACTTTTGCATAGTTCTTTGGCTGCTATGTTTCACAAGGATCATTGAAAAATAAAAACTCCCCACTGTCGAACTTTCGTTGTTGCAAAAACTTGTTGAGAAATTTTTAGAAAAATCCTTTTCAAGAAGGTTGCTTTATGCTGTTATTTAAGTGTTTTTGCAAAAGAAAAAATTGAAAAAAAATTAGTTGTGAAAAAATTGGTTTGGTGGGGGTCGAACCTGGGTCTACTACCACACAAGGCACAAACAACCCCATCCATCTGTGCTAGGCTTTTTATTTGTGATTAGTTGTTTTATTTGTTATTTAACAATACATTACATTCTGCTTATTTACATTACAGCTTATGTTATTGCTCATTACAGCTTAATTACAACTGCTTTTTGCAATTTTTTTTATTTTTCTTAGATTCATGTCAGTATAAGTTAGTTACCTGCCTAATTTTAGATTTTTCCAAAAACTTTTGCTATTTTTAATACATTTATTTTGCTAAAATAGTTTTTAATTCATAGTAATTAGAAAAATAGTCGAAAAATCAAAATTCTTTTTTTCAAAATTTTCTTTTATCTTTTAAAATGTAGGAAAATCATTTTTACCCCCGTAAGATTAGCGTAGCAGTAAAATCACGTTTTATTTTGAGCACTCGCGTTTTTATTAAAGTTACTTTTACGTTTTTTAAATTAGATTACGTTTTAGGGTTCCCTAGTTTCCTATTATCATTCCTATAGGATTTTAAGTAGTTTTTAAAGTTTTATTTTCATTCCTTGTTTTTATTGATGTTTTAGTTACGTTTATTTAATTGTTCGTACGTTATTTGCAATTTCTCGTAATATCACAATACCAAATAATCTCTTAACCATTCCTTACAAGCATTTTAATCTCGAATCTCACACGATATTGCCCATTCACACCTCGTTGGGATACGACCCGGGTAATCACTTACCCGGTATCACACACACACACACACACACACACACACACACACACACACACACACACACACACACACACACACACACATATATATATATATATATATATATATATATATATATATATATATATATATATATATATATATATATATATATATTGTATTCACGAGTTTTCGCAAGTCTTCCTTTTCCTAAAGGTTGATTAGTGAATTCCACTCACGTCTACCTTGTATATTTTTTGATACGCACTCAAAAACGCATTATCAAAATGGCGCCGCTGCCGGGGAGGTTGTGTTGCGACAATATCGTTACGATTTTTAACGATTAGTGACTTGTAGAACCTTCCTCAAGAAGTTATCATTTTCAAAAAAAAGTATAAAACACAAAAATATTTTCCTTTCCTTTTGTATATATATTTATCATATAAAAATACAAAAAGATTTTCCGGTTTTCTTTGTTTAAAATAAGCATAAAACACACCGCCGAGAACCAAGGCAGAACACCTACCAACTGGGGGTGTAAACATTAATAAGTTCCCAAACAAAAGATTAAAACTTGCCATTGTATCCTTGTGAGTGGTGTACCTTTTTCAAAGAAGCCATTTACATTGTGATTATTGGTTTAAGTTCACAATTGTCTTTTTGAGTTGGTCTCGTTTTAATTGATGTGTTTTTTGAAAAACCCAAAAATATTTTTCCTCACCCTCTATCCGTTTAATTCTACCTTCTTATACCCCTCTCATGTATAATTCTTATGGCGTCTCTCGGCTACACGTGTTTTCACTGTAAAAGCCCGATTGAGAATGGCTATCGTTGTTTCCGGTGTATTTGTGAGAAGTGTGGAAATAATTGTAGTAACAAATTTTGTACCACGTGCAATTTGTTCATAACTCCAAATTCTCTCGATGATTCACCGAATTCTTCCAACTACCCATCACTGCCTGAGATACGTGCTATTAATGACAAATCATCAAGAATTGATCCTAACCTTTCAGGATTTACGGTTAAAGGTTTGTCAAGCAAACGTACAGAGCATAGAGCAGTGACTGAAAAGAACGACTTGCCTAATCTTCACGTTTATCAAGAACAAAAACCGGAGACCATAACAGAAGTGGTGGAAATTCCTAGCTCTCAGAGCACACCACTTGTCCCACCTCTGACTTTTATTCCTTGTATCGGTTGTGGTGAACCGCTTTTCGGGTTGCCATGCCGCTTGTCCCACCTCTGACTTTTATTCCTAGCTCTCAGAGCACACCACTTGTCCCACCTCTGACTTTTATTCCTTGTATCGGTTGTGGTGAACCGCTTTTCGGTTGTGGTGTACATGTGAAGGATGTGGTAATGATATTCAAAACGGAAGTTGTTTGTTTTGTGGTTCTAGTAATTCATTCGCTTACGATTCTAATCCGAGCTTTTGCAATGAGCCACAAAACAATTTCATTTCATATGAGCATAATCCGTGTTATAAAAATTGCAATGCCGAATCGTTTCAAAATGCACCAACTTCACAACAATACGGTTGTGAGTATTGTGGAGGTTTGCATTTTAGCACCGATTGTCAAACTAGGAATCTTTTTCCTTGTGACAACAATTATCACGACCAACCTCCACAATACCAAACTTTTGAAACACAACCTCAACCATTTCCTCAAGAACTTTTGCAAAATGTCTTAAATACTTTAAATGACCTTAAGGATTTGGTTAACAAACCTGCTCTGGAAGAACCTCGTCCGAAGTCTTACAAAGAAATACTAGCTGAAGAAGCAGCTAGAGTAAGATTTCGAATGCGTAAAACTATCATCTACGATGACGATGACGATGACGATAGTGATGATGAAGATACCCTTGATATTCGTCAAGGCTCATCAAATTCATCAGTTGTGGTTCCTTCCATGAACGATCAGTCTGTTGTTATCACACCCGAAGTTCACACTCACTCTCTTAAAATGGGGGATGAGCATCTTAGCACTGTTCCTGATAAGGAATCGGACGAATTCATAAAGTCTAGTGTTGAGAACCTTGTCCCAATCCCAAGAGAGTCACAGGGAACTTTTGATCATATGCGTGATTTACCTTCCCTTCTTGAGTGTTCGAACGATCATATTGAGACTTTCTCTGATTGTAGCGAAGATTGTGCATCTTATGGAGACATCGAGTATGTTGAGGCATCAGTTCCACATTCTGATGCTGATCATCTTCTTGAGGAGTTCGCCGATGAACTCACTCACATCAATCCACTTCCAACGGGAAGTGACGATGATCTCGTTGACTTTGAAGCCGATCTTGGAGAAATTGAAAATCTCTTATATCGTGATCCGTCACTCACTTCTTATCCCAACAGTCCAATAGAGAATGTTGATCACCTTGTTCCCGAAACATTTAATACGACTCTCACCAATCCTTTGTTTGAATTCGACTCTGAATTCACTTTGATTTCTAATAATCCAATCTTTGGTACTCAGATTGAGGATTGTGATGAGTCTATTCCGAAACACGAATTCACAGATTCACATCTTGTGAATAATTCTCTTCATGAGGAGTTCTCCGGTGAACTCACTCATCATATCATGACTCCTCCGGAGTTTGATAGCCCGGGGGGAGATGCACTTAATCATGAGGATTTGCAAATTCCCACCCACCCTCCCGGGATGTTTTTGAGCTTAACCCTTGAAATCCAAATTCAGGCTAATGAGCGTGCTCTCGAGGAAGAAGATCTTATCATGATTTTCATCATGGTTTTCTTCCTTTTCTTCACCTATAAGGTGACTTCTTTTCTTCTTCACTCCTTCGGGAATGAAGATACTATCTTTGATCCCGGCATTTTCATATATCATTATCTTGAGCCGGATACTTATCTCATCGGTGTGGAACTTTCACGTGCTTCAAATGTTTGTCCAAACATCTTGAATGAAAGTCCGATTGAGATTGTCTCTTCCACATCATGCTTCCCCAAGGACAAATGAATTCGGGGTCGAGTCAAGCTAGCGACTTGGTAAACAAAAACAGTAGCATGCTTATCGGGTTTTCACCCTAAGTGTGGGGGAGTCACCCCTGCTGTGGTTACCAATAAAGTGAAAAAACAAAAATGGTGTTTCCACATTTAGCTTGTAATGTTGCCCTTTTACGTTCAAAGAGTCGGCATAATAGCCGGGACTTTGAATATTGAGGACAATATTCAATTCTAAGTGTGTGTGTGGGGGGGGGGGGGGGGGGGGTATTCTAGCAAATTTTATCACATTTTACCATCTAGTACCCCCGTTTTTGGCCAAAATTTCAAAAAATTAAAATTTTTTTTTCTCTTGTGCTTCAAAATTTTTTGTGGTTATCAGTCCGCCATGTCTAACCGACAAAAGGATTGGCTAATCCAGGAGCAAACGGCTCTTGGTAAAGATATATCAAATCCGTTGATGGCTTGCAATTTGCCCAAAATTGTATGGTACCTTAACTCGCCATATCCTAAAAAGCGAATGAGTTGGCTAGCCCGCAAGATTATGGCTTGTGGTAAAGGCAGTGGAAAAACCATAATTGGTAATCAGCTCACCAAGATGTTGACTATTCCATCAAGAGTTGGCTAGTCCAGAAGCAAACGGCTTTTGGTAAAGACAAATCAAATCCGTTGACAGCTGGTGGTTTGCTCAAAATCACATGGTCATTGGATGGACCATAATTCTTACTTGAACCCAAAACATTCGGCTACTCCAGAAGTGATGGCTTTTGGTAAAGAGATTTCAAATCCATTAAATTTTCAAAAAATTGCTAGGGACTAGCAATTACTTAGTGTGGGGGATTTGATATGTGTCGTTTTACACATATCTTTTAGTCCAATTTTCGAGTCAAAACAACCAAAAACACTTCAAAATGGTCAAATAACATCACAAATATCTTTGGAGTGTGTTTTTGCGTATTTCAGGTACAAAGGATTGAAAACAGACGAAAAACGAGCAAAATATGAAGAATTGTCAAAATCAGTCCCTGAATTTTCACAGATTGACAAAATTGGTCCCTGGTAAAATAATTTTGAATGAAAAGTCAACAAAGGTCCTTTGAAAATCAAAAGTTTCAAAAATTTACAGTTATGGTCCCTGAAGTTTCAATTTTGGCAATTTTGGTCCCCGGATAGTTTCAATTTAGGAAATAAACATCAACGGACTTTTGGGAATTTAATATGTGGCGAGATTAGTCCTGGGAATAACTTTGGAGAAATGGCAGACCACACCCTTTAACTTTGCAGATTTTACATTCATGGTCCTTGTGATTATTTAGCCTACTTAACAAATGGACCTTATTTATTTTACCCCAAACACAAACCCACTTCCAATATAACCCAATCCCAATAACTACCCTTGGCCCAATTTAGCCCCAAGCCCAAAACCAAAAACAAGACCTAATACGTTTTAAAAAACGTATATACTCCTCCCCCTTTTACCAGTCAACCAAACCAACACCATCCCTTCCACATCATCCCCCCCCCCCCCCCCCCCGTGACTCACTTCCCTCCAAGCCTGCTCCATCACCATCACTCACACCTCCCCAAAGCTTCCACCATTTTGTCCACCTCTCCTCTTCCCAATCCCACTACCCTTCCATTATGCTCACAAACCTTACCTAACACCTCCACGCTGGCAATCCACCAACTATCCTTAGGGCCAAAACCCAATGAAGGGTTGTGATGATTCCAAGATTGATCCTGTGGCTGGGATAAATCAAGAAAAAGCACAAGTCGATATTGAAGCTGTGTCCACTCAAGAAAGAAACACAAGGCAGAAGATGACAAAGAGAAAAAGGGTGAAACCCTAGTATAGTCTAGTATAAATTGAATGGTTTTGTAAGCCTAAGGGCAGTTAGAATTTAATTAGATTTTAATATTAGGATAGTTTTTAGTTTTTTTCAATATGTCTTAAGTTTAATTTACTTTCAGCCTTGTACTTCAAATTCCAAGTTTTATTTAAATTCTGTTGTTGTTTCTTAAAAAGCACTGTCTTAGTTATTTTTCCTTCTGGAGCTTATTTGTATCTGCTTATTTTGGAGATGCTAAACTTGTGTAAAATTGTTCCTTAAGCCAATCTAGACTAAGCTTCAATGTTATGTGCCTGATTTTAATCTTAAGTCATTCTTTTAGCAGATTTTATATCAAAACAGTGATTAAGGGAGTGTTTGGTTTAGAATTGAATTTCGAGTGAATGCCCCCTTAGGACTGTTTGGCACGAGCTTATTTTCTCTAGCCAAGATTAGTTTTGCCCAAACTTTCGAGTTTCGGGTAGGTTTAGATTAGTGTAGTTAGTAATTACAAAGTAGATTCTTGCTTCTTTACGTAGGTTTCAAGCATTTTAGTTAGGTTTCCAGAAAAAAAAACGTTGGTCATAAATGTTTTGATCAGTAACTTAGGATAAATCTAGTATAAGTCTACTGTAGTTGTTATTATCTGCTTCTAAATGACTTGATTTACTTGCCCATATACTGGTTCATAAGTTTTTCATGCCAAAAATAAGTTTGTACCCATTACTTTCACTGTTGCATTGCGTAGAATACCACTTTGTACCCCTGCTGCATCAGCAGCTATACCACCCAAATCAGGTAGATTTAGCCTTAAGAATTGATTGCTGTAGTCTAGTGTTTAGTGATGGTAGCCTACTTCTAATGTTCTACGTCATTTGGTGGTTTTTGTAGCCTGCTAATTGCTTCATAAGCTAGCAGACCTGCTGCATCAGCAGCAAACACCCCCAACCAGCCCATTTGACCCATTTTGATGTAGTTTTAGATTAGTTCAAGTAGGAGTTAAGTTTGGATTTTGGACTTGCAACTAGTCATTAGTTTAGATCTTCCAAGTTTGGGTTCATTTTAGCTTTTAATGGCTTTGTGGTGACTTAATTTTGGCCTACACAATACATCATTAGGACTGCTTTTAGTTTGGCCAAAATTCTCATTTTAGAGCTTAAAAATAAGCTTTTCTTTGGCCTGTTTTTGATTACTGCTGCTGCTGTTATGACATTACCTAGCTGTGCTTTTTGATTTTGTTGTTTGACCTTGTTGTTGTTCTGTTTCTTGCTATTCATTGTTGTTGTTAGTTGATTACATTGAAATTGTGTTGTTGTAGTGTTAGCATTTGACTTTTGCATAGTTCTTTGGCTGCTATGTTTCACAAGGATCATTGAAAAATAAAAACTCCCCATTGTCGAACTTTCGTTGTTGCAAAAACTTGTTGAGAAATTTTTAGAAAAATCCTTTTCAAGAAAGTTGCTTTATGTTGTTATTTAAGTGTTTTTGCAAAAGAAAAAATTGAAAAAAAATTAGTTGTAAAAAAATTGGTTTGGTGGGGGTCAAACCTGGGTCTGCTACCACACAAGGCACAAACAACCCCATCCATCTGTGCTAGGTTTTTTATTTGTGATTAGTTGTTTTATTTGTTATTTAACAATACATTACATTCTGCTTATTTACATTACAGCTTATGTTATTGCTCATTACAGCTTAATTACAACTGCTTTTTGCAATTTTTTTATTTTTCTTAGATTCATGTCAGTATAAGTTAGTTACCTGCCTAATTTTAGATTTTTCCAAAAATTTTGCTATTTTTAATACATTTATTTTGCTAAAATAGTTTTTAATTCATAGTAATTAGAAAAATAGTCGAAAAATCAAAATTCTTTTTTTCAAAATTTTCTTTTATCTTTTAAAATGTAGGAAAATCGTTTTTACCCCCGTAAGATTAGCGTAGCAGTAAAATCACGTTTTATTTTGCGCACTCGCGTTTTTATTAAAGTTACTTTTATGTTTTTTAAATTAGATTACGTTTTAGGGTTCCCTAGTTTCCTATTATCATTCCCATAGGATTTTAAGTAGTTTTTAAAGTTTTATTTTCATTCCTTGTTTGTATTGATGTTTTAGTTACGTTTATTTAATTGTTCGTACGTTATTTGCAATTTCTCGTAATATCACAATACCAAATAATCTCTTAACCATTCCTTACAAGCATTTTAATCTCGAATCTCACACGATATTGCCCATTCACACCTCGTTGGGACACGACCCGGGTAATCACTTACCCGGTATCACATATATATATTGTATTCACGAGTTTTCGCAAGTCTTCCTTTTCCTAAAGGTTGATTAGTGAATTCCACTCACGTCTACGTTGTATATTTTTTGATACGTACTCAAAAACGCATTATCAATAAGCTATATCAACTAATACGTGAAATCAGATAATCACAAATTCAAAGGAACTGGAAAACGCGTACGTTTAATATTTAAACGTAAACATATGAAACAAAACGATTTTAACTGAAGTAGGAATTTGCATGCCTTAGGGGCTTAAATGCAAATTAAACAGACTTAAAATATTTACTTTATAATTACTAACTTATTTAAAAGTTAAGAAAACCTAAAAATGTAAAAAGAAATAAAAATGTACGTTTAAATTTAAATAAACGTAAACGTATGAAACAAACGTGAATTCTGTCAAATATAACTCCCACAAGTTTGAAAATTATATTTTTGGAATCCTAAAAGTAAGAAAAATTTATTGGAAATTTAAAATTATTTTTATAACTATTTAATTAATTATTATTATTATTTAATAACTATTTTTAATTATTTAATAATACACTAATAAATAAGAAAATGTGAAATAAGCCTAGAAAAATAAAATTAAAACTTAGAAAAATCTAAAATATTATAAAACTTATTTTAAAACTAAAATTATATTTTTCACACTATTTATCTAATTATTATTAATTAATTACTAATTACTTATTAATTAACTAATTATATTGATTTAAATTATTACAATTACTAAAAAGACTTAGATAATTAAGAATATTTTTATAAATCTAATTAACCATCACAGGAATCAAAAAAATTATAAAAAGTTGGTTTTATGTATTTTTAAACTATTTTACTAATTATTATATTAATTATTAATTAATTACTAATTAAACTAATTAAATTCTAAATATTAGAAAATGAACAGTAGAAATTCTAGAAAATTCCTAAATTTATATTATATTATATTAAAGCTAGGAAAATTATAAAAACTAGGTTTTACTTAATAAAATCTAATTAGCTATTTAATTCTTTAATATTAATTAATAATTAATTAAACTAATATTAATTCTAAAAATCACTAAATGACAAAGGAAAAATCTGGAAAAATTTCTAAAAGTACTTTACTTTAAAATAAAGTAATAAAAATATAAAAAGGCTAGAGTGCTTATAAATAAGCTAAAAAGAAAATTAAAAAGTTAAATTAAGTTAAATAGAAACTATCACTTATAATTAAATTGGCTTTTTTCTGTTTTTTCTTTTTCAAAACTATTTAAGTACTTAAAATATGAAACTTTTATAAAAACAACTAGCTTGGAACTCAAAAATAAGCACTTTGAGTGCTTATTAGCTTGACAGTTGACTTTGTTTGACCAAACCAAGAAATAAGCTCAAATGAGCTTAAGTGGGGTCCACAAGGGTGGATTCTGGTTCAAATTAGTTGGTTGGACTTGATTAAGAAGGAATCTACCAGATAAGCTCACAGGATAAGCCCATAAGCAATATTTAAGCACTTGATTTCTTATTGAACACAGAAAAATGGGACAGAGATTATGGGAGAATTAAGGTGGGTCCCAGGGAGCTTAAGCTTAATAGCTTGCTCAAAAATGGTAAATGGCCAGGAGGGGGGTTGAAAGAACCCAATTGGGGCCTGTGGGACCCACAGTGGTGGCCAGAAACAACCACCGAAGTTGGTGGTGGTGGTGAACTGATCTGTGCACAGGGGAGCTTCTTCCCCTGCAAGTGACTTTGAGGCAGTGTAGCTTGCACACAAAAATTCAAAAAAAATATATGGAGAGTGGGATCTTAAATTTCAGCTGAGAGACTACAATCCCTAAAAAGCTCAGGTCCTAAAACCTATCACAAAATTCCCTAAAATTCTTGCAACTTTTGGAAAATCTGAGGTGTGCAATTTTGACTTTTGTGAGTAAACTTGGAATTTTGACCAAGGTGAACTTTTGATTAATCCTATAATCTAATTAAGTTATAATGAGCTATGATTAACCCGATTTAAGCTAAAGCTATACTTTTTGAACTAAATTGGAGGTTTGTGGACTTCAATTCCCTCACAGTTAACTGTGAGGGTTAATAAACTAGGATTTTGACTTTCTTGTTGAGTGACCTAAAGTTTTATGGTTGACTAGTCCTAATACAACATAAATGGACCAAAGGAAACAACAAGCAACAGGTGAAACTCCCAAATACACCCTGAGTCACCCTGATCCAAACACCCCTATAAGTTAACTAATTTTTGCTTTTCCAAAGATTTAACTGATTCAGACCAAGGCTTTTATGCAGGGTTACTTATAATGTTATATTAACTTGAAATAAGCATTAGAAAACCAACAACAACATAAAATACCTAGATATCACTTATTAGACTAGTTTGACAGTTTAATTTGATGAAAGTGAGCACAAAGAAATTTAATGAATAAGCAAGACAACTTAAGCTATATTATGACTAATAGATACTAAATAAGCAATTAAAACACAAGGATAAGCAGTGATAAGTAGCTACACAGTAAAAGCTAAAAATAGAGATTTAAGCTTACAATATGCAATCCAGTGTATAACAATGAACCAGAGACCAAAATCACTCCTAATAGCTTTCCACAAAGCTTCTAACCCATGGCCATCAAGAATATACCCTGCTCCATTGCTTTCTTCACCATTTACACCACTTTTTTTTATTTTTGAGTAAATTTTTAGTATTTTTTAGTAATTATGAGTTTTATAAGTTCAACCAGATTTTATGGTTCTAAAAGCTTACAGAAGCTTGATTATGAACTTATATGAGCTTATGGGTCCCTAACAATAGCTAATGACAACATTACAATAACATGAGATTTTGAGGTAATTTTAAACATAAATTAAAAATAAACTTGAGATTCAAATTAAAGCTTGAAAAGAGTTTATATCAAACTGAAATCACTTAACAAAGTATTGGAAAGCTAAATTTAACACTGGAATTAAAGAAATTAACAAGTCGACATTCATAAAATTAAATTACACTAGATAGATTATCACAACGCCTCTCTTTTCTTCTTTATAGACTTTTGAGACTCCTTGTCGACCTCTGAATCTATCCCACCAATTCTGAGCCCTTGATTTAGTCAGAATCATCCTAGCCGTTTAAAACACCTTTTTGGCTTCAAAATAGTCTTTGCCAGTTGTGGGTTGAGTGTGAGGATTTCAGGGGTTTAATTGGGTTTGGTTTGTTGTGGAGGTGGAGGGGAGTGGGTAGACAGCTGGGGGTGTGAGGTGGAAGCAATACCAGGGAGGTGGAAGGGTGGTTTTGGTTCAGTGAGTGAGGGAGAGGGAGAGTGAATAGTATTGGTGGGTTTGACCAATATTTGACCCTGGGTATGGGATGGGCTTTTATATTTTTGGGCTTTGGGTGGGCTGGATTAGGTGTTGGGTTTGGATTTGGTGTTTAATAATAAACATAGGGTCCGGTTTGGTTTAAGTGGTAAAAGCCCAAGGACCAATGTTGTAATTTCTGAATTCTTGAAGGGTTGAACCTGTAAATTCCCAATGGTTATCACAAGGACCAATTATGCCATTAAGTAATAGTACAAGGTTTATTTTTGATATTTTTCCATTTTTTAAAACCTTAAGGACTATTTTTGACATTTTTCAAATTTGAGGAACTAAAGTTGTCATTTTGCAATTTTTAACTTTAAAGGACTAGTTTTGACAATTTATGAATCCCTAAGGACCTTTAATGATTTTTAACATGTTTTAAATTACCAGGGACTAGATTTGCCAATTTATGAAAGTTAGAGGACTGAAACTGTAAATTATGTGAACTTTGCTGTTTTTCATCAGTTTTCAATCCTTTTGTATTTGTAACACATAAAAACACAATTTAATGATATTTCCTGTATTATGAAGCATATCTGTATGTTTTCAGATGTTTTTGTAGCTTAAATGTGAACGAAATGATGAGTATTTAGACACTCATCAATCCCCCACACTAAACTATTGCTAGTCCTTAGCAATCTTTTGAGAAAATTTTAATGGATTTTTGTCTCTTTACCAAAAGCCATCACTCCTGGAGTAGCCCAATGTTTTAGTTCAAATAAGAACTATGGTACACTGATAACCATGTGATTTTGAGCAAACCACAAGCTGTCAACGGATTTATTTTGTCTTTACCAAAAGCCGTTTGCTTCTAGACTAGCCAACTCTTGATGGACATAGTCGACATCTTGGTGAGCTGATTACCAATTATGGTTTTCCACTGCCTTTACCACAAGCCATAAACTTGCGGGCTAGCCAACTCTTTTACTTTTTAGGATATGGCGAGTTGAGATACCATACAATTTTGGGAAAATTGTAAGCCATTAACGGATTTGATATATCTTTACCAAGAGCCATTTGCTCCTGGATTAGCCAGTTCTTATGTGGGTTAGACATGGTGGACTGATAACCATTTATTGCATTTCTAAGTGTGAAAAAACTTTAAATTTTGATCAAATGAGGGTGCTTGGTGGAATATGTGTTTGAATTCGTGAGAATCCCCCCCCCCCCCACTTAGAAATGAATATTGCCCTCAATATTCAAAGCACCGGGTGTTAAACCAACACTTAGAACGTAAGAAGAAAATACTAATAACCTTTATATTAGTCTATATACATGGTATTTTTTTATTTTTATTTTTATTTTTCTTTTGAAGATATATACATATATACAACATGTGGGGCATCTCCCCCACACTTGGGTGGTAGAAAGGGGAAAGAAGACAGAAATATGGGTGAAAACCCATATTGAGCTACTGTTTTTGATTATCGAGTCGCTAGCTTGACTCGACCTCGAATTAAATTGTTCATGAGGAAGCTACTGTTTTTGATAACCGAGTCGCTAGCTTGAGTCGACCCCGAATTTAATTGTCCTTGGGGAAAGTTTGGAGATTCGGGACAACCATGGATGGTATTTTCTCTCCAAAGTAGTGTTTCAAACGATGCCCATTCACTTTAAAATAGGGGCCGTCATTTTGAGATAACTCAACGGTACCATATGGATAAACCTTTGTGATAGTGAATGGGCCAGTCCAACGGGTTTTGAGTTTACCCGAGAAGATCTTTAATCTAGAATTAAAGAGAAGGCCTCGATCACCAACGTTAAAAACGCGGTTCTTTATTTTTGAGTCATGAATCTTCTTTGTCTTTTCTTTATAGATCAAAGAGTTCTCGTAAGCCTGATCACGTAGTTCATTTAATTCATTCATTTGAACTTTTCGGTGATCACCCGTAGTTTTGAGGTCAAAGTTTGCATGTTTCAATGCCAAGTAGGCTTTGTGCTCCAGTTCCATCGGAAGATGACATGTCTTTCCGTACACAAGCTTGTAAGGCGTACACCCAATGCGTGTTTTGTAAGCTGTACGAAAGGCCCATAGTGCGTCATCCAATTTATCCGACCAGGCAGCACGGTTTTCTCCTACAGTCCTCTCAAGTATCCTTTTGATACCACGGTTTGAAACCTCCACTTGCCCACTTGTTTGTGGGTGATACACGGTAGAAAGACGGTGAGTTACACCATACTTTTGTATGACTTTGTCAAATTTGTCATTGCAGAAATGCGTACCACGATCACTTATGATAGCACGTGGAGTTCCAAAATGGGCAAAAAGAGATTTCAGGAATTTCACAACAACTCGGGCATCATTTGTGGGTAAAGCTTTTGCTTCAACCCATTTTGACAAGTAGTCAACAGCCACAAGTATGTATTTGTTTCCTCTAGATGATGGGAATGGCCCTATAAAGTCAATGCCCTAGATATCAAAGATCTCACAGATTTGAATAGCATTTTGTGGCATCTCATTTCTTTGTGAAATGTTTCCGTGACGTTGACAAGCGTCACAGGTTTTAATGAGATCCTGGGCATCCTTATAAATTGTGGGCCAGAAGAATCCGGAATCAAACACCTTTTTGGCGGTGTAGTTGGGATTATGATGGCCCCCAGTGGGTCTAGCATGGCAAGCCTTGAGAATTTCAGTGGCTTCCTGCCCATACACACACCGACGGATGACTTGATCCGCACAGATTTTGAATAAGTAGGGGTCATCCCAGAAGTAATGTTTGACATCCTTAAAGAATTTATTCTTCTGCTGGGTTGACATCTCTTTCACAACAAAGTTACCCGCATGATAGTTTGCGAAGTCAGCAAACCATGGGGTAGTAGAATCTCCACGAAAAGCAGCCGCATTGAATGTTTCGAGAGGAAATGTTTCATTTATTTCCTTTTTCTCATACACATCTTGATGAGGGTTCTCTAATCGGGACAGATGATCAGCAGCCAGGTTCTCAGCTCCTTTTTTATCACGAATAATGATATCAAATTCCTGAAGGAGGAGAACCCAACGGAGCAATCTCGGCTTTGCATCTTGTTTTGCAAAGAGATATTTTAGAGCCGAGTGATCCGTATACACTACGCATTTTGCCAAGATTAAGTATGTCCGAAACTTTTCATAAGCATACACCACGGATAATAATTCTTTTTTCGTAGTGGTGTAATGAGTTTGAGCTTCGTTCGTAGTTTTGCTTGCGTAGTGGATAGGCTAAAAGTGTTTCGTTTTGCGTTGCCCCAAGACTGCACCGATAGCAAAATCACTTCCATCGCACATGAGCTCAAAGGGTAAATCCCAGTCGGGGGCAACAAGAATGGGTGCCTCAGTAAGCTTTTTCTTCAATGTTTCAAAAGCTTCGATGCACTCTGGTGAGAAGATAAAAGGAGCATCCTTCTCGAGGAGACGAGTCATAGGCCGAGAGATTTTAGAAAAATCTTGTATGAATCTACGATAGAAACCGGCATGTCCCAAGAAACTCCTAATACCTTTGACGGTAGTAGGGTGAGGCAATTTAGCAATGACATCAACCTTAGCTCTGTCAACCTCAATCCCATTCTTGGAAATCTTATGGCCGAGGACAATGCCCTCTTTGACCATAAAATGACTCTTTTCCCAATTTAGACATAGATTGGTGTCTTCACACCTTTTCAGCATGTTTTCTAAATTGGTGAGACATGTTTAGAATGAATCCCCAATGACCGAGAAGTCATCCATAAACACCTCCATTGTTTTACCGATCATGTCGGTGAATATGGCCATCATGCACCTCTGGAACGTACCTGGAGCATTACATAAGCCAAAAGGTATACGTTTATAAGCAAAGGTTCCATAAGGGCATGTAAAGGTATGCTTTTCTTGATACGATGGATCAATGGGGAGTTGAAAGTATCCTGAGAAACCATCAAGGAAACAATTGTACTCGTTTCCTGCTAATCTCTCAAGCATCTGATCCATAAAGGGCAGCGAAAAGTGGTCTTTGTGGGTGGCGTCATTCAACTTACGATAGTCAATGCAAACACGCCACCCGGTAACCAGCCGAGATGGAATCAACTCATTTTCCTCATTAGTGACAACAGTAATGCCACCCTTTTTTGGGACGCAATGGATGGGACTAACTCATGGACTGTCAGAGATGGGGTAAATCAATCCTGCATCAAGAAGTTTGAGAACCTCTTGTTTAATGACATCATGGACTTTTGGATTCACCCGTCTTTGATGTTGCACTGCGGGCTTGAAGTCATCCTCCATTAAGATTTTGTGTGTACAAAAATCTGGGTTAATACCCTTAATATCGGAGAGCTTCCAAGCAATTGCTTGCTTGTGTGACTTCAAGACCTTTATTAGAGCAACCTTTTCCTCATTACTTAAACCTTTAGCAATAATGACGGGTAATTTATCATTACCCTCCAAAATTGCGTATTCAAGATGAGGAGGTAAGTCCTTGAGCTCGACCTCAGGAAATTCATCGTTTTTATCAACTGATTTAATTTCCTCATTATGAAGTTCTATGGGAGGGAGTGGAGGAGAATTGTCCTGATTTAGCAATTTCTCAAGAAGAAGAATATCTCCCTCCTGATCAATCTCAGTGTTATCAATTCCCGCTGGAACTGAATCACTTCTGAGAAAAGCCTCGACCTCTTCCAAAATGAAATCACTTCCCTCAAACAGAGTGAGAGAAGGGGAAGAGTCAGAAATGATAGGTTGAGATGATGGAGTGGGATCCCCACTCACAGAATTATGAGAATAACCAAGAAATTCTTGAGAGTACTCCTCTGAAGCAATGTCTATTATGTCTATTTGGTTAACCGCTTCAGAATCATAATTTGAGGATTACCTCAAGGTTTGATCGAGGTTAAAGGTAACAGCTTCATTACCCACACGCAAGGTGATTTCTTGCTCAAATACATCGATAAGAGCACGGCCCGTTCTAAGGAATCCTCTCCCAACAATGAGAGGAACCCTTTGATCAGCATCAAAATCAACAACCACAAAGTCAGCGGGGAGATGGAATTTTCCTACTTTCACAAACACGTCCTCGGCAATGCCAAGAGGACGAGATATCGATCGATCTGCAAGCTCTAGAGTTATGCAGGTAGGAGTAAGATCCGGAAGAGAAAGTTTCTTCCAAACTGAATAAGGCATTAGGTTGATGCTTGCACCAAGATCGGCCAAGGCATAGCAATCAACCATTCCTGGAAATACACAAGGTATTAGAAATTTTCCAGGATCTCCAAGCTTCTCAGGAAGCTTCTTTAAAAGAACTGCTGAACAGTTCTCATTCAATGGAGTTTTTGCCATTTCAAACAGTTTCTCCTTTTTGCTTAACAAGTGTTTGATTGCTGATGCAAACTTGGGCATCAGAATAATAGCATCCGCAAAGCTAATGTCAAAATGCAAATCTTGGAAGATTTGAAAGAATTTATCCATCTGGTGACTAGCCTTTTCTTGGAGTTTTTGCTCATTCAAACGTGAGGGGTAAGGAATAGAGGAGGTAGAAGGTTTGGATTTAGGGGTCTCAACTGGGATATCATGGGGTTCAAAAACAACTCTTGGTTTTGGTTTGGGTTTCGGGACAACATGTGGTGGGACGTCTTGGGTACCTCCATTATGAGTAGGAAGTACTTCGTCCTTATTTACCTCAGTTTTATTTTCTACTACCTTAGGAGAAGGAGAAGAAGGGGTAGTGGGAACAGTGGGTCCGTCATATGAAACTTCGCTCATGGTTGTGATCGCCTTTGCATCGCCCCTCGAGTTTGCGATCGTGTTGCTCGGAAGTTTTCCAGAGCCCGAGGGTCGTTCATTTAAAGATTTCTAGATTTCTGAAATCTGGCTGACCAACAACCTGTTTGTCTCTTCTTGAGTTTTCATGAACTGCTTCAACAACTCATCAGATGATGATTGTGGAGCTGGGAGAATGGCTTGTGTTTGGTTGGGGAAATTTTGGACTCGGTTATTTTGATTATAACCTTGTTGTGGTTGAAAATTTCCCTGATTTGGATTACCATTTCCCTGAAAATGATTTCCCGGGATGAAATTGTTTCTGTTAAAGTTTCCTTGGTTGTGGAAACCTTGATTCTGTCCAGGATTGAAATTCCCTTGGTTTTGATAACCTTGGTTCATTCGAGGTTGGTTCTGGTTTTGATTTTGCAAATTCTGGTTTTGGTTGAAACCGGGTGGTCCCATATGTGTGTTAGCATGGTAACTTGGTTCCATTTGAGGACAGTATTGATTACCTCCCTGATTTGAAGTACCGACTAAGGCATTGGCTTCAAAAGGACTGCCGTCGGTGGCAGTACAGTTGTAGTATGCATGTGGGCCACCACAAGTGACACAAACTTCCACTTTTTTCACTTCAGCATGTGAAGGGTTTTGTGTGAAAGTGACTTTTTTTTGGTTTGAGATAACCAAAGCTTGAATAGCGTCCGTGAGTTTGTCTATCTTAGCATCGGTGCTAGAAGTACTCACGGGAGATGAAGTAGAAGGACCAGTACTCACTTGGGAGTTATATGGCTTTGTGCGTGTAGTGTGGACCTTGGACTTATTTTCAATGATCGCTAAAGCTTCTTTAGTGGTTTTGCTCAAAAAATTACCTCCCGCGGAGGAATTGAGAGAATCTTGGTCAGATTGACTCACACCATTATAGAAAGTGTCAATTTGCATTAATTCAGTGAAACCATGATGAGGACATCGACAAAGCAATTCTTTGAAACGATCCCATGCGTCACTAAACGATTCATCAAACCTTTGAGTAAATTTGATGATTTCATTTTTAAGACTTGTCGTTCTGGACGGGGGAAAAAATTCGTTTACAAATTTGGTAACTAAATCCTCCCATGTTGCTATTGAACGAGGAGGTTGTTTTTCCAGCCAAATCCGGGCTGCCCCCTCAAGAGAAAATGGGAATAGAAGAAGCTTGACTGCTTCGGAAGGGACGTTCTTGTATTTGATGGCAGATGTAATCTTGTTAAACCATCGAATATGAGCATGAGGATCATCCCTCTCAAAACCATAAAATTGACTTGAGGTTACTAGATTTAGTAACCCAGTTTTGAGCTCAAAGTATTCAGCCACAATGGCTGGGACAACAATAGCATCTCCGTAACCCTCGATGGGGTGCTTGGAAAAGCTCATTCATCGGACGGTCTTATGCCATGATAACTGAGTTTGTGGCAATAGTACGTATATCAGATACGGCTGTTGGGGCAGAACGTCTACGGCGTCTTCGAGGAATTCTGACAAGCTCACGAAAAGGGCTTGTTGACCTAGAAGAACGAGTGCGCATGCACTAGAGACGACTCTAAGAATCCTTAGAGTGACGGGAATTTAAAGATAGAAAGGGAAAATCTTTTTGGATTTTTGTTTTTATAAGAAAATATAGAAATATGGACAAAGATGATATATAACAATGAGTGATTTATTCAAACTCACAGATGCTTCAAAAGTCGTTATACGCAGCACACCTCCCCGGCAGCAGCGCCATAAATTGATTGGTGGTAAACAGTCAGAAATTATCAACCAAGTAATGGTCAACAAGTCAAACAGCCTAAACCAATACTCCGTGGAGTGTTGTGTCTCCCCGGGTCGTTAGATCCCAACGAGGCGTGAAATCTTAAATAAGACGACTTTGAGATCAGGTGAAATGAACAGGAAAAGGGTTCAAGTGATTATACTACTGAAATATAAGTGAAAATAGCTTAGATAAGCTATATCAACTAATACGTGAAATCAGATAATCACAAATTTAAAGGAACTGGAAAACGCGTACGTTTAATATTTAAACGTAAACATATGAAACAAAACGATTTTAACTAAAGTAGGAATTTGCATGCCTTAGGGGCTTCAATGCAAATTAAACAGACTTAAAATATTTACTTTATAATTACTAACTTATTTAAAAGTTAAGAAAACCTAAAAATGTAAAAAGAAATAAAAATGTACGTTTAAATTTAAATAAACGTAAACGTATGAAACAAACGTGAATTCTGTCAAATATAACTCCCACAAGTTTGAAAATTATATTTTTGGAATCCTAAATTTATTGGAAATTTAAAATTATTTTTATAACTATTTAATTAATTATTATTATTATTTAATAACTATTTTTAATTATTTAATAATACACTAATAAATAAGAAAATGTGAAATAAGCCTAGAAAAATAAAATTAAAACTTAGAAAAATCTAAAATATTATAAAACTTATTTTAAAACTAAAATTATATTTTTCACACTATTTATCTAATTATTATTAATTAATTACTAATTACTTATTAATTAACTAATTATATTGATTTAAATTATTACAATTACTAAAAAGACTTAGATAATTAAGAAGATTTTTATAAATCTAATTAACCATCACAGGAATCTAAAAAATTATAAAAAGTTGGTTTTATGTATTTTTAAACTATTTTACTAATTATTATATTAATTGTTAATTAATTACTAATTAAACTAATTATATTCTAAAAATTAGAAAATGAATAGTAGAAATTCTAGAAAAATTCCTAAATTTATATTATATTATATAGAAGCTAGGAAAATTATAAAAACTAGGTTTTACTTAATAAAATCTAATTTTGCTATTTAATTTTTTAATATTAATTAATAATTAATTAAACTAATATTAATTCTAAAAATCACTAAATGACAAAGGAAAATTTTCTAAAAGTACTTTAATATAAAAGAAAAGTAATAAAAATATAAAAAGGCAAGAGTGCTTATAAATAAGCTGAAAAGAAAATTAAAAAGTTAAATTAAGTTAAATAGAAACTATCACTTATAATTAAATTGGCTTTCTCTGTTTTTTCTTTTTCAAAACTATTTAAGTACTTAAAATATGAAACTTTTGTAAAAACAACTAGTTTGGAACTCAAAAATAAGCACTTTGAGTGCTTATTAGCTTGACAGTTGACTTTGTTTGACCAAACCAAGAAATAAGCTCAAATGAGCTTAAGTGGGGTCCACAAGGGTGGATTCTGGTTCAAATTAGTTGGTTGGACTTGATTAAGCAGGAATCTACCAGATAAGCTCACAGGATAAGCCCATAAGCAATATTTAAGCACTTGATTTCTTATTGAACACAGAAAAATGGGACAGAGATTATGGGAGAATTAAGGTGGGTCCTAGGGAGCTTAAGCTTAATAGCTTGCTCAAAAATGGTAAATGGCCAGGAGGGGGGTTGAAAGAACCCAATTGGGGCCTGTGGGACCCACAGTGGTGCCAGAAACAACCACCAAAGGCGGTGGTGGTGGTGAACTGATCTGTGCACAGGGGAGCTTCTTCCCCTGCAAGTGACTTTGAGGCAGTGTAGATTGCACACAAAAATTCACAAACAATATGGAGAGTGGGATCTTAAATTTCAGCTGAGAGACTACAATCCCTGAAAAGCTCACGTCCTAAAACCTATCACAAAATTCCCTAAAATTCTTGCAACTTTTGGAAAATCTGAGGTGTGCAATTTTGACTTTTGTGAGTAAACTTGGAATTTTGACCAAGGTGAACTTTTGATTAATCCTATAAGCTAATTAAGTTACAATGAGCTATGATTAACCTGATTTAAGCTAAAGCTATACTTTTTGAACTAAATTGGAGGTTTGTGGACTTCAATTCCCTCACAGTTAACTGTGAGGGTTAATAAACTAGGATTTTGACTTTCTTGTTGAGTGACTTAAAGTTTTATGGTTGACTAGTCCTAATACAACATAAATGGACCAAAGGAAACAACAAGCAACAGGTGAAACTCCCTAATACACCCTGAGTCACCCTGATCCAAACACCCCTATAAGTTAACTAATTTTTGCTTTTCCAAAGATTTAACTGATTCAGACCAAGGCTTTTATGCAGGGTTACTTATAATGTTATATTAACTTGAAATAAGCATTAGAAAACCAACAATAACATAAAATACCTAGATATCACTTATTAGACTAGTTTGACAGTTTGATTTGATGAAAGTGAGCACAAAGAAATTTAATAAATAAGCAATACAACTTAAGCTATATTATGACTAATAGATACTAAATAAGCAATGAAAACACAAGGATAAGTAGTGATAAGTAGCTACACAGTAAAAGCTAAAAATAGAGATTTAAGCTTACAATATGTAATCCAGTGTGTAACAATGAACCAGAGACCAAAATCACTCCTAATAGCTTTCCACAAAGCTTCTAACCCATGGCCATCAAGAATATACCCTGCTCCATTGCTTTCTTCACCATTTACACTACTTTTTTATTTTTGAGTAAATTTTTAGTATTTATGAGTTTTATAAGTTCAACCTGATTTAATGGTTCTAAAAGCTTACAAAAGCTTGATTATGAACTTATATGAGCTTATGGGTCCCTAACAACAGCTAATAACAACATTACAATAACATGAGATTTTGAGGTAATTTTAAACATAAATTGAAAATAAACTTGAGATTCAAATTAAAGCTTGAAAAGAGTTTATATCAAACTGAAATCACTTAACAAAGTACTGGAAAGCTAAATTTAACACCGGAATTAAAGAAATTAACAAGTCGACATTCATAAAATTAAATAACACTAGATAGATTATTACAATGCCTCTCTTTTCTTCTTTATAGACTTTTGAGACTCCTTGTCGACCTCTGAATCTATCCCACCAATTATGAGCCCTTGATTTAGTCAGAATCATCCTAGCCGTTTAAAACACCTTTTTGGCGCCAAAATAGTCTTTGCCAGTTGTGGGTTGAGTGTGAGGATTTCAGGGGTTTAATTGGGTTTGGTTTTTTGTGGAGGTGGAGGGGAGTGGGTAGACAGCTGGGGGTGTGAGGTGGAAGCAATACCAGGGAGGTGGAAGGGTGGTTTTGGTTCAGTGAGTGAGGGAGAGGGAGAGTGAATAGTACTAGTGGGTTTGACCGGTATTTGACCCTGGGTATGGGATGGGATTTTATATTTTTGGGCTTTGGGTGGGCTGGATTAGGTGTTGGGTTTGGATTTGGTGTTTAATAATAAACATAGGGTCCGGTTTGGTTTAAGTGGTAAAAGCCCAAGGACCAATGTTTTAATTTCTGAATTCTTGAAGGGTTGAACCTGTAAATTCCCAATAAGTATCACAAGGACCAATTATGCCATTAATGAATAGTACAAGGTTTATTTTTGATATTTTTCCATTTTTCAAAACCTTAAGGACTATTTTTGACATTTTTCAAATTTGAGGGACTAAAGTTGTCATATTGTAATTTTTAACTTTAAAGGACTAGTTTTGACAACTTATGAATCCCTAAGGACCTTTAATGATTTTTAACATGTTTTAAATTACCAGGGACTAGATTTGCCAATTTATGAAAGTTAGAGGACTGAAACTGTAAATTATGTGAACTTTGATGTTTTTCATCAGTTTTCAATCCTTTTGTATTTGTAACACATAAAAACACAATTTAATGATATTTCTTGTATTATGAAGCATATCTGTATGTTTTCAGATGTTTTTGTAGCTTAAATGTGAAGGAAATGATGAGTATTTAGACACTCATCAATTATGCCTCGTTAAAACCTTACTAGATATAACCCTGTGGGACAAAATTCTAGTGAAGGAAAAAAGAGTACATAACTCCTTTATATGCTCGGGGATGTTGCCTCATTAAAAACCTTGCCGGAAAACCCTGTGGGGACAAAACCATGGTCAGGGAAAAAGAGTGCAACGTGTATCTTCTCTCCCCCTGATGATCACATCACTTATTCTCATTGAATCAGTGAAATGCACCTCAAAGTG
Organism: Artemisia argyi; assembly: GCA_030686995.1. Classification (NCBI taxonomy): domain Eukaryota; kingdom Viridiplantae; phylum Streptophyta; class Magnoliopsida; order Asterales; family Asteraceae; genus Artemisia; species Artemisia argyi. The sequence continues at coordinate 90,544,374 of CM060686.1, forward strand.
TTTTGGTAGAATTACATGAATAAATATTCTCTACATTTTGTTCACATATCCAATTTAAGGATTTTGATATATCATACATCTCATTCAAGTACATACTTGTACTTCACGTATACACAATCTAGTATGGCACATTTAAATCGATATTGTGATCATCATTTTTATAAATCAAGAGAGTCATTTCAACATCATGTGACCTCATAAACATGAGTGTCGTTTATCCATATAAAGATAGTTAGCATCTTTCTATAGTTTTCATGATGCACAGAATTTTCATTCTTAAGATGTTCAATTCGCAATAAAGACAAACTTTGTCTTTTGTTTCAAATTCAATTTCCATGCATTTAATCACCTTTACAAACTATATGAAATTTAAAACATATGCAAATCAAGATCTCATAATAAAGATTCATAGGCAAACATGGCACAATACTATACGTTTAGGTGATTATTATACATATGCCGAAAACATGATTAGTTCAATCCAATCAAATATTATTCTTGAGAACTTTTCTTATATGCTCCAACATAAAAATCACTAGCATGCTCCATGCATTTTATATGCTACAATAAAATCTCAAAATCACATGAGCTCTATTCATTAAGTTTTAGACGCATATCGATTACTTATTATATTGCCAGACTTATAAATATTATATACATTTGGATCCACCACATGAGAATATATCTCCTTATGATCATTTACATGTCTTTACGAAAGTATTGCGTGCCATTAGTTGTGCCTTATATACGAACATTTCAATACTTTAATTTCACTTTCTCATAAAGATCAATGCATATTCAATAATTTTACACATTCATGTATACGGACTTCAAGTCCCAATAACCATGTCTCTTCAAAAGAGACTTTAATCTTTCATTAGCTCTTTGCGTCTTTACTTCTTTTGGCCATTCATTTATACATCTGCACCTCTTACAGATATTTAATATCCTCACCTTTTATTTTAGCGCTATATTATTTACTTCATAATCATTATGATATATAATAGTACTATCGACGTCGATTAATTTCTTTTCGATTTCACACTTTACTAGACATTATATATCATTTACTGAGATCTCTTAGCTTTTCATGTACCCGGGGTTTTTCAATAAACTTCATGTCTAGTGTTTCTTGACTATTATGGGGTCTTATTACCTCGATTTGACCATCTTCATTTTCTTGCTCCATTTCTTTTATTCATTCGTGGACTTTACTTGGAATCGATTAATCTATCATGCTGTAGCCATGCATTAGATTTACTACCAATCATTTATTTTCATGTTGGGACATATATTATAATTGGAGCAATAATAGCGTAATATGATCTAGTCAATTTCTTTAGGTCACTAAACATGTCTGACATTTACTAGATCTGGAATGTTATTTGTCCCTTGAACTTTAAGTTCATATATATTAATGTGAGGATCAACATCGTATCATAATTCATTCCATATTCCTTGCTGCTCATTCTCTCTCTGAATGAATTATCAATTTCAACATCCCTTGTGTGCATTGTGGTGAATTTACAATGGGAAATATATGGTTGTGACCAAAACAATTCTAATAGGGAGAATTCATTATTAATTGTTGGCAAGATGCGAATTCATATATCATAACATGCCCCATAAACTAAAAGTTTTGTTCTCATAATATTATTGGCTTTACAATCAACTGAAGACGTTTTATGAACGTTTCAACAAAAGCAATTCGCGTATGAACATGGGCTACTTTTATATTCAACACTTATTCCAATAATAACCCAATATATGGAAGTATTCACCACCATTTCCAAAAATACAATTTGGAAAACCATGCTCGCATTTTATAAGCCGAGCCATTAATCATGCTAACCTTAAGTTGTGTCTTTGATGATCATTTTGACGATGCATCGTTTTTAAACGCAAAATGATCCACATGGTGGATGTATAGGCCTACATACATCCCCTTTATATTTTTTCCAAAACTTTATAGGACAAAGTCCTTACTTTAATATGGTGGTGACAGATGAACAATTAACTTCCAATGAGAACAATCAAATCTATCTTTGAAGAAACTTATCGTTCTTCTATAGATTCGCATCATCATTGACCCGGGATGGTCTAACCAGTCATGCCACTCAATAAAATAATCCTGGCTCATAAACTTTATTTATGACCACATGTGCTTAGATTGCACTTTCTATGTAAACCTCAAATAATATGGAGATTTTAATACAACATCACATTTCTCCAATCAAAATCTTATAAGCTCTTTTATGGCTTTCACATAGTCTAATATAATATTACATTACCTTATAGCAATATCAAATAATAAAACATGATTTATACCATTAAAGTATGCTATTCATCAATTAATCAAGTATCTCACAAGCAAATAAAAGCACATGATACGATAAATCAAAACATACATTCCATATCTAGAGTTAATGGCATAATATGAGTTAACTGAGTCATCATATTCTCATATATAGATATTTTCATTACTCTTATGCGACATTGTTACTCCAAAATGATTCTCATACTTATAACTATAGTTTAATGACACATTTGTCTCATTTATCGTGTCAGGCAGTAGGGAATAAAACTCGTTAATTTATGTGATCATAAACAATTAAAGTCTTATTGATGTAAAACACAAACATACTTTTTAGTGTTGAGTGGTATAATTTTCATACTATTAACCAATAGACAAAAGCCTTATTTCATTTCACATCTATATCTGTCCGTATTAGTTTATAGCCAATTGTATATATACTCCAAGTTTGGTTTTCCTTAACCGATATACAATTCATATTACTGTATGGCTATCTTGTTATACACTATTTTCCAACGTATGCTTAATAATACCGACAAGATTTTATAATATTCATCAAAATTTACTATGTTTGTGGTTAAAGGTTGTGACTAAAATTGTATAAGTTAGCGTAACACATTACATATTTGAATCACATCTTATATACCGTAAAGATCAAACTAAAGTACACTGTATGATTGTTTTAAACTTTGTTTTACTTTTAGATATAATAACATCTTAAGTGATCAAGTCAGTCAATATAATTTATTCCATAAAAACATTTAATCTTCGGTCATGCACATACTATCATATACACACACATATGATACACAATAACTATATTAACATGGAAAAGGCACATGTTCATCATTATATATCACATGAATTACAAACAGTGTGCATCATCTAATATTACAGTTTATAATTTTCAAACCTTTAAAATAAAGGCATATGGCAAATTTAATTTATATTCTGACAAGTAAATTAGTAACTCTTATCATTGTTTTTACATAGGCCATATAATTTAATTTGTGAATCATGTCTATACGTCTATTTATATGAACATGCATGGGCTTTTAGCATTTAAAGAACAAGGCATGCTCGATTCTAACTATTGTCAAAGGCATACTCCGTTAGCCTATAGCATCATTAAACAGAAACATATCTTTTTGTTTCAGTGAAGTTGCATAATTTTCTAAACACATATATACCACTAACCATCCAATAGAGGGTCTCATAATCAAATAAAACTCAAATAATAAATAATGCATGCATGTATAACCGACTTAATGACATAATTAAAGTCATGACATCTTATTTAATTATACGGATTTAATAATATTTCTTGGCAATAAGCATCAATTCAGAGTAAAAAAATATCATCATAAGTAATCTTACCTTCTCATAAATAAATAACTAAGTAACCATATAGTCGAGTTTATCTTCAACTTAAAATCTTATAACAATAGGTGATATCATTTATGTCTATTCAATGATTGTTGAAGAAACTCAAATAATACCAACTTTAATTAGCACACAAGCATATGCAAACCATATATCGCTTTAATGCATATCAATGTAAATATTAGATGGTAATTGCTATCAGACTTCAAATAAATTAACTAAAGGTAGTGGAAGATTTTGCCAATATGAGAACGTATTAGCAAAACTTGACGTCATAGTTCACTTTATAAAACAAGTAATATACCAGATAATAGAAATTAGATAGTGATTTTGGTTTGAAATTGTCCAACTAATAATCAAATAATCAAAATTGGATATCACAATAGAGTGATATAACTAACATATCGCATGCGTGGACATTCGATATCAATTAACTAATCTCAAATTTGTATATAAGCATATAACGAATAGCCATATATAAATTATACTATCTACAAGCATTAAGTATATAATAATTCTCAATTTATCAAAATTTCGACTGTGATAAGGATATACAATAAACAAAATATGAGTTCAAGCCTAAACAAAATATCACAAGTTTAATCAAATAGTGAAGGCAGATTGTAACAATCAATAATGAGCTAGATAACATATTTTGAGGGCCTCGACCACAGCCAAACACTGTGACATACTTTCTCAAAATTATTTATACGTATGCCTCAAGAAATATTTTATAAATTTTGCTTTTATGTAAGTTGCCAATACTCGTGACTTTTGAATAAACTTATCCGTCTATATATTCAAATAAATTAGATTGAATACTTTAGTGATTTTAAGGGCGTGTGAAAACGAACACATTTATACGTACATATGAGCATACGCTTAGCTTTCTATAAATCTAAACAATATGGAGTATCAGATAGCAATATAGACATGATACGTAAAATATAGACAGATAACAATATGGAGTATCTAATAATGTTTACATTATGAGATGATAACTAAAGAATGGGTCTCAAATTTAATACTAATAAACGTGATACGTAGAGTGTTGCTAGAAAACTTCAATCAAACGAAAAAACAAAATAAAACAATTCTATCAAACGGCATATGGTATCGAACCGAATCATGATTTTTCTTTTTATAACTAATTATAAGCCTAATGAGGTCTAGTATTTGATAGTTTTTATGTGTAGACAATGCAAGTTAGTAAAAATCAATACAAGACATGCATAGACTATTAGTCAGATAATAAATACTACGAACACACACAAATAGGATCAGTAGGTATGAAGGGTTAATCAAAACTAGATGAAAGCATACCGTAAATAAAAAAATAACTTTAGAGCGTGCTGATAACGTGTTGTGAACAAGAATAGAGGGATTGAAAGTAATTGATCAATTGATCATCAACTATGAGATTTACAAAGAGTATATATAGCAAACATTAGGGCAAAACCCTAATAGCTAACATGGGCCGTGGGCCTATTATGGGCTATATAGACATCCACATAGAATTATTCATAAAAAATATCAGTTATGTCCGGTTTTTGGAAGAGGCAAAAAGGTAGGAATGTCTACGAGTAAAAGAACTATATGGTTCCATTATTAGAATTAGGTTAATTCCCTTAATCGTTTATCGGTGACCAAATCAAATATATATAACTGAATACAAGATATATGCGACATAAGCTAACCGGGCTACAAGCCCATTCATAGAAAATAATATGCAGGCCTAATGTATGACGCTAATACTCCCCCGCAGTTTGAGTGGGAAGCCTTCAAACGTTAAAGCTAGAGCGAAAATCAAGAAACAACGCAGCCGGAAGGTCTTTAGTAAAAATATCGGCATACTGATATCGCGAAGATACATGAAGAACACGAACTTGTCCTGAAGCAATAAAATCACGAACAAAGTGAATGTCGATCTCAATATGTTTTGTGCGTTGATGTTGAACCGGATTGGCAGCCATATAAACATCACTAACATTATCACAATACACCAAAGTAGCAGTAAATAAAGGAGTATGAAGCTCGCGAAGCAGATTACGTATCCAAGCAGTCTCAGCAACCACATTAGCGATACCACGATATTCTGCCTCAGCACTGGAACGAGACAATGTAACTTGATGTTTTGCAAACCAAGATAACAGATTGTCACCAAGAAAAACACAATATGTTAACCTTCGAGTAACCGGGCAACCAGCCCTGTCAGCATCTGTATAGGCAGTAAGCTGAGTAGTGGATGAGACATGAAGCTGAAGACCATAATCAATAGTACCACGAACATAGCAGAGAATAAGCTTCAAAGCTATAAAATACGGATCACGAAGGTCATACATATAAAGACAAACCTGCTGAACATTATAAGATAAATCCGGTAGTGTAAAAGTAAGATACTGAAGCGCACCAGCAAGACTACAATATAAAGTAGGGCCAGAAACTGGATCGCCATCTGAACCAAGCTTGGACTCAGTATCAACAGGGGTCCTGTACAGGTTACATTTCTGCATATGAGCTCGTAGGGGTGGCAATTTCTGACCCGACACGAAACCCGACCTGAAACCGACACGAAAATTAACAGGTTCGGGTTGAGCTAAATAGATTTTGGGTCAGGTTTGGGTCAACATATCCAACCCGTTTATTAAACAGGTCAGGTTCGGGTTGGGAATAAAATAAATGGGTCGACCCGCCAACCCGTTTAATATTTTTTTTCTTAATTAAAAATTATTTATATTTAATTATACGAGTTAAATGGGTTAAACGGGCCGATCCACTAACCCATTTAACTCGTGTAATGTGCTAACTTTTGTATATAAAACAGGTTAAATGAGTCAACCCGAAACCCGTTTAACATATTCAACCCATGTAACCTATTTAACCCGTCAACCCAAGTATATATACGGGTTAAATGGGTCAGGTTCGGGTTATGTATAAACAGGTTAGGGTTGACGTAGCTGACCTGATGATTTAAATGGGTCAGGTTCGGGTTGGGGTTTTCTGACCCGCCAACCTGACAACCCGAACCCGCTAACCCGAACCCGACCCGAATTGCCACCCCTATGAGCTCGCTCAAGAATTTCCTCTGCAAATTTCGACTGAGACAAAAACATGCCCGAAGCCAATCGCTGAGCAGATACACCAAGGAAATAATTGAGAGATCCAAGATCATTCATAGCAAACTCACTGTGAAGCAATGCAATAATACGTTGAAGAAGAGCTGCAGAAGAAGTTGTGAGAATAATGTCATCCAATATAATAATAGATAAGCAATATCTGAACCGCGATTAAAAACAAATAGTGACATATCAGATTTGATGTGATGAAAACCAATCCGTGTAGCAAAACTAGCAAAACGTTGATACCATGCATGGGGCCTGTTTAAGCCCATATAATGATCGCTGCAGATGATAAACATAATCAGGGTGATGAGAATCAACAAACCCAGGTGACTGATGAGTATATATTGTCTCACGTAAATTACCATGAAGAAATGTGTTCTTCACGTCAAGCTGATGAATAGGCCAATCACGGGATACCGCAAGATTCAAAACGGTTCGAATAGTAGCCGATTTAACCACCGGACTGCAAGTCTCATCACAGTCAATCCCCTGTTGTTGACTGCGTCCATTGGCAACGAGCCGAGCTTTGTACCTGCTTATTGAACCATCTGCATTGTACTTATGCTTTAAATGCCACATTGAACGAACAATATAAAAGTTAGTTGAACGGGGCACAAGAACCCACGTTTCGTTAGAAATCAAAGCATTGTATTCGTCTACCGTAGCCTTTTGCCAATTTGGGTCACTAAGGGCGTGTTTGTGAGAACGAGGAAGAGGGGAAGTGGTAGTGACATGACAGTTCATACGCTCAAGGGGTTTAGATATGCTAGTGATGCGTGGATTGCGCCCTCGCAAAAGTTTTTACCTCTCAAGGGATCTCCAGAGGCTTGCAATCCCCACCAGACAATGTACCTGACCGATGTAGTATAGTGTAGTGGCAAGTACCGAGGGATTGATCGTTCTCTCGGAGAATAGAGTCGTTAGGATCAAAACTTAATTAAACTAGGTCTAGAGGCGAGGGATGATTCTTTTTGTATTTTTATATTTTATGGGAAGCAAGTAAAAATCTCGGGTATTAGAAGAGCGGACGGAATTAGTTGCTAGTCAACTAACCCAATTAACTACAAATCCAATGAAAATAAAATAACAAGAAAGTAAATGTTGAGAAAAACAATAATGAGAGAAACGTGTTAGATTTCACTACTCCCTAGCTATCTTTCATTAATTGAATAGTTTGTTACAATTGCGTGGATGACGAGTTATATTTCTTAATACCATTCGTGGGGCCGTGTACGATCTTCCCCAACTCTATAAGTTTCTACCTCTTCCTTTGTCGAGCCGACAACTAGCTCCTAACATGGCCTCCTTAGTAGTCACTCATGCATTAAATAGAACCATTAAAATCGTAGTACACATCCGATTCATGTTTCTTAAGACGTTCAAGCATGTTACCAATTGGAAGTCTGCCAGTTTTCTTAAACCTAACATCGAATTCATTCATCCAATACAATTAATAACAAACAATCAATAGCTAGGTTTCATTACGTCTAAGCAAACACAAACAAACCTAGCCTAGTATGTTAAAGTAAAGACAAGCATAAGATAGAATCAAACAACAAATAGACATATTGAATGATTATTGGAAGATTTATCTTTATTGAAACATGGATGAAAGAAGGGTTTGAAACCCCTACAATATGATGAAAATTCGACCTTGGGTTTGTGGTAAAGTTCCTTCAAAAGTTCTCTCTTTAATGAATGAAATTTAGAAAACTATATATAGAGTATACACGTCTGACGACGTCACGTTATAATCCTGACGCCGTCAACTTGCCGCCAATACTCTTCACGGATTGTCTAGATCCAGATCTGACGCCGTCACTTATGAATCTTCTCTTGGCCATCATGTGTAATTTTGCTCTTGACGGCCTTGGCTTCCCAAAGCATGATGCCATCACTCTTTAACTCCCAAAAACATTCTAGCGCGTCTCATGTAACTTTTTATCCACCTCTTTGCCAATACGTGATGCCGTCACATGCAAAGCGTGACACCGTCAAGTACTATTTTCAGCTTGATTTGGAGACTTTGCCGTTTTCTTCACTTTTCACTCCAAAAATGTCCACAATGCTTCCTTTTCCAGATTTCTTCTCGAAAGTACCTAAAATGACAAAAGGAACGATTTGAGGCAATATTTGATCAAATTATCACGACTTGGGGCTTAAATGACCCCCTAAAAGTGTAACACTTTTCGCCTCATCAAATACTCTTACACTTGAGATTTGCTTGTCCTCAAGCAAATGCGCTTTTATTCTAATCAAAATACAAGCTAGGGGTCATTTAACACTAATATAAAAGTAATTGCAACAAATAATCGTTCCACTTCAACCAAAACAAGCACGGAAATTATACACTAGCACCTCACAAATAGTGTTTAGATACTCACATCTCTCAGGTGTAATAAAAGTACATATATCACAAATGAAAATAGAAAATATCTCTCACTACCTGTCATAGCACATAGATTACCATAGGCTTGGGAAAGGATCAAACCTCCACCACTTGGCATAAGCACCTAGGATAAACTATCAAAGAGGTCTTTTAAAGGGTTATAACGTGAGGTGTAGGGATATGATAAACACGGTTTTATTGGATAAAGACAATCTTTACTGGTGGCAAGTTAATCATCTTGGTCAATTACATGTACAATGTAGCGTTGCTAAGCCAAGACTCGACTCGACTTAAGCTAATCATAAACTAACAAAAATATAAAATAAACATAAATGGAAACGGGATGGTAGTCCGATGTTTTTTCTCTTTTTCTTTTTCTATTATTTTTTTCTTTTTCTTGATTTTTTCGATTTTTTTCATACACTCTTGCCCTACCATCCAAAATAATACATCGTAGGGAATTTGCATTCCTCTTACAATTGAACTTTTACATACTTTACAATCAACTATTCTAATGATTCAAATTAAGATACTCAAAACACTTGGAGTATTTTTTAAATATTAACGCACATATGGGGGTAATAATTGACATCTTCCCCAATACTCCATAACAATAGTACTTTACCCATGAGTCCCAATCATCCCAACACAATATGTACAAGATATGACTCGACTTAGCAACCATGTAATCAATTAGACAATTAACTAAAGGTTTAAACATAAATAATGCACTAAAGATGAGTGCATACAAGGAAGGCTAAGGCGATTTGGGTGTACATTTGGGGTGGATTGTAAACAAATTCTTCCTTAAAGTAAAATGCTTAAAGTTAGAAAAGAAAAAGATAGGCTCGGAGGGGTGTACTAGGGGTATCGTGTACTAAAAATGAGTACATCACAAAGGTGTGGAAAAATTAATTGACTTTATTAGTCAAGTGTATTGACTTCATTTGTCAAGTAATTATGATACGGGTTTAAACACAAGGGTGATCCTAATGCCTCTTATTACGTACTAAATCCTACTACACGAATGTAGTCTCACTAGCTGTCTTGAGATGCATCGCTATCACAAGTTCAAGAATTTAAGTACTACCGGTACACTCATAAGCATCTTTTCCTAACAAATCTAGGGGCGAACCTCACATATTTGGGGTGGAAAATTTTGAGTGGTATGGTTTTTCGTGCTAGTCATACAACTCCTATCAATGAGACGCTCATTATGGCTAAAGCTTCACTCCTATATGTTGTAAAAAAAAATTAAATTTGACGCTAAAATTAACCTAACAAGTGTTTCTCTTAGTTTTATTACACACCTACTATTGAACAAACAAAATCAAGTGCAATTGCATTCTCCAAGGTATCATCATTTACCCTCCCCTTACACTTAGGCTGAACATTGTCCCCAATGTTCTATAAAAAGGATGTAAAAGTAACGAAGGTAAAAGAATGAAACAAATACTCCCCTGATTCGCTCGGTGTGGATAATGTGATAACATGGTTAGATCCTCTTCCAAGAAAATGAACGTTGAAAGCTTCCCTCCAGAAATATAAATCATCTTCTTGTCCAATATAACCTGTTACACCTGAGAAAACAATCATAGCAAACCTCGCGTAAAATCGGCGGCAAACTCTATATATACTAAAATCCTATAAAGCAAATTAAGATATAATGCTTGTGGAATAAATGTTTGCAGATTTGCTGGAGTTTATGAAACTAAAGATTTAACAAAAACTCTAAGATTCTGGCAGAAAAACAAAACTTGCAAAATTTCCAGAATTTTACACCTGACGCCATCAAGTTATAACCCTGACGCCGTCAGAAGTGACCTGCAGAAATTTCATGTCAAGTTTCCGGAAAATTTATGGAAAAACCTATGCCTTAATTCCTGGAAATCCTGTAGAACATCATTATGACTCGATACAAGCATTTGACTCACACAAATACTAATATGCATGTTCGTTTAATATCGTTGTGATTCATGTTCAATCTCATTCTCAGAAACAAATTTAGATTTCCCTTACACTTATCTTTTGCAAAATACTTTTATATGTAGTCAAGACGAAGTTAAAAACAAGATAAAGCATTTTCACATTTTATTTTGAAATATGAGCCACAAACAATAAAAATAAAACATGCATACGGAAACAAATAAAATCAAATAAACAAACAACCAATCAAATAAAGCATGGGTTGCCTCCCAAGAAGCATTTTTCTTTATTTACAAGTCTTGTAGCTAGACTCAAAGTCATGCCCTACCGTGTATCGCTTATGCTCACATATCCAAGTGTGAGCCATCTAATTGTTGCCTCATCTCTCTTATAGTCATCACTTAGCTCTAAACATCCGCGATAATACCTTTTATTCTTTTCATGAGGATATTTAAGCCATTTTCTTTTATCATTCTCACTTAGCATATCGAGAGGTGGAAACCTATTACATTTCTAAATAGAAAAATCCTTGAACCTAGGGTGTGCACGGGCCTTTGGTAAACAAAATCTTCATCCCCGTCTGAGAATGTAATTAACCCTTCCATAAGCTTTTCATCTAATTTTGTTATCCTTTTGAAGGGCTTCCCAAACACAACTTGGGTTAAGTTACTATCAACAAACTCTACTAGATTCTCCATAACCATGAATTCAACTAAATAGACGAAGCTTCCTACAAACACATGCAACTTCTTTGCCCTAGTAACAATATTATCTCCTTTGTACTCATTTACCATAATTTTATTGTATTCAGTACGCGAGATTATGTTCATTGGTAATGATGAGTTAAGGTAAGCATCAAAGCTCCTAAGAGGGTTGACAAACCTAGGGTCAACAAACCTAAGAGGGTTCATCTCATCTTCCATCCTATCCTCATTAATTAAATCACCATCATCTAGGTCCTCATCGGAGTCCGAATAGTAAAAAGGGCTAGCCCTATGGTCATTATCATGGTCAGACTCCTCCATCTCAGAATTATTGCCAAAGTGGTGGTCAGGCGAGAGGTTAGGTGGGTTCTCATTTTTCACTAAAGAGATTGGGATGGGTGGTTGGAAAATCCTACGACGAAAAACACGAACAACAGAAATCAAACGATAAATGCTATTGTTATCCATCGAGAGAGTTTACGAACAAGGGAAACAAAGAAAAAAGATAGACTAAAGAAAACCTATAAAAATAAAATAAAAATCTCACTAGAAAGGAATCTAAGTAAGTAGACCTAATAAAAAGAAATTTCAACTCAAGCAATAACTATTTCCCGGCAGCGGCGCCAAAAACTTGATGCGTGGGATTGGGCCCTCGCAAAAGGTTTTACCTCTCAAGGGATCTCAAGAAGCTTGCAATCCCCACCAGGCAGTGTACCTGACCGATGTAGTATAGTGTAGTGGCAAGTACCGGGGGATTGATCGTTCTCTCGGGGAATAGTGTTGTTAGGATCAAAACTTAATTAAACTAGGTCTAGAGGTGAGGGACGATTCTTTTTGTATTTTTATATTTTATGGGAAGCAAGTAAAAATCTTGGGAATTGGAAGAGTGGGCGGAATTAGTTGCTAGTCAACTAACCCAATTAACTACAAATGCAATGAAAATAAAATAACAAGAAAGTAAATGTTGAGAAAAACAATAATGAGAGAAATGTGTTTACTTAGATTTCACTACTCCCTAACTATCTTTCATTTGTTACAATTGCGTGGATGACGGGTTATATTTCTTAATACCATTCGTGGGGCCGTGTACGATCTTCCCCAACTCTATAAGTTTCTACCTCTACCTATGACGAGCTGACAACTAGCTCCTAACATGGCCTCCTTAGTAGTCACTCATGCATTAAATACAACCATTAAATTCGTAGTACACATCCGATCCATGTTTCTTAAGACGTTCAAGCATGTTACCAATTGGAAGTCTGCTAGTTTTCTTAAGCCTAACATCGAATTTATTCATCCAATACAATTAATAACAAACAATCAAACAACAATCAATAACTAGGTTTCATTACATCTAAGCAAACACAAACAAACCTAGCCTAGCATGTTAAAGTAAAGACAAGCATAAGATAAAATCAAACAACACATAGAAATATTGAATGATTATTGGAAGATTTATCTTTATTGAAACATGGATGAAAGAAAGGTTTGAAACCCCTACAATATGATGAAAATTCGAGCTAGGATTTGTGGTAAAGTTCCTCCAAAAGTTATCTCTTTAATGAATGAAAATTAGAAACCTATATATAGAGAATACACGTCTGAAGGCGTCACGTTATAATCATGACGCCGTCAACTTGCAGCCAATACTCTTCACGGATTGTCTAGATCCAGATCTGACGCCGTCACATATAAATCTTCTCTTGGCCATCACGTGTAATTTTGCTCTTGACGGCCTTGGCTTCCCAAAGCATGACGCCGTCACTCTTTAACTCCTAAAAACATTCTGGCGCATCTCGTGTAACTTTTTATCCACCTCTTTGCCAATACCTGACGCCGTCACATGCAAAGTGTGACGCCGACTTTGCCGTTTTCTTCACTTTTCGCTCCAATAACGTCCACAATGCTTCCTTTTCCAGATTTCTTCTCGAAAGTACCTAAAATGACAAAAGGAACAATTTGAGGCAATATTTGATCAAATAATCACGACTTAGGGCTTAGACGGTAAGGTGACTTGCGGAGTTGAGTGGTTTTGATGTGATGGTTGAGGTGTTAGTGTGGACTGGGCTGAATTAGGTGGAGGGGTGGGCGGTGATTGTTCACCATTAGTTGGTTGGGTATTTGTTTGTTGTGGGATAGTGTGTTGGATTTCAATGTGCTGCATGTGGGAATGAGTAGTGGAGTTATAAGGGTGAGGGGTCTGAGGAGGCGGGGTGGCTGGTATTAAATTAGTGAACAAAAAAAAATCATAATTAGGCGGTGTAGATGGTGTCATGGACCCAAAAGGAAACACCTCCTCATCAAAATGACATGTCGGGAAATAATAATTTTGTTGGTGGACAAGTCAAGGCATCGATATCCACGATGCAAGGTCGGATATCCAAGAAATATACATGCGGTTGATCGAGGCTGAATCTTATGATCAAAATACACATGAGCTGCCAAAGACACGCAAGTGGTCATAGGTAGGTTGTTTATCATAATGCTTGGTAAATGGTATTTCATTATTAATAGTGGTGGAGGGAAGGATATTTAACAAATGAGCTGCCATGTTAAGTGCTTCGACCCAGTATGAGGGAGGTATGTGGGCTTGAAAAGGTAGTGTACGGATCATGTTATTGAGGGTACGTAACATACGTTCGGATTTCCCATTTTGTTGGGAAGTCTTGAGACAAGAAAACCGAAACTGTATGCCATGTTGGTGAAAAAGGTTGTGGAAGCGTGTATTGTCATACTCACCCCCATGGTTACATTGCAAAGCCTTTATAACAACATTAAATTGTTGGTTCACATAAGCACGAAAAGTCACAAAGGTGTCAAACAAATCAGACGTGTGCAACAAATGATTTACCCAAACATAATGTAACACCCCAACCTGATAAGGGTAGAAGTACTACATTATGGTGACATATCAAAGCAAACACAAGCATACATCTTAAGTAATACAAATGAATCTCAAAGGTTACAAAGGAAAATCTGAAATACAAGGTTACAAAGGAACAACAATAAAATACTAAGTCATCAAATGTAAACACTTCTATGCATCTCTAATCCAGAATATAGCTATCAAAGTGAAGTCCACTAAGCTCTTAAGCACTCTTCACTCATAACCCAGCATCCTTCTAAAACATGCCGCGGGAAAAGAAATGTGGCTGAGCTTAAAAAGCTCAGTGAACAGATATAACAACAAAGTAATATGAAACAGAAAAGAGATAACAGAAATATATGTTGCATTTGGGTAATATCAAAAGGTATAAACAAAGGTAAGAGAAGTAAAGGGTAAAGTAAGGTAAGGTTAGGTCAAATAAGGCTTGGTCAGGTAAGGTTTGGTCAGTCATCTACCAACGAGCCCAGAACAGAAATATCATGTCATATTCTTCAAACATATCCTGCAGCATAATAGTGCCCATGGAGTAGCTAGCTCCCAGAAATGTGAAGGACGCATATTGCACATACGCCACATTCACCAGACCAGATAATAATATAATATATGACAGATAACAGAACAGATCTAGGATGCATCCATACGCCCCCACAGAAATAAGATTGGACATAATAAATCATATCATAAAGTGCGCATATCATATAACAGAAAGGGACGTAGCAGAACATCACTCTACTGCCCTAGATTCATGCCATAGGTGCATCTATGACACGGCCATGTTACCTTCATGGCTAGGGAAATGGCTCGGGTATCTAACTGGGTAGGTCAAAACAGAATGTCAGAGTCTAAGGTCATCATAACAGAATCAGAGTCAAAGGTCCATAATCAAAATCAGAATCAGAAGGTCATCAATATAGGGTGCATAGCAAAAGTCCAAGTCAAAGGTTCACAAATGGCAAAGGTTCATAAGCAGAGTTCAAATTAGAGGTTCATACCATAAGGTTCATATCAAAGGTTCAGAATATCATAAGTCATATCAATGGTTCAGAATATCCAAGGTTCATTACAAAAGATTCATTATCAAGTTTCATAAGTTCATAATAAAATGTGAAAGAGTTAAGAGAAAACAGATTTAAAAACTTTACAAATCATTTATCCAATTCTATCACAAAGATATCCCTTTTTAATACATTCATCATAAAAGCCAATTAAACCTTCATTTAAAACTGGTTCCGTATCAAAATCATAGAGTGTCATTTCAAAACAGTTTCATTCCATAACATCAAGTTATATTTTCAAAAGGTTTTCATATCAAATTATCATAACAGATGAACCAAATATATCAGATGTAAAAAGGTCAGAAGTCATAGTAGTGTCAAAAGAAACGGATCACGAGTCATGAGAAACCTTACTGAAAGGTTAGAATATTTGTACCTTACACCGCAAGTGCAAACACATCATAAAGATCGAAAGTTACTTCCTTCTTCAGCGAATCTACACAGATTAATAATCATCTTATTATTAATACTTATTTTAAATCAGATTACACATTTAGTCGGCTTTCCATTTTTAGTATCTTGCCAAATGTAGTAACTCTCTATTTTTAGCAGGATTCCCGAATTAGTAATTTAGTACTTTAAGGTTATAATTGATAATTAAATATATTGAATGTTTAGAATGACCAATACACTGGTTTAGGGTTAAATATGTCAATTTAGTAAAATTTAGGGTTGTAAATATAATTTATCAGAAAAAAATGTCAAATAATTAATTGTAGAGTTTATATAAAAAATATATCAAAATGACCATTTTATAACTCCGTTGTTTTATAATTTATAAAAACGTACTCTCGACATTAAAATTTAGACCGCAACGACCAAAGCATTATTATCACATGCATGACCATAACTTATATAATCTCCAAATTTCGTATATTAATAATATGTATTACTCCTATCTTCGATCCTATGTACTATTAAATTATACTTTGACTTTTATATGCTCATGGAAATCATACTATAACATATCATCTTGATGTATCTTAAAGGATTGTGCATGATTTATGAACTCATTATTTTATAGCCGAAAATACAAACCGATATGCATCTACCTTCCATACGGTTCACTTATGATTTATACATATTCGAATCGCAATGTAATCTGTTATAGTTTCTTTTATATATAACCGATTCACATAAGGCTTTCCCAAGGTTTGTCGAGACAATAACAGGAACAAAACAACATGCGAACAACAAGATTTTTAGTTGTTTTACTTAGGGTCTTGGCTCACGATTTCATGCGACTTTATAACATGCAAGACAGGCCGATCATACATATTGTTGTGTATTCGATATTTTATGTAGTTTCATGATTTCATGCAAGGTTCTATTAGCCGATTATAAACACGCAAAGCAACCCTTCCACGGGTCATAAGACGCGGCAAGAAAAGAAAACATGAAAGATGAATTGAAACAGGTTGGAGTTTTACTCTCGTAGCATGTAACAGGAAAGAAGCAAAGACAACAACGATCGAATACCACCACCGCTAGAAACGAGCAGAAGTGACCCCTCAATCAGCAATGAAAACCAATGACTGAAAATATAGACCCTCGTCTCGCCTTATTCGAATAGCAAAATATACCCACGTCCAAGCCCTATATCGAAATAGCAAAGACCCACGATCAACCAAGCCATCTTTGTTTCCCTTCTTGGTCTCGAACAGAACAGAACCCACACAAAAATATGTATGCCGCTCTTTGTGTTTTAGGGTTAGGGTTTAGAACCTTTTTGTGAAGCGTAAAGTGTGAAAGAAAATTACACTGAGTCCCTTTTTATTTTTTATTTTTTTTTCTGTCGTGGGTCTTGGTTGGGCCATAAGGCCGAGTTGGTGTAGCTCGCAATTTGGGTCAAGGCCAAGGAAAGTTTTATGGGCTCAATTTAGTTATTAATCCTTGGGTTGTTATTAGTTTGCATGCAAAAGAGAATGGCCCAACAATAGAGTTCGTGTCGCATTATATTTTCTCGAGTTTTATTTTCGGTTACAACTATATTTTGGAGTCCAAATATATTCAAAGATTTCTAATAGGATGTTTCGTTAAAATTTTTATGGACTTTTGGATAATTCGTTAAATTATATTCGCGTTTTTAATTACTCGTATCGTTACTTAGAAAAATTCAAATTATACGTAAAATTAAGATTACGAAATTTAGGGTTTTACACATAATGAGAATAGTGATCCAAAAAAATAGCATAATACTTAAATCCACTCACTCGGAAGAGGGGATGTCCACAAATCTGAGTGACTTTGTTAGGATTAAGAAAAAGGTTCGGTCACCCCATGTATTTACGTACTTAGCATAGCTCTTAGTTTTGTATATATTAGATTAGATATAGTCTCACCGTGGAGGAAGGACGAGTCTTTACCCACTGTATACCTGATCCACAGCCCGCAGGAGGGCGTATACTGTAAGTATATATAAACCCCTTTCATCTCATTGGAAGGGTTGGTTGATTTCATAATAACACACATACTAAGGTGTTTTTCTCTCTCAAGAAATCCTCCCATCTCTCTTTTTCTCTCTCTAAACTCTCCACCATGTTTACCTTCATCTTCCACAATCCAAGACCACCCGAACCACATGAATCAACATATATTACAATCCTACA
This sequence comes from Artemisia argyi, assembly GCA_030686995.1. NCBI lineage: Eukaryota > Viridiplantae > Streptophyta > Magnoliopsida > Asterales > Asteraceae > Artemisia > Artemisia argyi. Next base: position 90,562,763 of record CM060686.1, read on the forward strand.
ATTGGTATCAGAGAAAGGTTGTGTTATTTCGTTGATTAATGGTGGTTCGTATATTTGTTTGGGCTGTTTTTACCTATTTTTGAGCACGTGGAAATTTCTTTTTGGTTAACAGTTTATGCAAAGCACTTGGAAAATTCTTTTTGGTCAATAGTTTATGCAAGGTGTCTTGTATTAAACTATGGTTAAAAGGTCATGTGGTGTTACATTGTTTTATAACACAATTTTTTTTGTGCTTTCTTTTTAGTCCAAGTTAACTGTTTTTGTGTTTACTCATACATCCATGACTGCTTTTATTTTTGTTGTTCCTTTTCCGTGTAACTTGTGGTCAAGTAGGTACCTGAATATGGTCAGAACAAAGTTGTCAAAATAGGCTGGTTTCTTGGTTGCGAGTAGTGACTGTTTCTTGGTAGCGATTAGCACAAAAGGACATTCACGAGACAGTGACAATTCTTGTCTGGTTGTGTTAACGGTTAGCTCCAAAGTTAGCGGTTAGCTCAGGTTAGCGGTTATCTCATGTTAGCGGTTAGCTCATGGTAGTGGTTAGACAGTTAGCGGTTAGCTAAAGTTAGTGGTTAGCAAAAGTTAGCGGCTAGCTGTTAGCATACATGATACATAATAGAAAAATAAAAGAAAATGACGATGAAGACTGAGTTGACCCAAAGCAAATTACCAATGACTTATTTGTAACCTCAGATTTATATCACCATCACCAGTCCATAGTTTATAAATGAAAATAAAATGAAATCGAAGATCAGTATAACCTCATCTTGTCCAAACCCAACAATTACAAATCCATCAATCTAAACCTAGAATCATCCTCCATCACAAAAGAATAGAGAATTACAAAATGATCTCAGTTAACTTATTTCATGTTACTCAAAGGACATATCAAGATCTTTAAAGATCATACACATGAAAGTCCTAACCATCATCGATCTATCGAGTAACTTAATTGTTTATATACGAAACTCAAAAAGACAAGAGTTGCAACAACGTTGTTGTACCCTTTCTTTGTTTCGACATGACATCACAAGAACAACAACATTACAACACAAATCATATAAATCCTACCTGAGACCCTTTTCAAAGGCCTTGAATTTGTCATATCTTATATCTTTAGTGGGTTTAATGATTCAAACATATGTTGGTGAAGTCGTTTTTGTGATTCTGTTTGCTAAAGTGAAAGAAAGAGATAAGGTTAACTCCTTTATTTTTCGGATTGAAAGTGATGATATGAGATCATTTTTATGCGTTATTTTTTTTTCTCTGTTTGGATGAGAGAAAATATGGGGGCGGATGTTAGTAGTAGTTAGGGTTAGCAATTGATAAGATTTTTTTTGGTTAAGATATGTTAGGCAACCATATAATGAAAGAAAGTGTTTCAAGTGTGGAGATCCTAATCATCTTATTGGAGAATGTCCGAAATTGTCAAGAAGTCAAAACCACAAGGCCTTTGTAGGAGAATCATGTAGCGATAGTGACAATGATGAAAAAGAGACAACAAGAGAAGAAAAGTGTCTCATGGCAAAGGCATCCAATGAGGTACGTTTCGAAACCAAATACTATAGTGATAAAAACCTATCTTTAGATGAAAAAGACCTAGATAATGAATATAGTAGGTTATACAAAGTCATGGCTAAAAATAAATCACTAAAACATATTAATAATCAATTAGAAAATGAGGTACTTGAAATAAAAATCAAACTACAACATTTAGAAAAAGGAAAAGAAGTTTTTATAGAATGTGAAACATGTATAGAGGTCATAAATGAAAACGAAAAACTTAAAGATAAAATTTCCAAACTTGACAAAGTTGAAAATAGTAGTAACTCACTTAAGAAAATAATAAGTGTTCAAGGAACTTCGATAAATAAAACCGGCGTAGGATTCAACTCAACTAATGTTTCAACTAGTGAAAATAAAAATGTAAAGTTTGAATTAAACTTAGTAAACAAAAACTTTTAGATTCAAAACCTAAGTATATACCTGTAAAAGATAGAAAAATACCTATTGCGAGTGATGAAGAAGTAAAAAGTTTTTATAAACCATCACTAAAAGCCAAAACCGGATTTTCTAAACCAAAATTAAGATCTAAAACTCCACCTCCAAATAGACCAAATAATCCTCATCCTCGGTCTAAAACACCTCAACCTAGAAGAAATCAAGGTAGGCAAAACCTTTCTAATAACAGTCACCCAATGTGGATTTATCCACATCAACCAAGCTTTAGCCCATGGGGAATATTTTCACCATACATGCATCCTAGTCAATTGCAAACCATGTTTGGTTCAAACAACTTTGGACCAATGAGACCATGGGAACCAAGTGGCTAAGTTGTCACTTTTCGAAACTATTGGAATCTCATCTACAAATGGCTTCTATAAGTCAACATGGCAACTTGAAGTTTTTTTGAAGAAAATTTATTGAAGACTAAAAGGTACGCATTTCTTTTAAGTTTATCGTTAAAATTTATATTCTTAGATTAATAACTAGTTAGAATAATGCTTAGTTATATAGCTAGTAATACTTACTTGCTCACATATTATGAACCCCTCTTAGTTGGCTTTCCTAGGATTTAAATTAAAATTGTTCGTTGTCAAACAACATAGAAAATGGAAATCTTCTATGTCCACTAGTAGAAAACTCATGGTGATGAAGTGGGATGAGTTAAGTGGATTAATCGTTAATATAGAAGTAAGACTAGATCCCTCGCGTAAGAAAACTATGGAAGAAACAGGCTCTCGAAGACTATGGCATTAGGTTAGAAAATATTCCTATTATGTGCAATAACAAAGGTGCTATAGATTTAAGTAAGAATCATGTTCAACACTCTAGGACTAAACATATAGAAATACGCCATCACTTTCTTAGGGACATTATACAACAAGAAAATATAACAATAGAGAAGGTAGATTCGGAAGGTAACATTGCCGATATAGTCACTAAGCCTCTTAAGGGTGATTTACTTAACCACTTACGTTTAGGATTAGGAATGATGGAGCAAATTGATTAAATTATTGGAATACTTAATATCTTCTGAAAAATTTTCTTTGTTAGATGGGCGGACCCCTTAATTTATAAGGGTGGCCCCCTTAAAATTAAGGGGACCGGCCTCACTTTAAGGGGGCCGGCCATCTGAGCATAAAATTTTAAGTTTTCTTTCTTCTCAAATCTGAGTCTAGGATTCTATTTTGCACAAAATCAAGAATTGAGATATTTTGTTTTGCATAAATATATTCTCAAAGAAAACCTCAATTCATTTTCAAATTATTCTCACGTTTAGGAAAACTCATTGTTGAATAATGATAAAAATGTTTTTCTTAAATCATGCGTAATAGTCTCACTCTCGTTATCTATATGTATGTAATCCAATATATACTTATATATGACACTTAGAAGTGGGCAATGATAAATCAAGGAGATCAAAAATTATTTCTTAGGAAAATTTATTTTCTCTTCATAGAAGTCGAAACAATCTTAACTCAACATTTGTTTCATATAGGCACACACTAGAACAAAATCAAGAATTACAAAATCACATTTGTTCCATCACTAGTTTCTCACTAACTAGTTGCCTTACACTAAGATAGGAGTTTTAGGTTGAATGATTTACTAAATTGCTTATTTGTCTTATTGGTTATGCATGCATGCTTAGTTATGACTATTTTATGTGCTTACTTGCTTGCCTATATACTTTTCATGCATATTTCATTAAGATAATACTTGCCTTGTTGCCTAAAGTGTTGGACTTGCCTAAAACCAAACCTCATAACCTTTACACACTCAAACCTCATAACTTTTACACACACAAACCTCATAACCCTTACACACTCAAACCACCAAAGTGAAATGAAAAACCAAGTCATCCCTTCCATCAACATCGCTCTCACCAATCACACCACTTGATACTCATTTCCCATCTTCACCAATAACTCCATCTAGTCATCCTCACAAAAAGATTCAACCATTCCCTACACTCTACAAAGTGTGTCATTACCAATACAACTTAACCCATGAAAGTCAAACCATACATCATAATAACAAACCATCCATCTCATCACCCAAATACACCTTCACCCTTGCTCCCAAAAATACACCTTCATCTCACTTCACCCAAATACACCTTCAACACACCACACCATAATCCACCATGGATTCACCAAAAACTTCCATTTCCAAAACATCAAAGAAACAAAAGATCCTCATCATCACTCCTAAATAACTCTTCATTGACTTAACCAATCTTGACTTCTCCCAACAAACCAAAGTCAAAAATCCTCATCAATAAATGACGTTGTCTCTAACCAACCAACACCTAAGCCTCCAACTTACCCAAATGAAGCCACCCTTCTACATCAACAAGACAACCGCACAATCACACTCACCAATAAAATCCGACATTTACCTCACTCACTTCTACCAAATGATCCTTTTGAGGAACATACTCAATTTCAAAACAACAACCATTACCCTCAACAAAACATGAATCACATGCCAAATCACAACTCAACAACTCCACCATCACCATCCACCGAACATAAAAAGTTCGTTGAAGAGCTCAAAGAAGCTTATGAGCTTAATGCTCTTCTTGCGTTACACCTTACTCAACGCATTTTGGATCAAAAACCTTCCTCCACCAACTCCTCTCCATCAAAAAATTTAATCCATTTTGAGAACCATGACGACAATTACTCTTGTTGCACTTTTCTCCAAAAACAAAACCAAACCCATCACTCACTCAAGACACCAACAATTCATCAACCGCTCCAAACCCATAATCTACCGTTGAAAATGCATCCTTAGACATCACCCTTTCATTATCACCCATAACATCCCTTAATGCACACTTTTCCTAAGAGATGAGTTAATCCATAACCAAACAATCATATTTGGCCTAAGAGATGAGTTCATATATTGAAAATTTGTTCCATCAACAACCACCAAACTCTCCAAACACCATTCCCACAAAAATCTATCTCTACTAAATCCAACTACCATGCTTCCTATCTTCAAATAAAATCTCCACAAACCTTTTGTGTTCCAAGCAAGTCCAAGAGACATCAAGTTGGCAACTTAGTATTATCTAGTGTAATTTGCTAGAAAACCATTCATATATGCTTACGTATTAATGATTATGTTTTCAACATAATCTATTTAAATTATTAATGAATGTTTCTTGAGTTTTATTATCATGCATTCTTGTTAGTTCTCTTGTACTATATGTATTACATGCATCATATATATATATATATATATATATATATATATATATATATATATATATATATATATATATATATATATATATATATATATATATATATATACTGCTTGTGCTCTAACTATTTTTGCAAGCATTCCATATCTCGATTCTTCTTATAACCTCAAAACGAGGGGGAGTATACGTCAAGGGGGAGCTCCAAACTCGTCGGGATAACCTTTTTGATGCTAACAAAAAGGGGGAAAAGTGATATAAACTCACACTAAAAACTTATTTACATATTACTTTTTAGTTTAATGAGTTTAGATTTTGTAATCATCAAAAAGGGAGAGATTGTTGATATAAATAATGCATAAAAACGTTATTTATATTTTTCGATATCTCTATGTTTTTACGATCACAAAATGTAAAAACATTAAACGCAAAGTTAATACGAAAACAAGTTCTTAAGTAAGTTTATATCATCTCATCCAACATAATCACTCAAGGTATGAATAAACAAGTGACTAATACATTTTATGATCAAAGGGATGTTTATTTAAATAATACAAAGTTTATAAAATTAAATAAACTCATTATATATTTAGAAAAACACTTTTGGTAATTAAAGGAAAATGTTTAATTCATAATAAATATATGAATTCAAATTTTTAACCAAAATCAGTTAGTTTTTCACCAAATAAACTTTCCCCAGAAAAAGACAAGAAAACTGCCGTTTTTCGTCTGGGCGGCCCCCTTAATTTTAAGGGGGGCGGCACACAATTAAAGGGGCCGACCACGCTCCCATGTCAGATTCTGTCAGAAATTTTTTCCTATAAATACCACTTCAAACCTGGTATTTTTACCACCTTTTGCACGAAAATTTTCAAATCCAAATCTCTCTAAACATCCTTCTAAAACCCTTTGATCACATAATTATTAATCCTTGTTTCAAGTGATTTAATCCTTCCTCATCCTACCTCATCCAAAGTGCAAGAGAAGAATACTCCTTCAACCTCAAGTTTAAAAAGTATTGTAGATTTGTGAATATAGTTTTGTAGTTGTATATATTATTTGTAAAGAGTAGTGATAGTTGTGAATAGAAGTTGTGAAGTAGGAGTAGTGTTGTGAAGAAGAAGTAGTGGTGTAAAGATCTAGAGCTAAGTAGTGAAGAAGTTGTGGAAAAGTAGTGAAGAAGTTGTGGTGTGTTGTCAGATTGGTTCTAGCTACAATTAGAACCCGACATTTAGCTTAGTGTCGTTAATTGGTGTAAGCAAAAGTTGTGTAAGGTTTTCTCCACCATAAGGGAGCTTGTTGACATAGTGAAGAAAACTCTCGAGTAGGTGACTCGGGGAGTGGAGTAGGGCAAAGAAGATGTCCTTGTAGCCAAACCACTATAAATCCTTTGTCTCGCGGTTAGATCTTTCCATCTCTAACTTATTATTAGTTTACTTATTTACATCTCGTATAGCTATAATTGTTTATATTATGCATGTGTTGATTTACCTACTTAGATTACATTATTATTATTTTTCATACCTTGAGATAGTTGTTCATATTGTTCAAGACTTGAGTTCACATAAGATCGAATCAAAGTTTTAAGAGTAAACAAGGTTTTAAAACTAAACTAAGTTTTCAAAAACAAATTTTTCATAACAAACCTAAAAGGACACACATATAATATATCATATAGTTGTTTTTATCCTTAACTCTAATCAAAGGCTTTTCTAACAAACACTTGAATAAACTCGAATTAATTTATTGAAACCAAGTTTTTGTATAAATTAAAAAGACGTAAAACTATTCAACCCCCCTTCTAGTTTTCCACAGTGACCACGCGCGTCAATTCATTATTATTTATTTGAGGTTGAAGTGAAATTTCACGGGTGCGTGTACTTAGTATCTGAAGATATCGGGGTGGTTGGATGAAGATTCTTCGAGATCCTTGTTCGAGCTTTTAACCTTTACAATGACGAAGACTTGGATATCTAGTTATTTTTGGGATTCTTCCTTTCTATTACCACAAAATAACTATCATTTTAAGGAGTTACGTTGTAGTGCTCAGTGTCACATGAAGTTGTGGATATTCAAGAGGTGATGTACGTCTTATACTTGCTGGTTGGTTGGTTGAAGAGTATAGAGTACTCAGGGATTCGATGTTGCACGAACTCTCTACACCGCTCTTAGTCACACATTTGTGCAAGCTTAAGTCACAAGTTCGGGTTATCTTACTTTAGTCTCAAGTTCATCATATTGGGTTTTTCTCCATTAGTAATCACGACATATAGCCGACAGAATGATAATAGGGTTGGTAACGAGTTAGCAAAGAGTAGAAGAAAAGAAAGAGATGACGTTTGGACAAAATGGTTCAAGCCTCGTTGTTCAACAATATGGCATCTACAGATAGCATTTCAGGCCCCGTTCCTCAAAGAAAAGAAAGGTGTACGTTTCAGTGCGCCTTATCTTGGGAAGAAGAGAAATCTTCTTGTTTATGACCATTTTCATGAACAAGCTTCATGCTTTTCCCATCTTTGTACAGTCATCAAGTGGATCGACATACATTGGATTATATTTTTGTGCTTCACTTATTCAATCAAAAATTGCAAACTGTCATATGCAATTTTTGAGGGGGAGAAGGGAAAGGGTGAAGAAACTACATGTTGATGATGTTTGTAAAATGGTCATTTGACTCTTGTAAGTAGATATTTTCTCTCTCTAAGGTTTAACACATTTCAACAAGTGGCTTAGGCATATTACAAGCTTCATTAGACTCTTCATTTGCTATTCCATTGACTAAGCCATTGACGAGGAAACAAAAGAGTGGCTACTTCAAGAGTGTTTTAATCATCATCTTCTTCGCAGTAGTTTTTTGTGCCACACACATATTTATGCTGCATCTGATAAATTTCAACCATCAAGGAATCTCAACTATGGCAAAAATGTCATTGCATGCCATTTTTGAGGGGGAGAATTAAGTGTATGTCCTTCTCCTTTTGACTTTCGTAAAAATGTCATTAGCATGCCACTTTTGAGGGGGAGAATAGGCGTATATTCTTTCTCTTCTTTCGTGGGAGGAGAAATGTGTATGCTAGGGTTATAAATCACGAAGGGATCGAGCTTAATTATTCATGTTGGGGAGATTTTTCTCTACCACTCCGAAATGACCTAATTGAGGGGGAGCAAACTCAATTAGTCATCATCTCATGACTACTGAATACTTCAGTTTAGGACTCATGAGTTTTATCGACATCTTCTCATGGGCTGATATTATTAGTGATGAAGGGCTTTCAGTTAATGCCTCATATACACATCATTATGATGATTCCGATTAATCGCAACCATCAGGGGAGAGGAATGTGTACACCAAGGACGCACAACAAGTTCACGTGATCGGGCTTAATCACTTATTCCGGGATTGATAACCGCAGAGATGATCAGTGGTTCAACTTGTTACTTTGGTATTATCATTTCATGTGTACATCACGAGCTGATTAATCGTAACCATCAGGGGAGAGAAATGTGTACATCAAGGATGCACAATAGGTTCACGTGATCGGGCTTAATCATTTATTTCGGAGTTGGTATCCGCAGGGATGATCAGTGCTTCAACCTGTTACTTTGGTGTTATCGTTTCGACTTGTGTTGGGTACATGTGTGCATTATGGGCTGATTTAGGATATATGATATAACTGGAATGCATTTAGTGAGATGAAGATGTTGATATTCTATTCCCAAATGAACAACCTTGAAGAAGGTCGAGTCTACCGTCTAATCTACATTTTTCGTTGTTTGTTAGAAGACTAAAGACGATATGCAATTAACTATCAAAAGACTTCTTCATATTCAAGGCACTCATCAGAAAGGTTGTCAGTTTGGAGGAGAGCGCTAATTAGGGGAGAGTGAAGTGTCAAAAAGACGGTTGTTCCTTTCACTGGGTGATGTTCACCCGGGCACAGATTACTTTATATCCGTGTTTCTTCGATTTAATGTACGTTTCAGTGCATTATTTCTTGTTTAAGAAGATAAGTCTTCTTTTTATCAAAACAAATATTTTTCTTTCTATGATTCTTCAGAAAATTATTTGTGGTTAAAATGGTGGTCTAAAACAATATTTGAAAATCAATTGGGCTTAGATTTTTAATAAAATTTGTCACTCAATCTATGACAAAAGGCTTAAATTTTTTAAAATTTTAAATAGAAAACGGGTTATTGATTGAGGGGGAGAGTGATTTCAAATTTTATTTTAGATCATCAAATATTTTTCTTTGTACATCATAAGTAGTGAATAAACATTTGTTGTTATGTGTCAGTGTATGAATTTTTCATGAGTTTCGCGTTAAACTTCAATTCTTTTATAAACTCATCATAACTGACAATAACAGAGTCCCTCATAATTTGAGGGGGAGCATTAATATGTTCCAATATCGGCTTGTATAAATCAGACACATTTTCTCCCAAAATTTTCTAACGTATTTAAATCAATTGGGATCACAAATCTCAAAAGGTTTGAAATTTTTGATCGGAGGAGAGAATGTGATTTAAATATGAAATCTGATAAACAAATGTGATCTTTTAGACTCGAGTGTAGGCTCCCTTATATGTGCTAAACTCTTTCATATATCGATGCACATATTAAGGGGGAGTGAATGATTCATGATGGCTATTGTGGAAGAATACCAAAGACTGACCATTTGATTTAATGAAATAGAGTTATAAGGATGATAAGGTTAGGTATTAGTTCCCATGATCCAGCCAGAACCGGAGGGATCTTCCCAGGAACAATCCTCTAGTTAGAGTAGAAGTCCTTAGGAATGATTAAAAAAGGAGAAAAGTGAGATAAGGGAAGAGTGCCGACTGAGATGGAGCTAGTACTGGAAGAAACCCAACAAGGTTCAAGTAATGAAGTCTCGGTAAGCACTGAAGGGGTTGAAGAATGAAAAAGAAACGTAAATGAGAAAGGGTGAAAAGAAATAGCCCTCCATATATTCAACCTTAGGGCAGAAACCGGGTTCAACTCATATGCTACTGGTGGTTACCAAGGTAACACTGGTATTGAAGACAAGACGTCATGGACCCAGTGACGCACTGCACTAACCTTCCTAGCCACTCAAGTTCTCTTCAAAGGACTTGTTTCATTCTCACGGGGAACCCTGCATTATGTATCGACCGCTCATTGCGAGCCATGTTGATACTAAAACAGGAGACACCTCTCCAGTCTCCAAGAGTGGATCAAAACGCACTATTGAGTCTAGAGCCAAGAGATCATCCACAAATCTCATTAGGACACACTTCCAATATGCTTACTGTTTCATACACCGTGAAAAGTAAGATAATATATTATGAGTCCTACGCATTATCCTTGTGGTATTGCCAGAACATCTGAGTGATATGCAAATAATCACAATGAAGATGGAAATCCTTCTAGAGCGAACATCTTTCAAGCTCTTGGTAGGTGACATGTGAGATCCTTCATGGATCAAACTAGTGACAACTGGAAAGCAACGATGGGGCGATTCGTCTCTGAATCAAACTTGTTCCAGGAAATGAGTTGACGGATACTTTTGGAAAACCCTTCGATGTGCTCAACTACTTTCTTTCGAGCACGTTGACTGCGCATAATGTTCAAACAAAAGTATTTGACATAAAATTGATGCTTATCATAAAACTCTCGTTGTATTGCAAAAACTCTTTCTCTAGCAATACGCGATTGTTTTTCAAAATCAATTTCCTCATTAATCGGTGAATCATTAATTCACCGGTTCACTCACTCCGTGTTGTCTACTTTGAGACGCTCCAGTTTGAGAACGGCTAGTACAGCTGCGAAACCCTGTCAAGGAAGTTCTTCAGAATTCTACCTGATCACAAGAAGTATTTACACTGATTAACGGAGAACTGTGGTTCTTGCAACCCTATTCAACGAAGGTGAACAAGACACTTTTGTGTGTTATTGCTAACTGTTGTTTGGAGGAACACCCGACGGTTGCAGCTGATGGCAAATGAGACGTCAATTCATAACCTCATGCTCACACCCGACACTCACAATTAAAGACATCATGAAAAGTGAAAGATCAACAACAATGCTTCCGCAACTCTGATGCAAAGTTTCATGATCCATAAAGGTGTGAGCATGACGGTCCGATGGTCACTACTTCACATGGAGGCGATTCCACAAAGGATGATTTGGAGATTTACGATGGCTGATGATCTCAATGAAAGCTCAAATATCACACAAGCCAAAGGAACTTATGCTCAAAGATCACTACTTGCCGTACAAAGACAACACTTGAAGAATCAACGGATACAAGCTAGAGCTAAAGATCAATGTATAGAATGCTAAGATTCAATTTATTTTTTCTGGGGTGACCTCCCTTAGGGGGAGATTGTTAGGATTAAGAGAAAGGTTCGGTCACCCCATGTATTTACGTACTTAGCATAGCTCTTAGTTTTGTATATATTAGATTAGATATAGTCTCACCGTGGAGGAAGGACGGGTCTTTACCCACTGTATACCTGATCCACAGCCCGCAGGAGGGCGTATACTGTAAGTATATATAAACCTCTTTCATCTCATTGGAAGGGTTGGTTGATTTCATAATAACACACATACTAAGGTGTTTTTCTCTCTCAAGAAATCCTCCCATCTCTCTTTTTCTCTCTCTAAACTCTCCACCATGTTTACCTTCATCTTCCACAATCCAAGACCACCCGAACCACATGAATCAACATATATTACGATCCTACAGACTTATTTCAAAAACAGACGCAACATTCGACTCAGAACTATAAAATGGTAACTTAGTATGTTTACCCAACTGACAAGCATGACATAAAGCAGGAAACTTCGATTTATTACACGAAATTAAACGACTAGACTCTAAACGACGAAGCACATCTTCACCAGGATGACTAAGGCGTCTGTGCCACATAGTAGGACTCAAGGAAAGCAAAGCAAAAGTAGTGGGTGATGATGGTTTTTGAGTGACTGGGTAGAGATCTCCGGTACTGTCACAATGGAGAAGGAGCCTGCGGATCTGGTAATCCTTCACAGAAAAACCATAAGCGTCAAATTCAACAGAAACATCATTATCATGAGTAAACTTACGAACTGAAATTAAGCATTTAATTATATTAGGTGTGACAAGGATATGATGAAGATGAAGGGGTTTGTGAGGAGTGTACAAAAGGCTATGACCCGTGTTAGTCACGGGTATTGACTGGCCATTGCCAACAAATACAGACTTATAAATGCTTGGATTGCTAAAAGAAGTGAGCATACTTGTGTTGTCAGCCAAATGAGAAGAAGCCCCCGTATCCATATTCCATGCAGGGTCTTGAATAGTCATCGTTTGAAAGGCTTGCGGAAGCAAAGTGGCTTGAGATGAATATGGATGAGTGTATTTGCATATACGCCTGGTAACATGGTTGTCGCAAAGTGTTGTGGATGTGTTCGAATAACTGGATACTGAGCCCAAGGATAAAGCTGTGACAAATGGGCCTGCGACAGGGCTGCTTGAACTGGGCTGGATTGTGACTAAACTAGAAAGGAGGTGGCCAAGTGTGCATGTTGGGTTGGGCTTGCAATCTGATGCGTAGGGAGTGTACCAAAATGTTGGAGTGGGAATATTGGCTGAACACTCGCACCATACGGGCCTACACCAGATTGAATGTATACATATCTAATATTATCTTGGGCATGAGATGGGGTATGAATGGTTTGGGCCTGCTTTTCCACAGTATGTGTTGCACGAGTAGAAGCAGGTGTACGATTATTGTTTTTGTAAGTCGTGACATCAGGGGTGTTGGTATTATGTTGTGGTGTAGGTCGAGTATCATGTAAACCATGAACAAACTTACACCGATTCCCATAAGTGCAATTCCCACGTTTAAAGTTTCGACATAATTCAAGTTGAGAGTTTTGCATAGAACCTGTTTTGGAATGATTATTATTGGTAGTCACCAATATAGTGGGTAAGTCTGAAGTAATATGAGTCGAAGATAAAACATTAGTGAGTTGCTTCATATCACTTTCTTCCAAAAGTACCATGGACCGTACTTTATCAAACGTGGGAAGTTCGTCCCTATGACGAATGATGCGTGCAATATCCAGGAATTTAGCCCTGAGTCCGTTGATAACATAAGTTACAAGACTCGAATCACTTACCAGGGAACCAAGATTAGCAAGACGATCGGCTTTTGACTTCATCTCTTGGAAGTAGTCATTAACAGAGAGAGACCCAATAGCCATATTACGAATCTCATTATCCAATTGAATGACACGAGATGCCTTGTTATCATGAAAAAGAGCTTGTAATTTTTTCCCAGTGGTGGTGTCATCAATTCCATATCTACCAATTTAGGGAGATCGTAGAATACATCCACATGACGACAAAAGAGTCGTTAGTGTCATGACAGGGATCTGGTTGAGAGGTGCTAGTGGAGGCCGGTTTTTCAAGGTGATGAACCAAATCATAGGTCCTACAAAAACGTTTAAAAAGGTTGCTCCAAGAATTATAGTTTAGTTTGTCTAGATCAAAGGGTGAGGGGATATACGCCTTGATGCTAGCGATTGAACATGCTTCATCAATCGGTTGTTTTGGTGGTGGATTATCTCCCATCATGATGCTATGACAAGAAGCAAAGCAAAGCAAGAAGCAAGCGAAAAAATAATGGCAGTAGCAACTTGTATTGAAGAGGTGTATAAAAAAACTAGGGATTAGGTGGAGGATCTTGATGCTTTGATACCATATTAGAATTAGATTAATTCCCTTAATCGTTTATTGATAACCAAATCAAATATATATAACTGAATACAAGACATATGTGACATAAGCTAACCGGGCTACAAGCCCATTCATAGAAAATAATATGCAGACCTAATGCATGACGCTAATATCTATTTGATACCATATTAGAATCTAGATTGTAACAATTAAAAGTGTGACTAATCTCGACTTCAAATTTTTGAAAAAACACACCCAGCTCCTCTAAGTTTTTTTTCTTGGGACACATCTATGTTTGGGGAGCTTTAAAAAAAACCCCAAACCTGTCCCATTTTTTCTCACTTAAAAACTCAATTAACTAATGAGAAGGCTCAATTGCCAAACCGAGCTCTCTCATTGGTTAATCGAATCTCTCGATTTAACAAAAAGCGAGTTCTCTTATTATATAAAAGATAATGGGACGTTATTCTATGTTAGAATAAATGACTATGGGCCTTTAGTCTGCTATCGAATGGGTGGGCTTATCGAATTGTTGGACTAGTTTCTTTCGGTCCAAAGTCCATTTTGTCGAACTCTAACACGTATATATATATATATATATATATATATATATATTATATATATATATATATATATATATATATATATATATATATATATATATATATATATATATATATATATTGGTAACCATGATTTTCGACCTTTTTTGGTCGATTAATTCACGGGGTTTGAACCCACCGTCACACAAACTCAAACCAAGTAAAGCCCTCCTTTTTCAGGAGGTTGGCGTGGCCAGTTAAGGTTGTTTCCACCTAGCAGGAATTGAACTTGAGACCTCACACATCTAAGATGTAAAATAAATACGACATTTTAGCCGGGGGCGGAGTTCTGAGAGTGCTCATAAACCGAAGGATTTTTCTTGTTTAATGTAAAATTATATCGAATATCTTAATTTTTTCTTTTTTTTTTGGGTAAAAGGGTTAATTCACCCCGTTAAAATGTATTACGCCAAAAACATTGAAGAACAAAGGATGAGGGTGACTTCCCTCATCTCGGTCCCTTAGAACACTTACAGACTCTCATATAAGAATGACACGCCATTCTTATAACTTACATAATAAAATTTACCACCTAAAATGACTATACAAGTGAAACAAAAAATAGGAATTAACACATGATTCACTAAGGTAGCACCAAGAACATAGCCATTGTAGAACTTCAATCAACTTCCATGTGATCTAGAAAAGCACCAAACATAATCTAGCATCAACATAGAACCTGAACTTGCATAGCACACCAAAGAAACCTTGAACCATCTCCAAACCAATGCGAGTGAAACTCCTGGAGCAATCTGAGACTTAAGGTTTCATCCACCAATCCACAAGTTCCTTCCACCAAGTCTGAACATGCTCATAATTCAACCATACGAACCAAACTTGTGTAGACAAACGGACTTGTACATACAATAGGGTTAAACCCTAACTTCCAACAATGATCACAAACGTTTTTTGAATAAGAAATGAATAAAACTTAACTTCTAATAGCGAACAGCAGCAACACTTCCATCTCTCTCAAAACCCACTTGAAACACGAATGACTTACAGCACCAAGAAAGATGCACACATAAGATCTAAACCCATGATAGACTTGTAGCACCAAATAACGGATACACGCGTATAATCTAAAACCCTATGACGGGTTACTTGCAACCAAAAAATACACCAAACCCTTAACGAGTATAGTGTTTGAATTAAGGACCAGCAGACCAATGCACATAGAAGAAAACGAAACCCTAAAACAGGGAATCCACTGGAATGAGAATAATGTGCAGCAGCATAAAGGAATCGACCTTATATAGGTAAAAGTCGATTAAAACAAACCGACTCTAGGTGTTAAGGAATAATAAGGATCTTATTTTTTTCTAAAATGCATATGATCTCAAATTCTTATGTCATTAGCGTTTTTTAGTTTTATAAAATGCACAACCCTCTTCCACTTGTGATAGCCATCTTCACATAAGCTTTACAAAACATAACAAAAAAACCACATAATGATGTGACTAGCTACTTTTTGATTAAGTCAATTACAAATACATAAATAAATAAACTACTTAAACGGACAAGTAAACTTGTCACATTTTGTAAAACTTACATGAACATATCATTTTTGTTCCCCTTTTCTTTGTTTAAGTATGTTTTTTTATATCGTATGGGTTTTTTTCTTTTATTTTTTTCGTATCGTGTTTTTTTTTTTTTTTTTTTTTTTTTTTTCATATCGCATGTTATTCAATTGGATGAAATAAAATTAGTTTGTTGTATTATTTTTTATAATAAGTGAAATGAATTTAATTTATTTAATGAAATGAATAAAAAAAAATTGTAAGTTATGAGGCTCAAATGAATAAGTTGATATTAGTTGTTTGGTGATTTGGCACCCATGAGCCCGGAATGAAGAGCCACTCGTCTACACCTTCCTATCTTACCCGCCCCTCTTTGTTTGACCTCTTTTTCAATTGTACTCTCCGGCTCTTAAAATACATACGTCTCTCCTACTTTTGTCAAATACCTTTTAACAAATTTGATTACGTATAAAAAGAAGAAAAAATGAAAAACATCAGCATGTAGTACAAAGTCAGTAACCTTAGCTAGCAAGTGAATTAAAACATGGACCAAAACAAAAATGCCAACTTTGAATCGAATAAAATATATATTTTAACAAACGTGTAGAATTACATTATTCCCTATCAATCAATGAATACCCAAATGAGTATAAATACAGGTGTGGGCCTAATAATACATATTACAAACAGTAATAGCGTTGAGCCAAACTGCCAAAGTAGCACCATTAACTTTTGATAATACGTTGTACCGTAATCATTGTTTGAAACTTTAGTTACGTAGTTATCATATGTATATATGATAGTAGTGATATTATTGACCAAGATAAGTGATTTAATTGGCATGAGGTTAGCAATCTGGATCGCATTGAACATGTGATGAACCAAAACAATATCAACACAAAGCTACGTCTAAAATAAAAACTTCAAATCGTAAACATTACAATATCAACAAGAAACATCCCAATTATTGCTTCTAAATATTTAAATATTCTTCGCAACATCCAAAATTTAAAACAAACATATACCGGCACAACAGAACACTATGAAGTAGTATGTTTTCTTCCAAAACGGACCGGACCAATCTCTCATTCAGATGTAGCGGCACAGCCAGACCCAATAGGTTTTATTCAAAACCCGACAAAAGCGATGAAGCGGTTTTTCTTTTGGTGCAACGAGTTGACTATGCAGATTTATACTATGACATGAATATAAAAAGTAACCATGGAAGAGAAAGCTAGAAAAAGCCTGGTAAAATTAGAATTGAAGAAACAAATATAATGAGTTAGGAGGCGTTAAAGAAGTAACAAAACTACAATAGAAACTAAAAACTTAACCTTAATGTAAATCTGTAGGTACTCAACTGGTTATTTCAATTGTCAATTTGTTAAGCTAATATACCCATGGCCTATCAAGTAAATTTAATTTTCAACCAATGTAACACAACTATTTATTTTAGCGTTATATTATGAGAAAAATCGTTTAACAAACAATTTATACAAATTAAAATTGTTTTAAAGTAGTACATTTTTCTCAACGCATGAATAAAGTTATTAGACTATAATAGTTGGTTTTTCTTAAAACAATGCAAATAATTTTTAAAACTCGATATGGCGCAGTTATGTTTAAAAAAAAATCAAATTTATTGATTAGAAGGTATAGATTTTTTTATAAAATATATAAATATAATGTAATCACATTGTATTCAACTTAATTGTGACATATGTTGACCTAACTTCGTAATAACCGACTAACGCTTTAAATTGCTACAACATCCCGGTTGCACTCTACATTTTTATATTAATTAGTTTGACATTAATTGTTTAAAGTTACTCAGATCTAAAATTATCATTATTCGTAAATTCAAAATAAGGAAAATATAAAATTTTAAAAAACATTCTTCGCTGAAAATTGTGTTTACAAAGCCGCGCTTTGTTAAATTATCAACATATTTTATAATTTCATTAAACATGAATGCTAAAACATTAATATGACGTTTTCTTTTTTTAGGTAACCATGATTTCCGACATTTTAACCATTAATCCATATAGTTTGAACTCACCACCACACAGGCTCAAATCAGGTAAAATCTTTCCTTTTTAAGAGGTTGGCGTGACCACTTCAAAGTTGTTAAAATCATCTGAGTAGCTTGTTATTGTCGGTCATTATTCTATATTTTGATGTCAATAACTTTTTACATGATATCTAACTGAACCATTGTTTAAGTCCGTTTTTTATTTGTTAATTATCAATTTCAAGTATCCTTTTCGAAGTTTCAAGAATTAATCAGCACTAGAAAATAAAAACAAGAAGTACAAGATATATAGAAAATGACCTACCGAATTGAAATAGGTTAATTTGTTAAGTGTTTGAATAAAGGTGGCTTTAATAAGAACGCCAGTTTTGTCCTAGGGCTGCTTTTTTTTTTTTTTTTTTTTTTTTTTTTTTTTTTTCAAATATAATTATTTGTTACTGTACGTATTATAAATTTCTGTCACTATTCGCAGCACTCGTCTAGTTTATATAAACCAAATCAGTTTGAGCAGTCAACGTACCTCAACTTTTTCTTTCATATGACCGATACTATATATATTTTACAGTACTACATATAATAGCACTTCATTGGGGGCTATTTTCATGATTTAGGTTTATTTGGAAAAAGTGAAAGAAGGATGAAATCTATGCATATTGAATCAGCTCTAAAACCTTCTTGTGTACTATCTCGATTAGGGGCAACTGCAGTTGTTTCTAGTAAGTGTATCATTTTCTTTGAAATACCAAATATATGTCAGTTGAAAGGAATCAAAAGTAACCATGTATATACTAATTTCCAATTCTAAATTCTTGTAGGACATGAAGATGGTGGAGTTTCATGGATCAATGTCGGGAAAACTGTTAGATTGGAGCATTCTAGTGCCAAATTTAGTATGCTGAATACTCCACAGAAGGCAAACATATATGTTGCAAAAATTCGAAGGCGGGAATCAAATTTTTTAACAAATGCTTTCTCTGAATCTTTAGAGAATGCACTAGAATCTGGAGATGTTCGTCCTCAGATCAACCGCAAATACATTTTAACCATGCTGGCTGCTATTTACAAATATTCAAAAATTTATACACTTCAAGGAACGGTATAAGTTATTATGTTTCTTACTATTGATCGATCCACCCTCGACTAATAGTTATTTTTCCTAATACTTGTGATTTTAGTTATAAAAATGACCATTAGGAATTTAAAATAGTTTACTAAACTCTTTCCTTGACCAGGTACTGTCCATCATTTCAATTTCTTTGCTTGCGGTCCAGAGATTTTCAGATTTTTCTCCTTCGTTTTTTCTTGGAGTCATGCAGGTTAGTATCCATATCTATTCGAAAAGTGATTTTTTCAATAATATAATACGGTTTTTTTGAAAAAATTCACTTAAATCTTTATTTAGCATATTTCTTGTAGTGCCGTATAAAGTTATAATTCATGACTTATGTGCTCTTTGCTAGATCCTTTCTTGCAAGTAAAAAACTAAAAAGTTTAGTCTAACATGAAAACTTTCAGGCGATACTTGGTGGCGTTTTGGTGAATTCGTATGTTGCGGGAATCAATCAGCTCTCAGATATCGAGATCGACAAGGTTAACAAGCCGTATTTAGTGTTGGCATCAGACGAACTTCCTGTTAGAATTGGTGTTCTAGTGACCTCGTTATATGCTATCTTGGTACCCGTTAATAAAAAAAATGATAGTTAATCAATTATAAATAATTAGTTAATTCTGCTAAACACGGAGTTTTTATGACTAACGGTGTTATGATGCTTACAAGGGTTTTTGTATCAGATGGAGTGTTAAATCTTGGCCGTTAAAGTTGGGTCTCTTCTTATGGTATGCGTTTGGAACTGTTTATTCAGTTAATGTAAGTCGATTAATTAATGTACTTCCATCATTTTTTAAGCGCATTTCCATTTTCAACGCCTGATCTTATATACTATGATGTATTTCAACTTTCGCGGTGCATTATATATTTTCAGTTACCACTCCTACGATGGAAGAGGTTTCCTATACTTGCTGCATTGTGCGTTTGGTCAGTTCAAGGTGTGATTATTCCTATTTTGTTCTACATCCACGCTCAGGTTCATTACTTACACTAACTAACCAAAAGTTAAATCTCATTTGTATAAATATTTTGCTTGACCACAAAAATCAATTAAGTTGAGATTTGGATGAATGGCTTTTTAACTGAGACGATCAACATTACTACAGACATCCATAGCAGGAAGAACAATCTTACTTTCAAAGCATGCCATTTTTGTATCTGCATTCATGAGTGTTCACGCTATCGTTAATGCACTATTTAAGGTGTATGGCTTTTTCTCAACAAAGTAATGTATAAATTTATATACTTATCTAACGCTGATTATACTTATATATAAAACATGAATTAGGACATTCCTGATGTCGAGGGAGATAAGATAAATGGAGTAAACTCATTTGCTCTGCAATTCGGGCACAAACGGGTCAGCTTTAAAGAATATATCTACCATAAGTTTTTAGTATCAATACAAAATAAATCTTCAAATATGTAGAGGAAATGATATACAAGTTACATTTTTTCCAGGTCTTTTGGATTTGTGTATGGCTTCTTGAACTAATATACGGCGTGGGTATATTGGTTGGATTATCATCAACCCGTTTTTGGATCCGATTACTAATGGTAACGTAGTTATAATCTTTAATATTCATAGAGCAAGGATAAAAACTTATGGCTAAAAAGAGTACTTGATGATAATATGAAATAGAGGATTAACTAATCATGTTAAACTTGGCAAACAAAAGAAATTTTGAAAAGTAAAAATATCAACTTACATTTAATTATGGTAATTTTAGTTCATTAAATGATTTAAACATGCAACACATTGTAGAAAATCCTATCATTATATTAGCAGATATTTTGTGCGCATGGATGTGCATTTTGTTGTTTGTTCACTACTAAAATATTCTTTAAATAATTTAAAAAATTCTTTAAATAATACACCAGCATGACTTATTTCATGCAACAAAATAAAATCCAACTCAACAACATCCACTTAGATCTGAACATTCATTTCCTGGAAACTCAACATAGTCATTTACAAAAAGCCCAAGAAAAGCTTACATCTTCTAATTGTGGTGAATAGGTGATTGGTCATAGCATTTTTGGTTTTACACTTTGGAAAAAAGCAAACTTGGTTGATCTTGATAGCAAGGAGGACACTGAATCATTCTACCTCTTTATTTGGAAGGTAATACTTGGACCTTATATAATTTGTTATCAAAGTATACCTATAACCTATACAACAACAAATACGATATATAATTTCAAATATATTCGATGAAAGAAATTTGATCTTTTAAAACCAAAGGGTTTGTGACCGAATGGTATCCTATGTTGTGTGAAAAGCTCTCCAACTAAATGATTGCGGGTTCAAGTCCTGCTTAAGACGTGTGAGATAAATAGTTGTCGTTCTAACTAAAAAATTAAAATTTTAAAAATCGTCGTATAATATACTCATGCATGTACTCAGTACTCACCAAGAGATTGCTTCCTTTTTTGCAGCTATATTGTGCGGAATACTTATTGGTGCCCGTTTTACGATTTTAAGCATGAAGAACTGAAGAAGTTGAAAGTGTTTTAATTTCGTTCAAAATAAAGCATCTGCTGATCTCGGTTGTACTAATTTAGTACAAGTAACTGTATTTTTCAATTAAACTTTTTGTTACATCCTCCTCATTCTGTCAATTGTTATACAACAAAGCCCTATCTTGAACATGATACTATGATTCATCCTTATTTTGTTCTGTTTTCTTTGATGAAATGCAAAAAAAATGCATATCCGTTTTTTATATGGTTTCTGATATTGGACCATTATCTTATACACAGAAGCAATCATAATGCTGTAAACACTTTTATATCATGAACCACTTTTAACATGCTCGTTCAGTTCTTTTTAGCAAATATTTACAATTTTAATTCGGTAACATTTTAACATCTGTAAAAGTGGCTTGTTTTCACATAGATGAGTTGACAGTCTTTAATTATGTTGCTTAAAACATTTTGCCCCTTTCACGTGGGGATACTGTTTTTTCCTTACACTACAATCAAGATGACAGATTCGCTACGGCCACCATGGATGAATAACATAGGGCGATAACAACGAAATCGATTTCTTCAACCATCAAAGAAGAATCAAGATGAGCTTTTTACGGTGTTTATGTTCTAGAGCATCTTTGTAATTCAACTTGTCATCTAATGATTACTTAATACTGCCATCTAAAGAATCGTATGGATTATGTTGATATCCTTGTAGCATCGTTTGGTATCATAAACAGGAAAACAACTGGTATAAATGTGCAGATGACTTGAATGCCAGTTCCAAAACTAAGATTATCAAAAGAGCCCGAAGAGATGTCTAGAAGCGAAGCCAAACCAGCACCAACTAATGAACTCATTGTGGACCCAAATAGTGTCCCTTCTATACCAGGCGGGTAGAGATGTCCAGAAAGGATCAGGAAAGGCATGAACCTGCACCCAACAATGAACCTTTTGCACTTTGACTCAAAATGCATCCTTTTCCAAGTGGAATGGAAAAACATGTACAACTCATTTCCAGCCAAGACATGCACGCAAGATCACCAAAAACTAGTTCCCCCACCCCAATGGTCAAAACCCGAATACAGTATGTGGTTTAAAGTTGTATATTTGAACCAGTTGTGTGTGTGTTTATGGTTGTCGATAGATACTTCTGATTAGAGGTGGTGGTTTCAAGTTTTGACTCATGACATAGGAATGGGTCTATTCAAGTTACTGTATGTTTTATCTCAAACAGGTCAAGCTGGTAAATTCAAGAAAACTAACTAAAAAGAGGAAACATGTCAAATGGATCGAAAGCCGCCTTATTATGGGTATTCATAGTACATATAACATCCTAAATTAGTTTATGTAAATACATATTGGATTATCAATCCTATTAAAAGCGCATGATTGTTAGTCATATTTGACACATTAACTGGTTATTAAGAAGTTCAAATTTGTTTGGACAAACGTGTTCCGGGTCAAAACCATTTTAGTTGTAGCCCACCTATTTCTAGATCACTTTAACTCCGCCTCCTATTATGGTCAATAAGAAAGCACACAGATCTAATAATAACAAAAAAATGGAGGAACATTATGAGTGAAAGTTCCAAGCAAGAGGCCTATCCACCCAATGACACGAGCAGTACCCAAAAAGGAAGCGTCTAGATTAAGAACTTCTGTCTTGTAGTAGAACATGACTGTTGAGAGGTTCGGAATTGTTACCTGCGCTAGGAAAAACCAGGCCATTGGTCTGGTTTCCCCAATAATCTCAATTAGATGCAAGATGATTGATAATACATGACCAAATACTTTTATCATTTGATTTAGTGAACTCCATTTGTTCGGCGTTATAAGGAGAACAAAACTAAGTTCCCATTCAATAACGAGGATGGGACACACGAGATAAATAGAGGAGGTTATATGTTGGGTGTCACGTCACTTTAACACTTCTACATCAAAATACCGCTCACTCATAACATAAAACAAACTCTTCATTGGCCCACTTACCCCCAATTTTATTTTCTTTTTTATTCCAAACAAACTAAATTCATTTCATTCAAATAAAAATACAAATTAATACGCACAAAACACAACTAAAAAAAAATAAAAATAAAAAAAAAAAAAAAAAAAAAAAAAAAATTTAAACTTACAAATAAAAGGTTACATCCGGCCAAAATTTAACCCACTTCCAACAAAAAAAAAATGTCGTCTTCTTCATTCGATTGCTGCACACACACAAAACACATTTGATTTATATATCGGAGGAAAGAAAAGAAAAGAAAAATTGACACTTGTTTAGTCCGCTTTTGCTTCACTTCCATGACGAAAACACAAACGGCGAGCAGTGGGGAAGTGGGTGGGTGTGTGGCGAGCAAACGGCGACCTGCCACATTGGAACGGCGAGGCTGCTTCTTCACGACGTTTGCTCTTTACGAACTAGTTAATTAGCTATATATACATTTATCTTAGTTTTGTTGATGTGGCACTATAAATATTAAATAGTAACCAGCAATTTTAAAAATCCTCCTTAGGCAATAAACATTTATGAAAAACTCCTTACGCTATAAAAAAAAATATTTACAAAAAACTCGCTTACGCTAATTTTAAAACACCCCCTTACGTTATAAAATATTTACAAAAAACCTCCTTACGCTATGAAACATTTCCATAAAACCCGTTACGCTATAAACTATTTACGAAGAAAAAAAAAAAAAAAAAAAAAAAAAAAAAAAACCTTTAAACCCTCTAAGTTATAAACATTCCTGCTTTGAAACAAAATATTGTAAAAATTTCTTAGTAATATCTATATCTATGTATATATAAAAAATGAGTTCCCCTATTGAATGTGAGCATTAATGTCACGAGCTAAGAAACTCAAATATGTTGTTTAAGCTAAATGTTAAGCTTATTTTTGAAGCCTTTTAAGAGCTTTTAAGATACATAAATATATAAGACATAATCTATGTTGTACCCCTTAATTTAATAATTTAATGTGCAAGAGTATTGTGCACAAAAGGGTGGTACTGTACAATGTAGTTGAAGCAATATCTTAATTATTTCAATTTCACAAATTTACACCCGCATCCTTGAATGCATCATCGGTTATGGAACGTGAAAGTGCTGCAGTTTTGCAACCTCAAAGAATACAAAGGAAGCTAGAATTAACACTTGAGTCTCATTACCTTCACCAAATTAAATGCAAACAGGAAGATGACTTTCCAATTGGATTTGTGATGAGTATAAATAACAAACTATCTCAAACCATCTCCAAAATGTTCACCACTGCCAATCCCAAGTCCAAAACCAACTCCGTATCTATCCTAAATCCCGTCCATCTCATGTTACTATCACTAAACATATACTGGAAACAAAATATAATATCAAATGATCTCAGATTCTTCTTTTCGTGTGTTACAAAAGCATATCAGACCTTGAAGTCCATAAACACGAAAGAACTTATCATCATTGATCTTTTTTAATCTTCGAAATTAAAGCAAGAACAAAACCTTATGGTTTCATCCATTCCTTTCTTTCGGTTATCAAAACACGAGACCAACAACAAAACGAAACAAATAAGATGAACCTACCCGAGACCCTCCAAAGGATCTTTAAGCCATAAAGTGGTTTCTTGATTCGGATTATACTGCAAATGACAAACAAGGCAAAGGTACGGTTGTAAGTTAGAGTTTGTGATGTCCGATTCATATAATAATGATGGATAACGAGATGAGATGAGTTTTTTTGTTGTTGTGATTAGATGTAGATTAGATTGGTTTAGATGATGATCTTGATGAAAGAGATGAAGAGGTGAGAGGATAAGTGTTAGGCAGATTATAATATGTAGTGCTAGGGTTAATGTAAAATGAAAAAAATTATGTTATACACAAGGTTATATCAAAACCGGGTATTGTGATTTGTGTATTGGGCTTTTACCGGGCTTATTGCTTTATCTAATTGAAATTATACATGGAGTTTGGGTGTTCGATTATTTATTACGTTACAAAAAACAAATAATGATCAACTCTCATGAAAATTAAATACAAGTTAATCTATTGTTTTAAATTTTATGAGTTTGTTGACCACAGGCCCATGAAAACCAAGTTGAAGCAAAAACAAGAAACCGTCAAGAGTGTAAATAATAAGAATTAATTGTCATAAATGTGAATATCAAATAATTTAATACCTAATCAATTGGTCCAAAAGAGACAACTAGACTTGGGTCATATTATTCGGCCTTTAACTTTAGTTAATCCCTTTACATCTAAAATGTGAATGATTAATATTCAGTTGTAAAATTCTATCCATTTTTCTAATAGAAGAATGTACTCTTATATGTTTATGTTTTTGAATATATTCAATTGTATGATTCCTTGCCATAGATAATTTGCAAAACAAAACATTCACAAGATTAACAGAATAAGTTCCAAACTTAAGTGTATAAATACATCATCTTCTTTATGGCAAAAGGCAAAGTAGTTAAAAAAGTGGTCAAACTCATACTACACTTAAAACCATCATCATAGTACAAACTAAGATGCCTTAACAAATATAGTAAGGAAAAAAAAAATACACTTCTAACAAAATTAATTACTACGATACAAATACTTATTTTTCTTTTGATTATTTTTTTTTTATTGCATTTATCCATTTTTTTAATTTCAGAGTACAATGCATCTATTTACTTTTATTCAAATAGAAGTGCCATGAGACTCCATTGTATGATTTGTGTCCATATCATGAGTTTTCGTTACAATGTTTCGTTTCACAAATAAATTTGTGATCACTTATTTTGTCTCTAACTCCGATTAGAATGTTTAATGAGATGAGAGTGTTTATTTGTTATTGGTTTATGTTTTGTAACGTGGGAAAAGATTAGAAATGAAGGAAAGATGTGACATTGCTAAACATAATTCACATGCATTCAGGGACGGAGCCAGGTATTAGAAATAAGGGGCCGGAATTTTTTTCTCAAGCTAACAAAGTAATTTAAATAAAGGTTAGGGGAGTCATTTGCCTATAGTTGCGTCATATGCTTAAGTTTTATAAGGTAAATAGCAAAGCGATTGAGCGTGTTGGAGGGGGCCGAGCACCCCCTGGCTCCCCCACTGTCTCCATCTCTGCATGCATTAATCCATGTTTATCGGTCTCCTAGACATGGAAATTGCAAACATGACAAACGACAATATGATTGTTATTTTCTTAGCATATGTGTACTTTAGTGATTACACCGCATGTGAAATGAAAAGAAAATAAACAAGATCTAACACAAGAACACATCATAGATCTATATGAAGATCACACTTCTTTTTAAATATCCGAACTTTTAAAAGAACAAACAAAAACCACATCGGTTTTCATCTCTCTTTTCATTCGGTTAGAAAAGGACACGAAAACAAAAATTAAAATAACCCTACCCAAGACCTCAAATTCACAATTTATCGACTTCAAAGAATGAAAAGCACAAAAAAATCATCAATATGTCTATGTTTATAAACATAGAAATAATAAGTTGAATATGACCACACGGGTCAACATGATATTGAATATGACCACACGGGTCAACATATAATTAAAAAGGATAATAACAATTAAAAAAAAAACCTATAAACTTATCTAAAAGGCATCTAAATTCTGTCATATGCTCATTCAACCGTCTGCACAAACATTACGTAGAAAACACGTAGATATTTTTATATTTATAAAAAAATCCCATTTATAATTAAATTTTTACTACACACGTAAATAAATAATCAATAACAATCAACCGTCATATACTGCATCTGCACCAACATTACAGAAAAAAAAAATTAATTATTCTGGGAGAGTAACATCAATGATATGATGGTACACATGGTGAGCGTAGATTAAGAGTATATACAAAAGAAATCAACGTGCCAACATAACCCAAACACTTTATTTTATTTTTTAATCATGGTTAACAAAGCCCGTGCATCGCACGGGCCATGATGTCTCGTGAAAAAAAAAAAAAAAAAAAAAAAAAAAAAGTTGAGAGACATCCTAAGCATACTTCCAACGCATGCCTTCATTCAAAGAAGCAAATTATTACTATTATTTGACTAGCGATTCTCTCATGTTAAACATGAACATGAGAGATAATGTTGAGATTTATGTGGGTGAAGAAAATAAATAAACAATCTATTGTTATATTGTTAGACCTCTATTTTTTTTTTTTTTTTTTTTTTTTTTAAAAAAAAATTGATAATATATTAGCTAAATTTTTTTTAGCCAATTGGCTACATTTTGTGCTATAAATGTGAGTATCTAATTCTTTCTGTGAGTCCCTAATTCTTTTCTGTATGTCCTTGATTCATTGCTTGTGTATTTTTTATGAAAGATTGTAACCAATTGACTACAAAACTTATAGGGTATGTTTGGCGAAAGTAACTGTTGCTGGAACTAGTGCTGGAGATGGTGCTTGTGCTGGAGATTATAAAAAGAGATTATTTTTATAAGCTACATGAAGTAACCTTTGGTTTTAAAAGATTATGAAAGATTATTTTTTTTAGAATCTCTTATAAGTTATGTCTGCCAAACAAAGATTATTTTTTAAATAACTTATCTTTTGAAAAAATAAGCACAATCTCCCAACAATCTTGTGTGTCAAACATAGCCATACAAGCTATCCCCAAAACAATTTTTCTTTAGCACAAAACTAACATGACTTCTCATGTTCAAATAAAACATGAGACGGTCTCAATCCCATTTCTGATCATTTTCAAAATCAAGATAAGCATATAAAGAAAATGAACACAATTGCAATGTAACCATATTGCCCAGCACGCCCTCCCAAATTTGTCACTGCTGAAGCACATAGTAGATTAGTCCATACTCGAGACACTTTTGGTGTTACGTAGAAAAGACCCATATACCAAAGTGTATGTAACTAAGTTTCTCAAAATGTTCCAAAGCGGCATCTTGGTTGGACTACCATGAAATTTTTAACATTCCAATAAGAAAGACAAGTACAATATAAAAAAGATAATATTACATGGTAGTTGAGCAAATATCCTATCAATCTCACCTACATGTAACATTCTCAGAATTTTACATAATGACAAAGATGGAACAAATTTCTAATTTGCAGGACCGAATGCATCTCTTGACAACGAGGAGATAAAGTTGTGGTTTGAATCAAATAAAGAAGTTAAACCCAACACAACCAACATAAAGGAGAACCAAGTGATTTTAATCCCTTTATGCCTTAGCTTTTCCAGCCTGAAGGGATTGAATCCTTTGCTGTAACTTGAAAATCTACAAATAATGGTTAAAAAAAATGTCAGATACTTGGAATCTTGGATGCTTATCAAAACATCATATTCATCTAGATGCCAGAACACCTAAATGGCCTATATACTCATAAACAGACGGGTTATGTTTTATCTCAAACGGGTAAACGAACAAAATGATCAAATAATAAATGTGTGAGACACATGGGTTATGTTTACATCAGACAGAGTTTTTACACAAGTTATTGAAGAAGCGATATCAGGTAGCATGAAAGAAAATCAAGGTCAAATACCATCTATTTGAACAGTTATCAGCTCTTATAGTTGGGCAGATCAAAGTTATCATTTGATTCATTAACTCCAAACATAAAAGAAGGGGACAGCAATTATTCAGAAAAGTTGTGCATAGAACACATGAACAAATGAAGTCCTAATGTTAGTAATGTGATTTAATGCAGATAAAATAATACAAATAAGGTTATGGGCCAAGCTTTCCCATTCAAGTAGCTCCAGCATCTTTCGTCTTGACAAGATAATTTTTCCAGCCATTATAAATTTCTACACGGGAACACTTAATACCCAGTTTTCCACACTAAATATTTCCTCTCGTTAAGTTAGTATAACCAAATTATTCTGAGCAATCAACACTAGCGATTGGTTTATTCTATATAAAATTTCCAAATTTAATCTTGTGACTAGTCTAATCAAGATGCAAACTTTGCATATATCTGAATGGTTTGATTATAGTATGAGGCAAAAATCATCACCCAATAATTGGAAAGGAAAACTAAAAGAATGAAAAATGGTACAAGGTAAGAAGTGGAACAAAAATGTCAAGATCAACCAAAACAATGAATGCATAGTTTTTAATCTACTTTCCATCATATTAAGAATGACACAATACGAAAGCGAGAAATGAAACCGTAAAGGCGTAAACTGCTTCTAAAACTATAAACAAAAAGAACTCAAAATCAACCTAAAGTCCTACACAAAGAAAATTTTTCGCTTAGCTTGCAGCTCTAGTGCTCTACTATGCTTAACAGCACAATTATTTTTTGAACAGCAATATAAATTTATAGTCACCACCAAGTACAAAGATGGGCCAACAAGGATGCTTAACAACACAATAGTGTTTGGTTAACAGCCTACTATGCCAAACCATTATTATAGGATCGATTTCAACCATTGGTATAGGATCTATTCATTTAACACCCTGGTAAACTTTTTAAAGTCTATTCCTAAGGCATACAAATTCTCTAAATCATTTTGATAAAACATTCATATTGTTATTGTAATACAACTATTATGTGATCATAATAGAAGCATTCATTTACAACTAATTTTGTGGTTCAACCAAGCTCGGCCCGTCTTGGGCCATAGTGAGAAAAGGCATGGCTCAACCTAAACCCGCTTTGACCCGTTACGCAATTCTCCATCTTGTCGCCTCTATATAGAATTTCTTCTAGACATCATGACATGTCCCTATCCGACTAATTAGGGACCAAACACAATGTAAATTAGTGTGTGGCAGTGTGATCAGGAATCTGCCACACATGCTACAATAGTTCGCAAGCCTGCTGACTAAAGAATCGATGCCATGGCAACTTAGCATGTCTAATATTCATGCTCTAACTTAAAGATGAGTGTAACATATATTAGGATTGTAAGGTACGTTTGCAATATGTCTGCAGTCCCAAGCCAAGGTCTCATCTAATGTACCATGTCCAAGAGTATTGCTATATACTCATACTTTTTGTGCCTACTTATCCTCCTACCCACATAACAGGACATGTGTTATCCACTCATTATCTCTCAAGTCTCATCTAAACCGTCAGTTTTCGACATGTCAAGACTCAGGACAGGAAGTAGGAGGATTTATGAATTAATATCATTTCTCCCATGTCCAAATGTTCCAATCGATTGTTATTCCTTTTGTAGAAAAAAATATACATGTGATCATATAATATATAGTCAATACGAACATTTAAATTTGGCTTGGTTCCATTACTCCTATTCAGCTGTTCCTAAAACCCCAATTTTCAGTGACCTATAGCAATCTGTTGTTTGTGATCCCACACACTATATTTAAGAATTTATAGAAAGAGAAAGTGAGAATAATAAACTGCATTGCATGCTATAATAGTATAGCATGAAATGTGAACTTGTAGTGGTCTCAATCAGACTACTGAAACATCCATTCTAGACTTCCTATGATGGTAAATTTGTGGGTGGAGTCAGCTGATCTATCTCTTATATTTATCTTTGGTTACACCATGACAGCAACCAGCTTCTTCACCGATCCACTGGGTTTATGCAATGCATCTCCTCA
Organism: Artemisia argyi; assembly: GCA_030686995.1. Taxonomy (NCBI): domain Eukaryota; kingdom Viridiplantae; phylum Streptophyta; class Magnoliopsida; order Asterales; family Asteraceae; genus Artemisia; species Artemisia argyi. The sequence goes on from CM060686.1 coordinate 90,593,978, forward strand.
ACACCAGCTTTTAGGAGGCCCTCATAGATACGCACTAGAATGCTACTACTAAGTGTTTGGCACCAACTTGAATGCATAATTGCATATACAGCTTTTATCTTGAAAACATCACATTCTTGTCTCAGATGGTACTTGTACACATGGTTTTAAAGATATTTTAATAACAAAAAAACCTCAATGTTAATCATACTTGTTGATCATGAAGTTACTTGATCGGATCCTTGTGTTTTCACTTAGGTGCCATAAATTAGTTCATTACTAAAGACCAAATGTCTAGCATAGCTTGAAATGTCTATTATGAAGTGTAAACCCTGTCACATTACATGTGCCAATAATTGTTGAAAGAACTCAAAACAAGCACTTAGTGGAATGTCAATACCCAAGTTCCATGGACGAGCAATCAGGTTGTGTAGAGGTTACGTTTTGCATAAATCCCATGGATTATGATGAAGCGTGTTGTTGACTCCAAGTTATCAAAAACGAAATATTGACTTTTTATTTGAGTACTCCAGAAATGTGATTTATGTAATCAAAAGCCAATTTAGTCTTAGTCTCATCCCAAATGTTCCACTGTGAAACTTATAAATAGTCCAACTCATTGGGTATTATTTATTTATTTATTTATTTAAGTTGCCTTTTTAGAGCAAGAAACAGTAGTTCATAGAATACACATTAAACCCAGTCACAAGGTTTTTAGTAGGTGTACATAAATATTCGGGTTCGGCATGAAGGTAGAATTCTCTGTTACTTAATAATATAGGTATTTCTTGATAACAGCTTGCTAATTATCAGAAAAAGTAGGCATAATACCAAAAGAAGGTAAGCAAATATAACTGAAAGTTGACCGGCATCCTAATTAAACACTAGCGTGGATTCACTTAAGACACGGTCCTTATATGAAAGATACCACCACGTTATAACATATAAATAAACCACCACATAAGATATATGACAGCATGAACAGGGAAAGGGTCACTAACCGCCTCTTTCTTGCTATTTTGCTTTTCTTCCAGATCCTGAACAGTTGAATCCAGACGTTTCCTGTTGTGGATAATCACATAGAAACAAATTCATTATCAAAACTAATTGACATAGATAAGAAATCTAGAATAGCTTAACTGTTTGAGGGTCAGATATATTGTTAACAAGTAATATTACAATAAACTCAAATGCATTTATAAAGCATGATAATTGTCTGCATTGCAATGAGCCTGATAATATAAAGTGGCTTAATAGACACGATACTAGAATGTAACACCAGTTGCATAAAACATGCACATCAACAATCATTAATGATTTAGTTCTATAAACAGACACCGATAAGCTGCGAATGATACTGAACAGAATGTAAACGTACAATTCAGCTGAAATATATTCAATTCTCTTCTTAACGTTTGCATTTGCCTCCGCCAGATCCTGCTTCACCAGCACTGGTCCTATTAATTTGTAGACATTTGCATCCTCGTTTAATAGATCCAATTCCTATACAAAATTAGAAAAAGAAATAAACCGTTAAATCTAAATACAATAATAAAGAAGATTATTACTTTTTCACATCTTCCTTTGAAACCCAAACTTTAGTAATATAATGCTATTTTCTTTTTGCAAATACAAGTCTAGTAAAATGAAGTATCAGATAGTTAAATAGGGAAAGCTAAAGGGTGAAGTGGATAAGTAAGATCAACAGCAATACACTTTCACTTAATTTCATTTCTCATTTGTTCATTCGACTTAAAGAACGTACTAAAATGATCCAACTTTTAAAACCCATGATGATAATCATCCAACTTTCAGAAACCACTATCAAATAATTTTACTTTTAAGCACCATTACAATCATTCATCTAAATCAGCCGTCTATAGTTTCCAGTTAAAACTCACTCAAACCAATCAATTTAAAAAGTATTTAGGGAACGTTTGGGATTGTGCATATCAAAGTGATTATGTGCTAGTAATTATCAGTTTGGATAACCTAGTTTTAAACTTACTGTCACACCCTAAAATAATCGAATAATAAGTTTCATTCAAACACTTAAAACTGACTATCTTTTTTTGTGGCAAAGAAAAAATGCGCTGATATGAATAAAAACAAGTCAGAAACAAAACCATAGAACACAACAGATAGAGATGTTGACTTGTACTCAACTCTGTGGTTTTGTATATCACTTGAAATTTAAAACCATTGTTGAAACCCTTGAAAAAAGATTATACAAAACCATTGAAAAAGATTATACATTGTTGCACAAATGATGTATTGTTGAAACCCTTACCCATGACAGACTGCGATAGTGAAACAAAATCGAACAAATTTATTTAAGAAATCACAATCCTCCAAAACTATAAGCTTGTAAGACAATATATGTCGAGACACGCGAAACCAAAGCCAAATACCAACTATACCATAACTAATTCTAGCTACGTATAGAAGGACGAGGACCAATGAAACTAAATCTTGAAATCATTACCAACAAATAACCATTATTTTAGTACTTATATTAGACTTCTCTCAAGTACCAAACCTCATGCTAGCTTCCTACTAGAGGTGTAAACGAGACATCTTGCGAGCTATTCAAGATAGACTCGTAAACTACTCGAAACTGAATCGATTTAAACGAGCCGTAATCGAGCTACTCGAATAGACTTTCAAGTCAAGTTCGAGCTCCAGAATACTCAGCTCGTGAAGCTCATGAGCCTTATTGAGCTTCGATTAAATTACACATTTACCCCTTCATATACATGTAGTTGCTTTATTTTCATAAAAATCAACTCGATTCGAGCTTGATAAGCCGAGTTTTTATCGATTTCGAGCTTGATATATGGAAATAATCGATCACAAGTCGAATTTCAAGCTCGGGTTTTAGATGACGCGTCGAGCACGAGCTTGAAATCTAAAGCTCGGCCGAGCTCGAGTTTTAGTGATCAAGTTGAGCTCGAGCTTGGCAGTACTGGGCTCGACTCGTTTACACCCGTACTTCATACGCGGGATCATGAATTGTAAAAAGTAAATACAAACATTTTAGAAAAAATTTGCTCAAGCGGAGGTTTCGGCTCTTTAAAACACAAAATCAGTTTGCAAAGGCAATCCCAAACACCCACTTGTCGACTTTCAAACCAAATTAGAATAAAGTAAAAGTATGGTACTAAGGCACTTATTGAAATAGATCATTACTGTGTTTCAATCTTGAATATCATAATAGCCAAAACATAGTAATTACGTTTTTCGAATACAAGTCCGATACAATGAAGTATCAGATTCTTCAACGGAGAGAGCTAGAAGGTGAAGGGGATAAGTAACTGATTAACATAGTTTACCATAGCATATTGCAATAGATAGCAACACTCTTCCAATTCATCTCGATTCTAATTGTTCACTAGACTTATAAAACGTACCGGAGTCATCTAGCTTGTGTACGCAACTATCAAATCATCCAACTTTAAACAGCGTTACAAAAATCATTCATCCAAATCAGTGTTCTATGATTTCCGCTTAGAAAGTACTCGGAATTTATAAAGCTTACTTGGAATTGTGCTTAAGAAGTAAGGACTGATTATGTGCTTGTAATAATCAGTTTGGATAAGCTACTTCCAGACTAACTATCCAAAACTTAATTTTCCACCCTGATTATACACTCAAAACTGATTATCTTTTTTTTCGTCGAGAAAAGGTATTTCATTGATATGTAAAAATCCAAGTTGAATTACAACAGTTGTGAGGAAAGTAGGATAGTAATACTTTCCACAGAACTAAAATATTAATGCCATGAACTAATTAAACAAATAGAGAATTTGACTTGTACATTACTCTATATCTTCTAAATTTGAAATGAAATACAAAACAACTGAAAATGATATTTCATTTTTGCACACAAATAATGCTTTGTTGAAACAGTTGTCCATAACCAACCAATCGACTCTAGTAAATCGATATCGAATGAGTTTCTTTCACAAAGTAAAAAAGCCAATTCTCCCCATAGCTAGAAATTGGAACAAGATATATGTCGAGACACAAAACCATGACCAACCACCAGATATACCAAACTTCATTCTAGCAACCTATAAATGATGAAGAACAATGAAACTAAATCCTAAAATCAAAACCAACAAAAAGCCTTCTCTCAAATACCAATCATAAGGAGAGATCAGACAGCTTAACAAAGGCCACATTTGCTCACACAAAAGTTTCTATCCTTGAAAAACGCAATCCCAAACACCCTTTTCTTAAATCTTTTTATAAACTCAAAACTAACACCAACATTGTTCTTTTTTGCATTTATAAGCTAAAACCCATAAAGATTCTACCTTGATGAAACTAATAATCACTACATTTAATAAAACCCATAAGTATACTATCTACTGCAAATTTGCATCTTTTTTATAAACTCAAAATCGCCATTCACTCAACGACACAATTACCACCAGAATTAGACTTCCTTTTTTTTCTTTCTTAACCTAAAACCCAATTAGATTCTTCTACCTTAGTAAAACTAATCCTTAAAAAGATTCAATCTTGAACATTATTATAACCAAAATCATTCAAGAAACTCTAAATAAATCAAAACCCTTATATAAAAAAGATTAGAAAAAAGAGACCTTAAGAACAAGCTCATTTTCACCAAGCTGGATAGTGTACTTCTTTCTCACTTGATGATTCTTTGATATATCTGTCAACAACAAAACACAAAACCCAAAAATATTTTTATAATTGATTCATTGATGTGTATTTAAATAAGGTTTTTTTTTTATACCTTTTTGGATTTTGCTGAGATCATTGGCTTTGGCTTCTAAGTCTTTCTGTAAATCTCTTGCAGCACTTGATGATGACGAAGCCATTTTCTTTTTTTTATTTTTTTATTTTGGGTTATTTTGAGGGTTCAACTTCAAGAAGACGATGGGAAACAAAAAAAAGGGGGGTTTTGGTCGAGTAAATGGTCGCTAAACGGGTCGGGTGGGTAAATTACAACATTTCTTCTAGAGTTAACTACATTTTTGGTCCTCGTGGTTTCCCGGGTATAATACTTTTGGTCTAATAGTTTGAAAAGTAACTGATCTAGTCTAGAACCCGCTGACCCGTAACACTTTTGGTCCAATTTTCGTTGACCATAGGTTTGACTAGTTAAAAAAACATGATATGACAAAAATACCCTCACCGTTACGCATAGAATTTGCACCATTCGTCCCTGAGCTAACGGCCGTTAGTTCAAAAACTTTTTTTTTTCAAATTAAAAAAAAATCGAAAACCAATTTTGAAAAAAAAAATCAAAAAAAAAAATTCAAAAAAATATTTTCGCTAAAAAAGGTTTCCAAAAAAATTTCAAAAACTTTTTTTTCAATTTTTTTTTCTAAAATGTTTTTTCGAAAATAATTTTAGGAAAAAAGATTTGAAAAAAAAATTTCAGAAAAATATTTTCGCTAAAAAAAATTCTAAAATTTTTTTTCTTAAAAATTTTGAAAAAAATATTTTAGAAAAAAAAAATTGAAAAATTAAAAAAAAATAATTGAAATTTTTTTTCTATAATTTTTTTTTTCAAAATTTGTTTTTCTATAAAATTTTAGAAACAAAAACATTTGAAACAAAAATTCTAAAATATTTTCCAAATAAAATTTAGAAAAAAAAAAGTTTTTGAATAATAAAATTCTAAAAAAAATTTACTAACGAAGAAATTCGGACAAAAACATAAAAAAGCAGACAAAACCGTATGAAAACTTAAGAAAAACGGACAAAATATAAAGAAGCAGAAAAAACCGTATGAAAACGTAAGAAAAACGGACAAAAACGAATAAAAAAGATGAAAACATAAAAAGCGGACAAAACCGTATGAAAATGTAAGAAAGACAAACGAAAACGAATAAAAACGGATTAAAACGGACAAACACGTATGAAAACGTAAGTAAAACGGATGAAAACGTATAAAAACAGATTAAAACGTAATAAAAACGGAAAAAAAAAAAGGGTATGAAAACATAAGAAAAACGGACGAAAACGTCTAAAAACGGACAAAAGCGAATGAAAACGTAAGAAAAACGGACAAAAACGGATTAAAACGTATAAAAACGTATAAAAATGTATGAAAACGTAAGAAAAACAGACGAAAACGACTAAAAACGGATGAAAACGTATAAAATGGACAAAAATGTATAAAGGACTAACGATGCAAATGATTGTTGGCTAAATGGACTAACGTTGCCACATGATAACTAACATAACTGACGGCCGTTAGCTCAGGGATGAATGGTGCAAATTTTGTGCGTATTTCGAGGGTATCATATCATGTTTTTTTAAAACTATTGGACCAAAAGTGTTACGGATCGTCGAATCTTGGATTGGATCCGTTACTTTTTAAACTATTGGATCAAAACCGTTATACCCGGTAAACCACAAGTACCAAAAATGTAGTTAACTCTTTCTTCTAAAAAATACCGACTTAATCCTTTTACTTTTTTATTGCCAATTATAGTGACGAATTTTCAAATTTTATTTTGACTTGAAACATTTCTTTATACTGTTCGCCTGGTTTTACACGTTTTGATCCGGTTTTACACGTTTTCGCCCGGTTTTGATCCATTTTTATATGTTTTTGCCTGGTTTTACACGTTTTGATCCGTTTTTACACGTTTTTGTAGGTGTTTACACATTTTTGTTCCGACAAAAACGTGTAAAAACGGACGAAACGTAAAAGCAGATGAAAACATGCAAAAACGAACTAAAACGTGTAAAAATAGATAAAAATGTGTAAAAATAAAGGACTAAAACGTGTAAAAATGGACTAAAACGTGTAAAAATGGATGAAAATGTGTCAAAATGGACGAATACGTGTAAAACCGGACGAAAACGTGTAAAAACGGACGGAACGTGTAAAAACGAACGAAAACGTAAAAACGGACAAAAATGTATGCAAAACGTAATAAAACGGGCAAAAACGTATAAAAACGGGCGAATAAGTATGAAAACGTAAGAAAAACCAAATTTTTAGTTAATTAAAAACAGTCGTTAGTATAAAAGGACTAACTTTGCAAACGTGTGTTGACTAAAAGGACTAATGTTGCCACATGATGACTAACGGTATAAAAATTGTTTCAAGTCAAAATAAAATTTGAAAGTTCGTTGGTATAGTTGGCAATAAAAAAGTAAATGGTTCAAGTCGGTAATTTTTTTAAAGTACGTTGGTATTATATACCTTTTACCTAAAAAATGTTACTAGAGTAATAGAATATATTTTTGCACAAATTATGTCATCGATACAAAATCCCGTTAGTCACTGTTCCACGTGAGGGTATATTTGTCATTTTACCAGCTATAACTCCTACCTACTGTTTCGGGCTAGTCCCAAGCCTAGGACATAATTTGCAACAACAAGTTTGCCTTTATATAAGCTATCAAACCTTTTTCTCTCACTCATTCACCCACCACTACCGATCAAAAGTCACACACATTTAAGAACCCAATTTCAGCAAGAACAAACATTGAAAGATGGTTATATGTGGATGTGGTAAAGTGGCCAAAATCAAAACGTCATAGACTGACCGAAATCCGGAAAGAAGGTTCTAGTGTTGCCTAACTTTGGTAAGACTCCTTATACAGAATTCCATTATGTTATTTACACTTAATGACTCAATGTGTGTTGTCTGTATAATCTAGGGTTTAAGTGTGGTTTTATCGGGTGGGTGGATCCACCGATGTGCCAAAGAGCTCTCGATGTAAGTCCTAGCCCTTTAAGGGCTAACAATGAGCTCGAAGATGACCTAGGGTACGGGTGTTATAAAAGTCGACCCGACCCGAACCCGAATATGGCTTTTCGGGTCGGTCAATCAGGTCAAAAGTTATATCCGGGTCAATTGGGTCAAAAATTATATTCGGGTCAATTGGGTCAACCCGAATTGACTCGAGTTTTAAACAAGGTTGGGTTCAGGTATGTTTTTATTAGCCTCGACCCGAATTGACCCGAACCCGACTAACTAGGATCAACTAACACTATTACAATGTGAAATACTCGGGTTGACCCGAACCCGATTTGACCCAAACCCGAGTAACCCGATTTCTAAACAAGGTCGAGTTCGGGTATGTTTTTCTTGAGTCTTGACCCGAATTGACCCGAACCCGACCGGGTCGACCCGAATAACACCCCTATGTGGGGGAGTATGTTCTGATGTTGAGGGAGCACATTGAAGAACCTTTACATTATTATCCCATAACTACGTTGACCAGACCTAATTCTTCTCATAACTTGCAATCCCGTTATTATCGATATGTAAAATGTTGTGAATTTCTCAACCGCATGCGAATAAGGTGAACAATGCTATGTAACTTCCAATTTAGGTCCATTTTTAAAACTTTATTAAGTGGGCTAGAATGCTAGACCCATGCATCTCTGCATATAAGATTCCAAGTGTAGGTGACACGTGTGATGTATTTACTTTTGAATGAGCCATTATGTATTATGTTGTTTTAATGGGTCAAATTTGTTAAAAAAAATGAACTGAATTTGTAACACTGTCACACCCCCAAAATCGTGTCCAGCGGAAGCATACATGTAGCTAGGATGTAACTCAATTGGTATTACAACACAAGTTCAAAAATGGTTTTCACTTCAATCATTTAGAATAAAATCATTTAACCAAAAGTGTTGAATTTACATTTTTAAAAGTAGTGCGGAAGTAGGCCTTTAAAATAGTTAAAAACGGTCCCCAAATGAATAATCAGAGTCTTCTATGACCATGTCATGCCCTGCCAAAACCTCTAGTAGCGTGCCGTTGCTTAATACCTGAAAATACATGCTAAAGTGTCAACACGAGGTTGGTAAGTTCATAGAGTCTTGTGAAAAAGAAATGTAATGCATATGAATGAAGATTTCCCAGCAAAGGCATCGTAAATCCACTCAGTTCCAAGTCCCGCCATAAAAGACTTGTAACCTGTGTGTTTACAACCCACTGCCAAATATGACATGGTTTACGTGAACAAAAGTAATACTTGTATCTGAATTCAAAGAATAGTGTAGCAATACCGCTATATAAACAATCACTGGCAATGAGGCCATATAAACAAGTTTGACAATGTCGCCAGATAAACAATGAGGTCGTATAAAATAAATCTGACAATGTCGCCAGATAAACAGTTTTGACAATCCTGACAATGTCGCCAGATAGATAAATCAGTCGAGTAGGGAAAACAACAATATTACGTTTGACATCACAGCCAAGTAGGGAAACCACAATATTACGTTTGACATCACAGCCAAGTGGGGAAACCACAATACGTTTGACATCACAGCCAAGTGGGGACCACAATATTATGTTTGACATCACAGCCAAGTGGGGAAACCACAATATTACATTTGAAATATATGAACAATTGGTGACCATGAGGTCATATAAACAAGGATGACAAATCCCATGAAATGCAGGTAATCAAACATACCAAAGAATTACAGGTAATCAAACATACCAAAGAAATACAGGTAATCAAACATATCCATGAAATACAGGTAATCAAACATACCCATGAAATGCAGGTGATCAAACATATATTTAGGTAAAGCTAAAAGTATTTGAGTAATCAACCATGTAAAGCGAGTAATGCGTTTAAGTAAAACGAGCATGTATTCTCCCCCAAAGAGTTTACCAAAACAATTGAAAAAGTAAGGGCTATGACTCACCTGGAGCGATAGCTACGATGACAAAAGTGGATACACTGAAATGAGGCACGATCTCTAACCGCAACCTAATATGAATGATAGTCTCTAATGTAAGAAATGAAATGATGCTACACATGCAATTACGTATGTTATCGATACCACTCGTGAAATTTGAAAATAACGTTTATCGTCGAAAAATACATTTTTGACGTCTCATTAAGTTAATAACCACTTTCCATGTAAATACGTTGAAACGGTACTCCACGATCTTCGTTTGGTGTTTTATCGGTAAATATAGTATTTTCGTCGTAAAATAACACTTTTCCTTACTTGAAAATATGCCCAAATTGGCCTCACAAAACTAGTCGCAAAATATTGTACGTTAAGTGTTAATGGTCAAGCTCGGCGTTTTTGAAAACCTTGTAACATTATCTAGGTGTTGTCTCATTTAACTTTTGATCGTACGCGACTCGACGGTTAAGAAATATCGCTTCCAATGTCGTTACTTGAAAATATAATGTTCAATACTTAGAAAAATTCTATTATAGTAAAAGCTGTCAAAATAAATAGAGTTTCGTCAGGTTTCAAACGTGTATATCTTGGTCGTTATAAGCTTGTTTTCTATGTTATTTATATCCCCAGAATCGTGGGACAACATACTAACATATTTTTGATAAGCAGGGATGGCTAGATTAAGTTTTACGCCTCAAAACAGTCTATGAAAAACTGAGACAGCAATGAAATTTTCTGAAAATATAGTTTTCGTCGTTAACTTGTTTTAGCATAACTTCTTCGTTATAAACTCATTTTAATCCGTTCTTTCGCCCATACCTTCGTTTTTGAAAGTATTTTCTAAATATTTGGTCCAAAATTACACCCTAGCCCCTGAGTTTCCCACGTTTTACAAAATGGGACAGTAGGTTATGTATTGTTTCAAAAATGGGTTTTCCTAGTTTGTAACTTGTCCAAAACCTAACCAAACTACTTCAAATCAACTCCACAAGTACTCAATCCTACCATACACCTTCTTAGGGTGTCATGGGGTCCTAAATAGGGGTGGAAATGAGCCGAGCCGCTCGTGAAAAGCTCGAGATCGGATCGGTAAAAAGCTCGAACGAGCCGAGCCTAAACGAGCTCGAGCCCGAGCTCGAGCCTAAGTTGCAGCTCGTTTATTAATCGAGCTCGAGCTCGAGCTTTACGTAAAAAGCTCGTTTGGGCTCGCGAGCCTAAACGAGCCTAAACAAAAATATGATATTTTAACTTATATATGAGCCGAGCTCGAGCTTATTAACGAGCTCAATAAAGATATATTACGAGCCGAGCTCGAGCTCGAGCCAAGCTTTAACTTTTCATGCCAAATCGTATAAACGAGCCGAGCTCGAGCCGAGCCCGAGCCTATATAATATTCCACGAGCCGAGCTCGAGCTTAAAGTTTAAGGTTCGAAACGAGCCGAGCTCGAGCTCGAGCCTTTTAAAACTTAAACGAGCCGAGCTCGAGCTCTGGCAGGCTCGGGCTCGGTTCGGCTCGTTTCCACCCCTAGTCCTAAACATCACCAATTTTGGTGGATCTCTTGAAGTTACTAATAAAAATTATAGATCTAAGATAAAAGAGTATTATTGTATAAAGTGGTACATATAACATATATATTTGCATGATCTACTACTATAACTTGAAAATACATCATGTTACTAGTTAAATGAAAGTATGAGATGATGAAAAAGTTCACTTGAAGCTTACTTGAAGATTTGAGGTGATTTGATGAGAAATTGCTTAAGAAACCTAGGTTTTTATCACAAAACCTTAACAAGGAATGAAAGTAAAGCTTGATAATGTCTTGATCTTGAAAGTTTGATGGATTTTTCTTGTTCCTTGATGGTTGGCTGAATATATGAGGAAGAGAGAAAGAGAGAATAGCTTTTGTTAGTTGATTTTTTTTTTTTTTTTTTATTATTATTATGGAAGTATGAATGAAAGAATGAGAAGTAAAAATAATATAAGTAGCTAGTTAATAATTTTTGTCAAATTCATTAATTAACTTGGACTTTTGGGGGGCAAGATCCACATTTTAGGTGATTGGAAAATGGGAGGAAAAGTTTTGCAAGACTTTTGTAAGGATTAGGTTAGATGTTATTAGTTTTAGATGATACCGGGTACCGTGTTAACTAAAAATAAATCGTGTCGTGTTGAAATAAAATATGACAAAGTTGTAAAAATTATGAAATTACATTCCTAATAAGAATCGGGTATTAAAATAATTGTCGGGTTGAAATATCGTGATTCGACGTAATTTTAGGCGTTTACCGGAAAATATAGCGAATGGTTTCAAAACACCGGGTAAATTAATAATATAAATTTTATATTATTATAATGAGTATGAAAATATATTAGGATCGTAGAAGGAAGTATCGGGTATATGTTAGTAGCAAAAACTGAGTGGTAACGTTAATTACAAATTAATCATACGTAAATGGAAATAATGCATATCCGTGCATGATCTAAAGTGCTGATGGTGTTACTGATGATATGTAGACTACTCCGGTCTATATGACGTGTCCCTACTGATATTGCATAAATTCGGAGCTAAACCTAACTGGTTACGCGAATTTGGATACCCGTAAACTAGATTTACGAAATGATGAAAAACAATCATGAATAGTGATTTCCTTCCGGGAATGAATAGTGTCATATGAATAGTAAAATTTTCGAACGCTTCTCAGAATCTTAAACTAATTCCGAAAACGATGAATAGTGATCAGTGAATAGTAACGGATGAATAGTAACTTCCGAAATGAATAATGAAATTTTGACGTTTGAAAAAGAACCTGAAATTACGAGTTGTGACAGTCTTCCCCTCTAACAGGAACTTCGTCTCGAAGTTCAGTTTGTGTTGGTCTCTAGAGTATTGGTGAAAAGATGATGATATTCATCGTGTAAACTACTGAGCTCTAATGGGAGCTCAAGTCTGTAGGCCACTAGGCTCATTCTGTCTGAAATATTGAATGGTCCAATGTATCTCGGGTTTATCTCTCCATGTTTGTGAATTGTGTCTCAATGGTGTTGTCTTTGGAATCTTGTGATAGCTATTGTTGTCAAGGAATCCAATTTATAGCAAATGGTTAGCCCAACCATTTCCAGAATCAATCACACCCGAATTGGGCATATCTCCCTATGTTTGAATCATTCTCTAATCCTGACCATTGGTTAGCCCAACACGCAACCTGGATAATATGGGAAATCTTAGATTTTCGTAGGTTTGATTGTGATGAAGATGGTTTAGGTGTTTGAAATGCTTAAAGTTCAAAAACAATATTATATATAATATTATCTTGTTTTTTATGTGTTGTAGTCTCTTCAAAAATTGGTGGACGATAAGGTGTGCTTAATATATAGTTTGGTGTTCTAAAAGAGATATGACTTATGAAACCTCTGTGTTTCATTAAAGTTACTGATTAACCCTTCAAGTTATATGAAATTTGCATTTTAACCTTGATGGTGGATATTTACACTTTTAGTCTATATAGTTTGACAAAATGACATTCATGGCTTAAAGTATCAAAATGTGACAAGTTATTATCATCAGTTTCCAAATATTCACTTTTTACCTTGTAGTTATAAAAATGACAATTTCGATACAAGTTTGGGAAAATTACACTTTTGGTCCTTTAACTTTAGTATAATTACATTTTTGACTTATATGTTTCAAAAATGACATTTTATCACTCTTGGTTCTTAAATATTCCATTTCCAACCTTAAATTACAATTATGATAATTTTGACACCTTTTTATGGATAATTACACAATTAGTCCTTTGACTTTACAGAATTACATTTATAGTACTTTGTTAACAAAATGTGATATTCTAGTACTTATAATATTGAAATGTCCAATAAATACCCTTAGTTTACTGAAAATACCGTTTTAACACAATTTTCATAGAATTGGCAGTTTTAGTCCTTGAAGTTACATAGTTTTGCAAAAATAGTCCTTTTTCAATAAAAGTTTGCATTTCAAGTCCATTTACTTCCAAATTTACATATTTAACTCAAAAGCATTTATAGTTTCTATTTTTATCCTTAGATTCAAGTTCTGACAGTTTTAACCCTTATATTTTAGAAGTGACAGTTTTGTCCCCTCTAGTTTACACAGTTTGCATTTTTAGTCCAAAATACATGTTCAGCTTATGTTTCCATTTTTTTTAGCTTATTATACTTCCAGAAGCTTAGTCAAGCTTGTGTGAGCTTATACAACAGCTTATTGTGATCAAAAGCTTATTTTTGTGCTTAATGGGCTTTAACGAATCTGTTAAGGCCCAATGATACTTTTGTTGGTCCAGTGGACTTGGGGTGTTGTGGACTATTTATTGGGCTTATTATGGACCTTATTCAATTTACAAAAAAACTTATAGTCAGCTTAATAGCAAACTTCTTATTTGATAACTTTGGGCTTTAAGGCGCGTTAAGCTTTTATGAAAGTTTTAGAAACTGTGTGAGTAAACAAAGCTTTAAGCTTGTGAAACCAATCAAATGAGCTTGTGTAAGTGATATATTGGTACCTTCTGTTTGTCTAGTCTATATAGATGTGAGTCAAACCTTTTATTTGGTATAATGTACATTTGGATATCATTTTATGAGATCATTTCTAAAGTGACAAAAACATTCTGTTTAGATATATACACTTAGGCAGTTTCATGAGTGGTTTATGTGCACTTCAAAACGTGTGATGTTAAGTGATTATATGTTGTTGTGAATGTGTAACAATTATATAAACTCTTTCTTGGCTATATAGTGATTCAAGTGAGTACATTCGTTAGGTTGTAGCTTAACGAGAGCTTATGAGATAAAATAGAAAGCTTGTGTGATTTGTACGTGTGATAAACAACTCAAGTATCAAGAAAAAATGGCTAAGTGTTTGAGAGACTTACTACACCTTTAAAAGGTGGGTGATACTTGACGCTTGGGATCACCTATGGTTTACTTGTTTCTTTGCGTACAAGTTCACATGAACAAAGGACCCTGGAGAGTTTTGTTTGAGTGAGTTTGAGAGTGATACATGAAGTATGGGATGCATGGTGATACGTAGGAATTGCACCCTCGCAACAGGTTTTACCTCTCAAGGGATCTCGAGAAGCTTACAACCCCCACCAGGCAGTGTACCTGATCATTGTAGTATAGTATAGTGACAAGTACCGGGGGATTGATCGTTCAACTCAGGAATAGTGTCGCTAGGATTAGAAAGCCTCCTAAACTAGGTCTAGAGGTGAGGGATGATTCTTTTTGTATTTTTATCTTTTTATGAAAGCGAGTAAAATCTTGGGTTTTGAAGGAGTGGGCGAAATTAGTTGCTAGCCAACTAACCCAATAAACTAAGATGCAATCAAAATAAAATAACAGAAATGAAAATTAAACTAATTATGCTAGTGTGGTGGAGACAATAATGAGGAAAGTTGTGTTTACTTAGATTTCATTACTCTCTAGATATCTTTTACAGGTTGATTAGCTTGTTACAATTGCATGGACGACGGGTCATATTCCTTAATACTAGTCGTAGGGCCGTGTACAATATTCCCTAACTCTATAGGATCCTACTTCACTCCTATGTCGAGCCGTTAGAAGCTCCTAACATGGGTTCATTAGAATTCTCCTACGCATTAAATACAACCAAAAATCGTAGTACACCTCCGATCATGTTTCTTAAGACGTTCAAGCAAGTTACCAATGGATGTCTGCCAGTTTTCTTAAGCCAAACCAATATAAATCTCGTTGTCTCGGTTTGATCTTTCCATCTCTTTTCTTTGCATATTTATTGTTTGATTGTGTTAGCATAGTGTTGTGTTCATATTGGTGTTGATTGATTTCATCCACATTTGAATCTAAGTTTTTCACAAAGCAATTTTTATAACTAAAGAAAACAAGTCGGTAAAGAAAACTGGATGTTAGGCTTATAACAATAATTATCTAAGTTTTGCATATTTATTTATGCAAAACAATAATTATCTAAGTTTTCTTAAGCCTAACATCGAATACAATCATCTGTATGTTAGGCTTATACTTCACACGGCACATTCTTAATACTAGAATGATAATTATTGTTATAGGAGAACGCTAAAGATATTTGTTATAGGAGAACGCTAAAGATAAATGTTTTATGGAACCTTGAGATAGCGTATGCATTTATCTTTAGCGTTCTCCTATAACAATAATTATCATTCTAGTATTAAGAATGTGTCGTGTGAAGTATTGTATGGAAGGAAATGTATATCACCTGTTCTATGGACAGAGGTGGAACAAGCTAACCAATTGGTCCTGAACTGGAATGAGAGATTGCAAATAAGGTTTTCAGATTAAAGAGAAAGATTTAAGGCAGCGATATATTCGCCAAATGAGTTATGCGGATAATCGCAGTAAGCCGTTAGAGTCTAATGTTGGTGATTTTGGTGATGTTAAAGGTATTTCCTTGGAAAGGTGTTATGCGTTTCGGTAGGAAAGGCAAGTTAGCACCGAGATATGTTGGACTCTGAGATTTCGAAAAGGATTTGATTTGTGGCATATCGGTTGAAATTGCCTGAGGAGTTAAGTAGCGTGCATGATACGTTTCACGTATCTAATTGGAAGAGGTGTTTGGCGGATGCTAGTATGCACGTGCCATTAGATGAAAGTAAGGTCGACAAACTCTTCGCTTTGTCGAGAAACCTGTTGAGAATATGGTTCGAGATTTTAGGGGTTTGAAGTGTGGTGAGATAGCGTTGGTAAGGTATGGTGGGATTCTAAGCGCGGTCCTGAGTTTACTTGGGAACGTGAGGATCAAATAAAATTTAAGTACCCAAATTTGTTTGCTGATGTGGTTGGTGAAGTAGATCGTTTGTAGTTGGGTTTAGATTGTGGAAGTAAGATGCAGGGTGTTCGCAAATGTTTTAATTAATTTTTTTTAATGTGTATCCATTATATGTGGTGCTTCTTGCGGTTACCACTTGGATTTTCATTTGGTTCGGGGGTATTGTACCTACATGTGAGAAGTCGTTTGGATCTTTGGTGTTATTGATCGGTGTAGTGTATCTATTTTCGTGTATCGTTGGAGTGTCGGAATGTTTTCTATCGTGTGAGTTCGGGTATTTAGTCGGTTCACATCTTTATGGTTCTTTCTCTGTGATTTTTATGGCGTGTGTAACACCCCCAAATTTAAGTTTGTCGCAGCGGAAAAGTAATTTGGGTGTTACGGGGAGGATCGAAGTTTTAATCTCATAAAACGGCTTAAAAGAAGCGTTTTGAAAGTTATTTGTCATTCAAATAATATTTTTGATAAAAAGATAAAACAATTGATTTAAAATCTTATTAAAAGATATAAAGGCTTGTAAAAATGACAAATTTGATTTTTACACCATTTTAATTTATCAAAGTAATAAATGCCCACTCCGTGTCTTGTCCTGCTCCGCTAAATTACCTGAGATACACATGCTTAAAAGTGTCAACACAAAGGTTGGTGAGTTCATAGAGTTTTATGGAAAACCCTTTATTTTGTTAGATTTCAGGAATATTTGGTATTGATAAAATACAAACAGTAATGAAACAAGTATTGAGTATATTGACTATAATCACAAATAAATCATATAAGTATTCAATCACATTCAAATAAGGAATCAATAATCCTAACATGAGCTGGATACTCATGATACTAATTTAATCAGTTATACAATTCACGTATGGTCAAACCTATACAGCTGTATCTAAATATATGTTAAAAACATACATTTCCTTTATAGATATTGCACCAAGCCTCATGACACACAAGCTTAACCAAAAGAGGTGTTTTATCAAATCAATTATAAATGTTGCCCTCTAATAATAGGTGATTTGCCAATTCCTATTTGTCTACAAATATAGTGTATCACGACTAATACGACTAACCACTTGCAAATGGCATTCCGTCAAGTATTAGTGGGACAGGAGGTCAATCCTTAACAGGTTTCGAAGCTGTTCACTATATTCGCGCCCACTTTACATGTGATTAATGGCTCATGATTGAGGGACTATATGGCGATAAGGTAACTTAGGCAATATCAAGGAAAAATATGGGATCATTCAGAATAACATCATGTAATCAAGTATCATACCACAGTAATCAGTTTGAAAATATTATCGTTTGAGTATCAGAAATTCAGTTTAAATATTTTGCCAGTAACATATATATATCACATACCACAATAATCGAATTGGAAACATTATCATAAGAGTATCAGTATTTCAGTCAAGTAATTCATCAGTAAAATATATATATCACATACCACAATAATCGAATTGGAAACATTATCATCAGAGTATCAGTATTTCAGTCAAGTAATTCATCAGTAAAATATATATATCACATACCACAATAATCAAATTGGAAGTATTATCATATCAATATTTCAATTAAGTATTTTGTCAAGTATCGTATATATCACAATTTTAATTTACAAACCATATTAATTTAATATCAATTAGGAAATTGATTTGAATTATGTATTTTATTCATATACTTATCAAATTATCAAAGTATATGTAAGCATGTATCTCCCCCAATGAGTTAAAAACAATTTTTGGAAATGGGGCTATGACTCACCTTGATTGATACGGAAATGATGAAAAGTAGAGTAGAATGAGATTTATGGGAATGATTATGGAAACGTCTTTGATACGGAACCTGATAAATAAATTTATCTGAGAATATAACCAAATACTATTTGGTAAATACGAACGAATAACGAATAAAAATTATTCGTTATGTACGAATAGATGATGTGCAGTGTAATTGTTATGCCATGCATGATATAATAAAATACTTTATTTAAATTATCCATCGTAGTTTTACCTTTTTAAACGTAAGTAAAAATATTAACTTTTGAAATATCGTTATATATATTATTAACGTAAAAATAAATAATATATAAATAAAACGTAGTAAAAATGCATATGACGTGATGGTTGACGTAAAATAGAAAATAAAATAAGAATGTCAAATATAATATGTTGGTCCTTGTCCTCTTCCAGTTTTTACACTTTTTATACTAACGGCGTTAGCGTTACACCGTTAGTCCTTTTTATATATAATTTACAATTATAGTCCACTATATGTCCAATATTACAATCTAAGCTTGGAAATTAATAATATGTCATTTTATAACCTATAGTTTCTGTTTTTACCATTTTAGTCCTTATCTTTCTTGGTTTGTCATTTTTAGTCCTTCTAGGTTTCGTCACGTTACATTTTTAGTCCAAACGTTCAAAAATTATGGGAAAAATTATCTTAAATTTTTTGGAGCTTATTGAAGCTTATTAAAACTTATTTCAACTGCTTATTTGCAAAAATAGCTTATTTTTCAATAAATGGGCTTTAACAAGCTAAATTAAAGGCCCGTTAGCGTTTAACGATCCGTAAGCGTTGAGACAAGTTGGGCTTATCCCTAGACTCATTTTTAATGTTATAAAATCATATCAAAATAGCTTTTTGGTCCAGCTTATACGGATTGCTTATTTTCAGCTTATTGGGCTTTTCAGTCCATTAAGCCTTATAAATAGTTTTTGAAAATGAGTTTTTGTGTTCTACTTTGGCCAATTTAAAGGGTCTAAACGAGTTTATTATTACAAAGTATAAACACGAAACTTGTAACTTGTAGCAAGGAGAAATAGGTTGTGTAAAAATATTGGGTGGTTATTAAGTCGGATTGAGTTTTACAAAGTCGTTTTGGTCGCGATTTGGAGCAGTTTTCTGAGTAAAAAGACTTAGAAAAATTCTAAGTGCTTATGATATGTACGAGTTTTGCAATTCACTTTGGTCGATTTAGAGTGTCAAGACGCGAGTATTTTTATAAGTTGTCTAAATGAAAATGATAGTTTTCTAGGTGGTCTATCACGTGGTGTAAAAATATGATATGCTTGTTACGCTAAATTTCAAAATATATGCTCGATTCTTAGGTAGTTTGGGACGTTTTTATATATGAAAAAGACAGAATTATTTCTAAGTTTTGCAACATTTTTATACGTTTGATATATGGTTCAAAATAAGTTCGTGTGATACATGTAACGTAAAAATAAACGTGAAACAAGTGTGCTACGTGACTCCTAGGCCTTCCAAGATAGAGGCTAGTCACGTTTTGTGTACTATATGTTAATATATATACGTAACACATATTTAAAAGTATATACGTTCAAACATGAATTTATATGCGATGCATGGTGAATTATATATGTATAAAATGAACTCGAAATGATATGAAATGACTTACAACACCAATATGGTGGGGAGTTTACGTGCAGAGTGAACTAGAACAAAAGAAAAACCTCCAACGACTTGCTAAAACAATATCACACGATTCGAATGGAATTTTGTAACTTGGAAATGACTTGAAACGATTATGAAATGATCTCTGGTCTTCTCAGTAGCTCGAATTAGAATGAAAAGGCTTAGGAAATGTGTAAAATTGCTAAGGTGTGAAAGGAGATAAATGAGGAGTGAAGTGGTGAATGAGAAAATATTATACTTATTACATATATAACACATTCGAGTTATATAAAAACATTCTCACATATTTTATTATACATGGGCCATGATATGTTGGGATATGATGGAGATGTTGCTGTCATAGAATTTTAATAATGATGAGAAATCAAATGAGAATTGATTTGTTCATTTCATATGTCGACACATTTCTATACATGTCGACTAGACATTTATTTTATATACAAGAATTGAAGGAAAGTTTGTAGCTCTTGATTCTTGTTGACGAAACTCAATTTTTAATATGGAAACATGATAGAATAATTATTAGGATCAAGTAGAAACAATTTGGGTTTAAAATGGTAGAGTTTGGAATTTTTATATGTGTCGAATGGGTTGGATTTTGGGCAAACACTTTGCCTCTATTAAATGTATCAAACGTTCGTCTTAGAAGCTAAAATTTGGCGTCCTAATTCTTTGGCGGGTAAACAATTAGGAGGTAAAAAAATATATACATGTTGTGTTTTGAAATCGAAAGAAAACGAGGCATTTTGGAGAGGTCTGGGTCGACTGAAAACTGAAATAAAAAGAAAAATTGGGCCCTTGGAGTGGGCTAATGAATAGTGTGCAGAAAAAGAAGTTGGGCTGGATTTTATTAAGGCCCGTTTGGTGTTATTAGTGAGTAAATAGGTTTAGTGAAATTAAATTAGGATTAGTAACTTGTTTTAATATTTTGTTAAACGTGTCGAGAACTTGTTTCGTCGTTTGGTGAATTATGGGATGACGTGATTTCGTAAATATAGTATAATAAGAAAATTTTTAAATTTCCCCGTAAAAATGGTGATTAAAAATAATGACGAAGATTAATATATAATTAAACGTTTTTAATTATATGGATTTTTGCGAGGTTTTACAGTACCCACATGTCATTCTGAATTTCGTCCCGAAATTCAAATTTAATGTGATTACTTGAGTAAAGAATTTTTGAACAGAGGGTTGTCGAGAGATTTTTATTCCTAAAAATTAAGGAAACGTGATTCAGTTAGATTTATCTGTATTAAACAAGACAAAATAACTGATGTATTTAAGGGCTGTGAATAGTGAATACTAACGGTCGTGAATAGTAACCTAACGGCTATATTTGGTCCCAACGGCTAGATTTTTAGCCTATAAATACTCCATTTACTTTCCTATTCTTTCATCAACCATTTTCCTATCATTTCACATTTCCTATTTTTAATCCTTTTCTCTCATTAAATACTTCCGAAAATGCCGAGCCTAATTACTATCATCGCAATGGTATATATCGTTGTTGCCATCACCTATTTGACTTTTGTTCCGGATGAAGATTATGTAGTTTTGGTCGGGATTTTGGGGTTCCTAATACCACTCACGGTTCTATCATATGCTGTTGATAAGATATGGAGGCACTAGTCTCAAGCTAGGGTTATTTAAAATGTATCCTTGTTATGTTTTTATGTAATCCTCAATAAATGTGAAATAAAACTTATTTGTCTTTATGTTTAAGAACTAGTCTTGCTATTGTTTCTAATGACGTTCTTATACTTATCTTTTAGAATAATCAGAGTAATTCATCCTATGGTGGTTCTTGCTATGGTACTGTTGATGGTAATCATTATAATTATGTTGGGTTAGCCTATTGGAGATTCTATGCTTTTTATTGTAATCGTTGAAATAATAGCACTTCCTATGCTAATTATATGCTTATGTATTAATTTCCGTGGTCTCTAATAAAATTTTCGCTATTGATGTTTTCCATAAGTCTTTGTGAACTCTTAGGTTTCTAATGTTTGTACTTTTCTCGACTTACTATAATAAAAGTGATGGGTATTAAGTGTAAATATCTATTGGAGTTTGTCAAAAATGAGGTTTATAAATAGTTTATTTAATCTCAAGATTTTGCTTTTACATGAAGATTGTTATTTAGAAAATCTGAAAAGACAACTGTTCCATTTATGACATAATTCTTCCTAAATTATACATAGGTAGCTAGGATATGTATAATTGAGGACCAAATGATGTAATGCTTGGCTTAGTAACAATGGTATTTATTTTTCTTTAAATTGTTTTAGATGGTTCAGTCTTAATGGTTTAGGTAAAACGTTGAATGCCATCTAATCATTTTCAAAAGAATTTAGTAATTTTTTTTTTTCATAATATGGTGATGAGTCAGGAATTTCTAAGGAAATACTAGGATATCCTTGGTATAAACTTAAAGTTCATGAGATAATTCTTACAGGATGGTAATAATCTATCGTTCAGTCACTCTTATTGTTCTCTTAAGGTGAGTTGGTCTAAAATCCGTAAAACTTTCATGGTTATGCTTACAAGGTATGGTCGTCTTATTTTCTTTTCTTACTGTATTGTTGCTAATCGGAGGAACTATGATTACTTCAAGTATTACTGCAATGATACTGATTACTAACTTCTGGATATTCTTAGTACTTTGTTAGGTCCTTTAGTGAAAGAATATGGAGCTAATTATTTCATTGATGATAGATTGAATTGAATCCCTACTGTAATCTAATTTCAAGATATGTCTGGGTAGTATCTTAGATAATTTATCAACTCTTGGTATAGGATTGCTAAGGAACAAACGGACTTATCTACTAAAGCTAAAGTTCAATAACCTTTTCTCTATTCTTCAAATTATCTTCCAAAAATTTGTCTTATGAAATTCTATGGTTATAGCCTAGTTACGGTAGGTATAAGTAATCATAACAATCCTAGGTATTATCAAGGTAAGTTTGAATATGATCACTATAATCAACATTATATTAATAACTTGATTGATTGTTTTTGCAAACAAACGATACAAGATCTTTTATTAATACTCCATTGATATGAGGGGAGTCATTTGTCTACCAAAGAGAGTAACAAATGGTGAGATTTTTCATGAAGGTATGTATGCATAGCTGATGCGTGGGAATCGCACCTTGCTTTACCTCTCGAGGGATCTCGAGAAGCTTACAACCCCCACCAGGCAGTGTACCTGATCGTTGTAGTATAGTATAGTGACAAGTACCGGGAGATTGATCGTTCAGCTTAGGAATAGTGTCGCTAGGATTAGAAAACCTAATTAATAGTTCTAAAGGTGAGAGATGATTATTTTTGTATTTTTATATTTTTATGAAAGCAAGTAAAATCTCGGGTTTTGAAAGAGTGGGCGGAATTAGTTGCTATTCAACTAACCCAAAGCTATTATATAATTAAAATAAAATACTAAAAATGAAATTAAACTAAATTATACTAAGGTTGTGAGCAGTGGTTGGAGAAATTGTGTTTACTTAGACTTCACTACTCCATAGATATCTTTTACACGTTAATTACTTGTTACACCTGTATGGATGACGGATTGTATTCCTTAATACCATTCGTGGGGTGGCATACATAACTCCCCAACTCTATGAGCTCTTATCTCCTCCTACACCATGACCCAGCACAACTATAGGGATTGTAAACAGTGGCTCATGCATTAAATACAACCAATAAAGACCTAGTACGCCTCGGTTCATGTTTCTTAAGACGTTCAAGCATGTTACCATTTGGAGATCTGCCAGTTTTCTTAAGCCTAACATATAATATCATTCATCCAAAACAAGAATAGACAAGTAATCAACACATAATCAACATCTAGGTTTCATTAGATCTAAGCAAACACAAAAGAGATCTAGCCTAGCATAGTAGAATTGAGACAAGAACAAGATATAAACAACCAACACATAGACATATTGATTGAATTGGAAGAACACTTATCTCAATTACAATGCAAGGTCTCAAGGGTTTGGAACCCTTGAAAAACCTGTAAAAGATACACCAAAATCGTCTTTAGGGTTTCACCAAAACTTCTCTCTTTTTTAATGAAAAAACTAGAAAATTATATATAGGAAAAGTAGGCTGACGGCGTCAAGAGTTACATGTGACGCCGTCACCTCGCCGCCATATACTTCCTCGGACGGCCTTGATCTACTTATGACGGCCTATGTGACGCCGTCACCGACCACGGTATTTTATTCTTGCCACTTTGACGCCGTCATGAAGGCGTTTGACGCCGTCACCACCTTCAGTATTTTAATCTTCATGTCTGACGCCGTCAAGATTTAACTCTTGACGCCGTCACCTTGTATCTTCAGCATGGAAATTTGGTACTTTGCCGTTTTCTTCACTTTTATGCTCCAAAAATGTCCAAAATGGCTTCTTTTCCAGAATTCAGTCTCCAAACACCTAAAATCACAAAAGGAACGATTTAGGGCAATATTTGATCAAATAAATTCGGATTCGGGCTTAAATGACCCCCTAAAAACGGATCATTTTTCGCCTCATCATATACCCTTACACTTGAGATTTGCTTGTCCTCAAGCAAATGAGCTTTTATTCTACTCGAAACACAAGTTAGGGGTCATTTAACACTAATATAAAAGTAATTACAACAAATAATCGTTCCACTAAAGATCAATAGACAAGCACGGAGGTCATACACAAGCACCTCACAAATAGTGTTTAAATACTCACATCTCTCGGGTGTAATAGAGTAATATAACATTATGGAAATGGAAGATATCTCTCACTACCTGTCATAGCAAAATAGATTACCATAGGCTTGGGAAAGGATCAAACCTCCACCACATGGCGTAAGCACCTAGGATAAACTATCAAAGAGGTCTTTTAAAGGGTTGTAACGTTAGGTATAGGGATATGAATTACACGGTTTTGTTGGATAAAGGAAATTTTACTGGTGGCGAGTTAACAAACTTGGTTAATTACATGTACAAGATGACGTTGCTAAGCCAAGACTAGACTCGACTTAAGCTAATAAATGAAAAATAACAAAAACATAAAATAAACATAGAATAAAAACGGGATGGTAGTCCGTATGTTTTTTTTTTCTTTTCTCTTTTTTTTCTTTTCTCTATTTTTTTTTTTTTTTTTTTTTTTTTTTTTTTTTTTTTTTTTTTTTATACACTCTTACCCTACCATCCAAAATAATACATCATAGGGGTATAAACGTTCCCCTTACACTTGAATCTTTACATACTTTACAATTAAACTATTCTAATGACTCGAATTAAGAAAATCAAAACACTTGGAGCACTTTTAAGATTAACGTACATATGGGGGTAATATATTATGTTCTTCCCCATTACTCCATAAAATAAGTACTTACCCATGAGTCCCAATAGTCCCAAAACAATATGTACAATGATATGACTCGACTTAGCAACCATGTAATCAATTAGAAAGTTAACTTAGGGTTTAACAAATAACAATAATGCACTAAAAATGAGCGCATACACGGAAGGCTAAGGCGATTTGGGTGTACATTTAAGTGGGGTGTAACAAATTCTTTCTTTAAGTAAGATGCTTAAAGTTAGAAACGAAAAGATAGGCTCGGAGGGGTGTACTAGGGGTTTCGTGTACTAAAAATGAGTACAACGCAAAGGGTGTGGGAAAAATTAGTTGACTTAACTAGCCAAGTAATATGACTTAAATGGTCAAGTAATTATAATACGGGTTTAACACAAGGGTGATCCTAATGCCTCTTATCATGTAGTAAATCCTACCACACGAATGTAGTCTCACTCGCGGTCTCGGGATGCATCACTAACGCAAGTTCTAGAATCTAAATGCTACCGGTACACTCATAAGCACTAATAGTAAATGCTTTTCCTATCAAATCTAAAGGCGAACCTCACATTTTTGGGTGGAAAATTTTTCTGAATATACGGTTATGTGCTAGTCATACAATCTCCTATCCATGAGACGCTTGCTATGGCTAAAGTTTCACTCCTAAATGTTGTAAAAAAATTTAAATTTGGCGCTAAAATTACACTAACAAGTATTTCTCATAGTTTTATTACACATCTACTATCAAACAAAACAAACTCAAGCGAAAGTGCATATGTAAGGTATCATCTTTTTACCCTCCCCTTACACTTAGGATGAACATTGTCCCCAATGTTCAAGTAAAGAATGTAAAAGTTAAGAGGTAAAGGGAATGAAATCAAATACTCCCCTGATTCGCTCGGTATGGATTATAGGTTGGCCAGGTTAAATCTTCCTCCCAGAAAATGAACAATCAAAGCTTCCCTTCCAGAATATAAATCATCTTCTTGTCATAAATAACCTGTAAATCCTGACAACAATAGACAAGGCAACCTCGCGTAAAATCGGCGGCATCCTATATAAGTTACTAAATCCTAGAAAGCAAAGTAAGATATAATGCTTGTGGAATGAAGTTTGCAGATTTCCTGGAGATTATAAAACTTAATAATTCACAAAAACCATAAGACTCCGTTAGAAAAACAAAACCGGTAAAATTTCCAGATTTTAACTCCTGACGCCGTCAAGAGCAATACTCTGACGCCGTCAGAATGGACCTGCAGAAATTCTTATGTTAAGTTTCCGGAAAATTTCTGGAAAAACTTTGTCCTACTTCCTGGAAAATCTTGCAAAACTTCATTATGACTCAATACAAGCATTTGACTCTAACAAATACGAATATACATGTTCATTAAATATTGTGGAGAATCATGATCGGTTTGTTTCTTAAAAACATATTTGGGGTTTCCCCTTACATTTATCTTTTGCAAAAATACCTTTAGGTTGAAGTTAAGACTAGGCCAAACAACATAATAAAGTATTTCCACATTTTAGTAGAGAAACATGATTAACCAACAATAAAAATAAAACATGCATACGGAAGCAAATAACACTCAATAAAATCACACAAACATGGGTTGCCTCCCAAGAAGCGCTTGTTTTTGTTCGAGTCACGAGCCTGACTCTACCCTTATTTAATGGAAATAGGTGAGGTTATCCCTACACTTAGGATTAAGTGCGGGTGGAAGTAGCGATACACACCCTTAGGATGGGAATATGCCTCATGAGGAAAGAGTGGTGGATGAATTATATGCTCCAAGGGGTGTGCTCCTATCATCATAACCTTACCTAATTCAATTGGGTTAAGGGGTGGATTGAGATTTCCTCCTAGAAAGGGATCATTTTCTATCAACTTCGAGAGATTCCTAGTTGGGAACCCATCTTGACCTAATAAACCCGGTTTAAACCCATAATGTTGCTTGTGATCAGTCACGAATGGGTGATGTTAGTACGTAAGGTCATTCTCCACTCCTATAGTAGCTTCCTTTCTACAAGGCTTAGAGTCCACTACCTTCATCCTAAGACTACCCGGACTATATGGTTTGATGGGTGGATCGGGACCTATTTCAATTCCTAAATTCACACCTAAGGATAGAAGATTAGGTAACGGCTTTGGTTGAGGCTCCGGTTCATCAAAACTAGGAACTTCCCTAGAACTAAGAGTAAGGTTATCATTATGAGTATTCAAACCTATACCCTCTAGTGGTGTTTGTTACAAGGGTTCTACCTCTATTGGGGCTCCTATAGTCTCTTCTACTTCTTCCGGGTAAGTCACGGGTGGGGTGTATTCCTCAAATGATGGTTGAGTATTTTGTGGGCTTATGTTGTTCACCTCATCATTCCATGTGTCAGGATCTAGCCCTAACATTCTCCCAAGTATCTCACGTGCTTCTCTAGGCATCTCAACTTCTATGTCCGAATCATAAGGATCATCTTCAATATTCTGACTGCTATATACAAATTGCCCAAGAGATTCAACATCTGTTTCTTGAGATTCATCATCATCGATCATAAAACCTAGGTCTTTTTGATCAATGTGATCATGTTTGGCTACATCCTCCATCACATCAAGGTCACCTATGTGTTCATCCTGTATTATGGTAGGGCCTAACCATGACATGCAGCTAGGTGGCTCATACGAAACTATCCTAGGTGAAGGCTTATATGGTGCATAGGTTTCACAAAGTGAGGCATTTTGAGGGGTTGATGAAGCTCCTAAGGTGAATTCTTTAAAAGTCTTATGCACTTGGTCTCTTTTCTCAAGGTACTCAATAAAATCAATATAAGATCCTGTCCGCCTCATTTTATTCGTCCATCTTGGTATATCCAAACTGGTGTAATTATATTTTTCTGGTAAAACTCTAGTGTCGGACTTGGTGGATTCGCGTTCTCCATAGTGTCAAACGGAATAGTCAATGAAAATTACGAACAAACACACAAAGAAAAAGATAGACTAAAGAAAACCTAGAAATGAAAATAAAAATCTTACTAGAAAGGAATCTAGCAAGTAGACCTAATAAAAAGAAATTCTAACCTAGACAATAACTATTCCCCGGGCTGCGGCGCCAAAAACTTGATGCGTGGGAATCGTACCTTGCTTTACCTCTCGAGGGATCTCGAGAAGCTTACAACCCCCACCAGGCAGTGTACCTGATCGTTGTAGTATAGTATAGTGACAAGTACCGGGGGATTGATCGTTCAGCTTAGGAATAGTGTCGCTAGGATTAGAAAACCTAATTAATAGTTCTAAAGGTGAGAGATGATTATTTTTGTATTTTTATATTTTTATGAAAGCAAGTAAAATCTCGGGTTTTGGAAGAGTTGGCGGAATTAGTTGCTATTCAACTAACCCAAAGCTATTATATAATTAAAATAAAATACTAAAAATGAAATTAAACTAAATTATACTAAGGTTGTGAGCAGTGGTTGGAGAAATTGTGTTTACTTAGACTTCACTACTCCCTAGATATCTTTTACACGTTAATTACTTGTTACACTTGTATGGATGACGGATTGTATTCCTTAATACCATTCGTGGGGTGGCATACATAACTCCCCAACTCTATGAGCTCTTATCTCCTCCTACACCATGACCCAGCACAACTATAGGGATTGTAAACAGTGGCTCATGCATTAAATACAACCAATAAAGACCTAGTACGCCTCGGTTCATGTTTCTTAAGACGTTCAAGCATGTTACCATTTGGAGATCTGCCAGTTTTCTTAAGCCTAACATATAATATCATTCATTCAAAACAAGAATAGACAAGTAATCAACACATAATCAACATCTAGGTTTCATTAGATCTAAGCAAACACAAAAGAGATCTAGCCTAGCATAGTAGAATTGAGACAAGAACAAGATATAAACAACCAACACATAGACATATTGATTGAATTGGAAGAACACTTATCTCAATTACAATGCAAGGTCTCAAGGGTTTGGAACCCTTGAAAAACCTGTAAAAGATACACCAAAATCGTCTTTAGGGTTTCACCAAAACTTCTCTCTTTTTTAATGAAAAAACTAGAAAACTATATATAGGAAAAGTAGGCTGACGGCGTCAAGAGTTACATGTGACGCCGTCACCTCACCGCCATATACTTCCTCGGACGGCCTTGATCTACTTATGACGGCCTATGTGACGCCGTCACCGACCACGGTATTTTATTCTTGCCACTTTGACGCCGTCAAGAAGGCGTTTGACGCCGTCACCACCTTCGGTATTTTAATCTTCATGTCTGACGCCGTCAAGATTTAACTCTTGACGCCGTCACCTTGTATCTTCAGCATGGAAATTTGGTACTTTGCCGTTTTCTTCACTTTTATGCTCCAAAAATGTCCAAAATGGCTTCTTTTCCTGAATTCACTCTCCAAACACCTAAAATCACAAAAGGAACGATTTAGGGCAATATTTGATCAAATAAATTCGGATTCGGGCTTAAATGACCCCTAAAAACGGATCATTTTTCGCCTCATCAATAGCGTCATGATGGAAAGAATTTATTAACAACAGAGGGTTATAACGAAAGGAGATTTTTATTAAAGGTTGGTTACAAGTTTTGAGAGTTTCGGAATTTATTAGGAAATCTTTCATCACTAACCAAAAACTTTTTGGTTTAGTGGGTACAACTTTCTGTTCAGGGGAATTGAGTGAAGATACATCGTTTGAGATGTATTGTATCACGAAATTTGGAGCGTCAGGAAAATAAAGAATTTGGAAATATCTGGTATTGATGAATATGAAGTATAAGATGATTGAGAATTTGGCTCAACGTTCTTCTACGGCATCTCTTGGCGTGAACTTCGTCCAACTTCGAATGCTGCTTGACCACCAATTAAATCTTCATATGATTCAGTAGTTCTTCTGAGTTTTTGACGTAAAGGTGAAAAAAAATAGGTGACGATGGAAGTGATTTCTGTGTGAGTTCTATATTAGGTTGAGGTTGTGATATTTGTACGTAAGGATCTTCAGTATTCGGAAAATTTTACTTGATAGATGAGGTATTAGTATTATGGAGATTAGTTTTGATATTCACGGGCGTTCCTGAAGACATGCTACAGTAGTAACCGAGAATAATATTTTATGAGTATTTTGTATGTTAAAGATATAACAGTACAGATGAAATAATTATTGTGTAAGAGTAACTATTAAGCATGTAAGATAATCTCAACAGATAAAGTATGGAGCACGGCAGTCTGTAGACACGGAGGGCATAAAATGTTATGGTGTAAAATCATTATTTTTAAAATGTAGTTATAGTTTTAATGTTTGAAAACATTTAATTCTCTATAACTGTAGCTCTGATACCAATCTGTAACACCTCCAAATTTAAGTTTGTCGCAGCGGAAAAGTAATTTGGGTGTTACGGGGAGGATCGAAGTTTTAATCTCATAAAACGGCTTAAAAGAAGCGTTTTGAAAGTTATTTGTCATTCAAATAATATTTTTGATAAAAAGATAAAACAATTGATTTAAAATCTTATTAAAAGATATAAAGGCTTGTAAAAATGACAAATTTGATTTTTACACCATTTTAATTTATCAGAGTAATAAATACCCACTCCGTGTCTTGTCCTGCTCCGCTAAATTACCTGAGATACACATGCTTAAAAGTGTCAACACAAAGGTTGGTGAGTTCATAAAGTTTTATGAAAAACCCTTTATTTTGTTAGATTTCAGGAATATTTGGTATTGATAAAATACAAACAGTAATGAAACAAGTATTGAGTATATTGACTATAATCACAAGTAAATCATATAAGTATTCAATCAAATTCAAATAAGGAATCAATAATCCTAACATGAGCTGGAAACTCATGATACTAATTTAATCAGTTATACAATTCACGTATGGTCAAACCTATACAGCTGTATCTAAATATATGTTAAAAACATACATTTCCTTTATAGATATTGCACCAAGTCTCATGACACACAAGCTTAACCAAAAGAGGTGTTTTATCAAATCAATGATAAATTTTGCCCTCTAATAATAGGTGATTTGCCAATTCCTATTTGTCTACAAATATAGTGTATCACGACTAATACGACTAACCACTTGCAAATGGCATTCCGTCAAGTATTAGTGGGACAGGAGGTTAATCCTTAACAGGTTTCGAAGCTGTTCACTATATTCGCGCCCACTTTACATGTGATTAATGGCTCATGATTGAGGGACTATATGGCGATAAGGTAACTTAGGCAATATCAAGGAAAAATATGGGATCATTCAGAATAACATCATGTAATCAAGTATCATACCACAGTAATCAGTTTGAAAATATTATCGTTTGAGTATCAGAAATTCAGTTTAAGTATTTCGCCAGTAACATATATATATCACATACCACAATAATCGAATTGGAAACATTATCATCAGAGTATCAGTATTTCAGTCAAGTAATTCATCAGTAAAATATATATATCACATACCACAATAATCGAATTGGAAACATTATCATCAGAGTATCAGTATTTCAGTCAAGTAATTCATCAGTAAAATATATATATCACATACCACAATAATCAAATTAGAAGTATTCTCATATCAATATTTCAATTAAGTATTTTGTCAAGTATCGTATATATCACAATTTTAATTTACAAACCATATTAATTTAATATCAATTAGGAAATTGATTTGAATTATGTATTTTATTCATATACTTATCAAATTATCAAAGTATATGTAAGCATGTATCTCCCCCAATGAGTTAAAAACAATTTTTAGAAATGGGGCTATGACTCACCTTGATTGATACGGAAATGATGAAAAGTAGAGTAGAATGAGATTTATAGGAATGATTATGAAAACGTCTTTGATACGGAACCTGATAAATAAATTTATCTGAGAATATAACCAAATACTATTTGGTAAATACGAACGAATAACGAATAAATATTATTCGTTATGACGAATAGATGATGTGCAGTGTAATTGTTATGCCATGCATGATATAATAAAATACTTTATTTAAATTATCCATCGTAGTTTTACCTTTTTAAACGTAAGTAAAAATATTAACTTTTGAAATATCGTTATATATATTATTAACGTAAAAATAAATAATATATAAGTAAAACGTAGTAAAAATGCATATGACGTGATGGTTGACGTAAAATAGAAAATAAAATAAGAATGTCAAATATAATATGTTGGTCCTTGTCCTCTTCCAGTTTTTACACTTTTTATACTAACGGCGTTAGCGTTACACCGTTAGTCCTTTTTATATATAATTTACAATTATAGTCCACTACATGTCCAATAGTACAATCTAAGCTTGGAAATTAATAATATGTCATTTTATAACCTATAGTTTCTGTTTTTACCATTTCAGTCCTTATCTTTCTCGGTTTGGCATTTTTAGTCCTTCTAGGTTTCGTCGCGTTACATTTTTAGTCCAAACGTTCAAAAATTATGGGAAAAATTATCTTAAATTTTTTGGAGCTTATTGAAGCTTATTAAAACTTATTTCAACTGCTTATTTGCAAAAATAGCTTATTTTTCAATAAATGGGCTTTAACAAGCTAAATTAAAGGCCCGTTAGCGTTTAACGATCCGTGAGCGTTGAAACAAGTTGGGCTTATCCCTAGACTCATTTTTAATGTTATAAAATCATATCAAAATAGCTTTTTGGTCCAGCTTATACGGATTGCTTATTTTCAGCTTATTGGGCTTTTCAGTCCACTAAGCCTTATAAATAGTTTTTGAAAATGAGTTTTTGTGTTTTACTTTGGCCAATTTAAAGGGTCTAAACGAGTTTATTATTACAAAGTACAAACACGAAACTTGTAGCTTGTAGCATGGAGAAATAGGTTGTGAAAAAATATTGGGTGGTTATTAAGTCAGATTGAGTTTTACAAAGTCGTTTTGGTCGCGATTTGGAGCAGTTTTCTGAGTAAAAAGACTTAGAAAAATTCTAAGTGTTTATGATATGTACGAGTTTTGCAATTCACTTTGGTCGATTTAGAGTGTCAATACGCGAGTATTTTTATAAGTTGTCTAAATGAAAATGATAGTTTTCTAGGTGGTCTATCACGTGGTGTAAAAATATGATATGCTTGTTACGCTAAATTTCAAAATATATGCTCGATTCTTAGGTAGTTTGGGACATTTTTATATATGAAAAAGACTTAGAATTATTTCTAAGTTTTGCAACATTTTTATACGTTTGATATATGGTTCAAAATAAGTTCGTGTGATACATGTAACGTAAAAATAAACGTGAAACAAGTGTGCTACATGACTCCTAGGCCTTCCAAGATAGAGGCTAGTCACGTTTTGTGTACTATATGTTAATATATATACGTAACACATATTTAAAAGTATATACGTTCAAACATGAATTTATATGCGATGCATGGTGAATTATATATGTATAAAATGAACTCGAAATGATATGAAATGACTTACAACACCAATATGGTGGGGAGTTTACGTGCAGAGTGAACTAGAACAAAAGAAAAACCTCCAACGATTTGCTAAAACAATATCACACGATTCGAATGGAACTTTGTAACTTGGAAATGACTTGAAACGATTATGAAATGATCTCTGGTCTTCTCAGTAGCTCGAATTAGAATGAAAAGGCTTAGGAAATGTGTAAAATTGCTAAGGTGTGAAAGGAGATAAATGAGGAGTGAAGTCGTGAATGAGAAAATATTATACGTATTACATATATAACACATTCGAGTTATATAAAAACATTCTCACATATTTTATTATACATGGGCCATGATATGTTGGGATATGATGGAGATGTTGCTGTCATAGAATTTTAATAATGATGAGAAATCAAATGAGAATTGATTTGTTCATTTCATATGTCGACACATTTCTATACATGTCGACTAGACATTTATTTTATATACAAGAATTGAAGGAAAGTGTGTAGCTCTTGATTCTTGTTAACGAAACTCGATTTTTAATATGGAAACATGATAGAATAATTATTATGATCAAGTAGAAACAATCCGGGTTTAAAATGGTAGAGTTTGGAATTTTTATATGTGTCGAATGGGTTGGATTTTGGCCAAACACTTTGCCTCTATTAAACGTATCAAACGTTCGTCTTAGAAGCTAAAATTTGGCGTCCTAATTCTTTGGCGGATAAACAATTAGGAGGTAAAAAAATATATATATGTGTTGTGTTTAGAAATCGAAAGAAAACGAGGCGTTTTGGAGAGGTCTGGGTCGACTGAAAACTGAAATAAAAACAAAATTTGGGCCCTTGGAGTGGGCTGATGAATAGTGTGCAGAAAAAGAAGTTGGGCTGGATTTTATTAAGGCCCGTTTGGTGTTATTAGTGAGTAAATAGGTTTAGTGAAATTAAATTAGGATTAGTAACTTGTTTTAATATTTTGTTAAACGTGTCGAGAACTTGTTTCGTCGTTTGGTGAATTATGGGATCACGTGATTTCGTAAATATAGTATAATAAGAAAAATTTTAAATTTCCCCGTAAAAATGATGATTAAAAATAATGACGAAGATTAATATATAATTAAACGTTTTTAATTATATGGATTTTTGCGAGGTTTTACAGCGTGGTAGGATTCCACATAGTCATAAGAATTGTTGACGATTTATGATTTTATGGAGTGGTATTATTCCGCTTAAATATCCATAAATTTTCTTTTGCTGTTGTGAGTGGTGACTAGAGTAGTTGAAATCTCAGGACGCGATTTCCCTAAGTGGGGGATGATGTAACAACCGTGGTTTTAGCAGGTCAGTTTGACTTATAGTCTTGACTTGGTTGACGTTTGTTTGGTGTGTCTTAGGTGTTTGAAGTGATATAGGTGAGTTTTAGCACTAAATCCCTTTACGTAAATGGTTTTATTGTGATTTGAAAAGTATGAAATTTGGGAAAGTTCATTTTGATCGCCTTTGTGGTGTAGAAATGACTTGTGAAGTTTTGGTGTATTTGTGTTTTTGTGTAACGAGTCTTTGTTCAAGTTTTTGAGCGTTAGCAAGTTACGAGGAGTTTGTTTTTATGTGTTATACTTTTAAAGGGTGTGAAAATCTATTTTTGGAAATTTGTTTTGAAAATGATAATTTTTTCGGTTTGTCGTAAATTTAAGGTTTATTGCGTAAGACGTTAGGAATGGCTACGGGTATTTATAAAATATCAAGAATATGAGGTTTTGAGAGTAATAAATAAACTTAATAAAAAAAATATGTATATGGGGGGAGGTTGATGAGTGCTCAAACACTCATCGTTTTCGATATATTTAAACTGCCAAAACGCACAAAAACAATCAAAAAGATATCAAAATACTTAAAATATCCCAGGGATTGTGTTTTATGTGTTTTAAAAGCAAAATGTGCAAAAACAAAGAAAAAACGTACAAAGTTTGCAGTATTGGCAGTTTCAGTCTCCCAAGTTTCAAAACTTGTCAACTTTAGTCCTTATGCATTTATTTTTAAGGAAAAGTCAACCCAAGGTCTTAAAAGTCAAATAAAGTCAAAATATCATAATTGGGTTGCAAGTTTTCATAAATTACATAATTAGTCCCTAAAAATCCAAATATGGCAAAAGTAGTCCCTGGGATTTTTGAAATTTTGAAAAATGTGGAAAAGTGCAAAATTGGTCCTTGGTTTATTGGTATTTGGCAAAAATTGATCCTTTGAAGAAGTTTTGGAAAGTTACACTTCACACCCCTCAACTTTGAAGGAATTGCAAATATGGTCCTTGTGTTAACTTTTTCCATCCGGACCCTTTTTAATAAACCAAATCCAAACCCAAACAAATCCCTAGCCCAGCTGATCCCCAAGCCCACCACAACTTGGCCCAGTCCATTTTGGCTAATACCCCGGTCAACCCAAGTCAACGCGGGTCAAACCCACGTTTGACTGTCTTCTCCCCCAACCAAATCCCAGAAAACCAAGGAGATACTTCCCCCCCCCTCCTCGCCTTTTCAAACACTTCACCCCCCACAATTAATACCCTCACCCACCAACTCCACCACCATTAATGCTCCCCCAATCCCCTCACCAACACCACTTGTTTTGCCCCGTATAAAAATTGGCGCCAAAATACGAATCAGTGGCTAGGATGCATTGAAGATCAAATTGATGGTTGGGATTTGGTCAGAGAGTCAAGGCAAAGCATGTGGGGCTATCAGTTTTCAAAAAGAAGCCATGTGGAAGACATTAGGGTTTAATTTTAGGTCGTTATATAAGAAAAAGCTCATAGAAGCTTATAGTGTGTAATTTTCTTAGTTTATTTGTAGTTTCAGCTTATTTTTAAAGTAATGTAACTCTTTTTATTAATGCAAGTTCATTTTGAAGTTTAATTTTCAGTTTCACTTTTCAAAGTCTCATCTTAAATTTCCAAGTTCCAATTAAGGGAAGTAATGTGTGTTTAAGGTACTCAGAAGCTCTTAAAAGCTTATAAACAAGATATTACAAGTGTCATAAGCTTGTGTGAACACTTTCAACTCAGTTTTCAATAAAAACCAAAAAATAAGAAAAATAAAAATAAAAATAAAAAATGGTGATCATTTGGTGTATGAGCATGGAGCACAGTGAATTAAGGAAGGCTGTGGGTTAGGAACCTCAGGGGAGGGCATAGGATTGATTGGTTTGGTCCTTGGTACTTACTCAGTGCTTGGAAGGCTTTGTAAGCTACACACTCTTTCATCTTTACTCTTAAATAGCCTAGGTTGTTTATTTAAGTTCATTGCATATTAAATATTAGCTTATAGATTAGTAGTAACCATCTGTTTGTGTTTTATACTTGTTGAAGTGGAAATCTCTTCATTAACTGTTTTAAAAAGGGTGTTTGGTTGTAGCTTGTTTGGTGTATTCTAGTTGTAGATCTGAGCATCTATTAGTTTCTATCAGTTTGTTGGGTGTAATAAAGCTTAGGAGAACAAGAAATTTGGTACAAAACCTTGCAAAAGTCAAAATCACAAGGTAATAACCACCACAGTTCACTGTGGTGATTTTTGGAGTCCAAATCCCATAAAACCTTTTCATAAGTTGGAGTTTTACCTAAGTTAGTTTTAATATAACTTATCTTTGCTTATTTGATCATTAAATCAGCTTCCCAAGTTCATAAAAGTCAAAGAAGCAATTTTATTTGAAAAGTCAAAACTTGTTTCAGTCATTTTGAGCAATCTTGGGAGGTGTGTAACTTGTTTGATCTTAGGTGTTAGAGTCTGAAATTTGGTGTGCTTAATATCTACCACTTTGTTGATTTTTGTAAATTTTCTAGGATTTTATAGAATTTATTTACTGGGTCCCACATAGTCACCAAGTTACTTGCAGGGCAACCTATCTGCCCTGCTCTCAGCTACCTCAGCCATCCACCCAACTTTGGTGGTCTTTTGTGACTGACCCAGTGGGTCCCACATCTCCATTCTTGCACCTTTCAACCCCCCTCCTACCAGGGAGTGTTATTGACCCTTTTGATTGACCCCTAAGTCTGTGGACCCTACCTTGTTTGACCCATAAACTTTGTCCCTCAGCTGCTCAGTCAACAAATAAGCAAAGTGCTTATTTGTTATTTTTGGCTTATTCAGGCCACTTATTAGCTTAATTCTTGCTTATTTGTGTTCATTAGACTCAGAGAAACCAAGAAATTCAATTGTGGACCCCACATCTTCAATTTGAGCTCAAAAACCTTCACAGTCAACAAAAGTCAACTGTGAGGTGTATAAGCACTTCAAGTGCTTATTTCCAGGGGTGTAGTAAAAGTTCCTTAATTAAAAGTGCTTATTTTTAACTTATAATTAGTTTAGAAAAAGAAAAAAACCAAAAAAACCAACTTTAAAAATAGTGATAGCTTCTATTTAATAGGATTTATCAATTTAATTTTCTTTTTAATTAATTTCTAAATAATATATCACTTTTATATTTTTAGAAATTACTTTTTAGGTTAAAATAATTTTACAAATTTTTCCAGATTTTTATTTTGTCTTTTAGTGGTATTTCTAATTAATTTTAGTTTAATTTAGTTTTAATTAACATTAATCAATTAAATAGCATAATTAGTTTTTAAATAGTATAACCTAGTTTTTATAATTTTTTTTAGCTTCTATTTTAGTTAAAACATTTTTACAAATTTTTCTAGAATTTTTACTGTTCAATTAATAGTTTTTATAATTTAAATAGTTTAATTAGATATTAATTAATAAATAGAATAATAATTATTTATTTAGCTTAAAAATACTTAGAATTAATTTTTTATAATTTTTTAGGATTCCCATGATGGTTAATTAGATTTATAAAATTTTTCTTAATTTTCTAAGCCTTTTTAGTATTTTCAATAATTTTAATTAATTAAATTAGTATTAAATAGATAATTAGTAAAATAATTAATATTAAATAATTAAATAGTGTAAAAATACTTTTTATTTTTCTTAAAATTTTCTTTAATTAATAGGATTGTAAAAATATCAAATTTGCACTTTTACCCCTTTCAGCCCTTCAGTTGTACTTTTTGTACGGCTTATCTGTATACGTTTTTAATTAAAACGTATAATTTTAGGTTTAAGCTCAAATTCTCGTATTCCAGTAATCAATCACATAGCTTTCCTAAGCTATATTTGTTAATAATTTCCAAATAATTTTGATCATAACCCTTTCCTGTGAATAATTACCCGATCCCTGATACGCTAAAGTCACAATTCACACTTCAACGGGATTTAACGACCCGGTGATACATTATATTACCCGGAGCATTGATATAGACTATTTGACTTAGTTGACCATTCTTTGGTTAATTTAAGTTAGGTGGTTTAGCATCAATCAATTTTTGGCGCCGCTGCCGGGGAAGTGTGCGCGTTTCTTTAGCGTTATTTGAGATTAGTATTATCTCACATCTTTCACTGTACAAATACCATCACTTGTGCATATTTTCATAATCAAAATACAAAAAAGTCATTAACACTTTTCCTAAAGTGTTAAAACACCAAAAAAATTAAAAACAACAAAACAAATCGTAACGTTTTCTGATTCGGTTTTCTTTAAGGTGATTCTTAAAGAAAAACGATTTTTGTAAACAAAACGATACCAAAAATATTTTCCAAAAGTTTTTAAACCCATACACAAAACACAAAAACATTCGTCTCTTTCTTGTGAATAATAATTCTACATAAAAATAAACCGTCGAAAACCAAGACAGAACACCTTCTAACTAGGGGTGTGAACAAATAAGTTCCCAAATCAAAAAGATTAAAACTTGCCTTTGTATCCATGTAGGTGGTGTACCTTTCTTAAAGAAGCCACTTACTTGCGATTATTGGTTTAAGTTCACTGTGGTTTTGTCTCGACTTTGTTTTGATTGATTTTTGTTCCTAGTGCATGCGCACTCGTTCTTCTAGGTCTACTAGCCCATTACGTGAGCTTGTACGAAAACCTAGAAGACCTCGTAGACGTTCAGCACCAACAGTCGGATCTGAGATCCGTACTGTTGCCACACCCACTGTCACCATGGCGGAAGACCGGCCCATGTGTGAACTTCTCCAAGCACCCATCGAGGGTTACGGAGATGCCATTGTTGTTCCAGCCATCGTGGCTGATAGTTTTGAGCTCAAAACCGGGTTACTCAATCTTGTAACCTCAAGTCAATTCTACGGTTTTGAGAGGGACGATCCTCATGCTCATATTCGATGGTTCAATAAAATCACATCGACCATCAAGTACAAAAATATCCCGTGTGAAGCAATAAAACTTCTTCTCTTCCCATTCTCATTGGAGGGACAAGCCCGGATTTGGCTTGAAAAACAACCTCCACGATCTATTGAGACTTGGGAAGATCTTGTCAAAAAGTTTGTGAATGAATTCTTCCCACCTTCCAAGACCACGAGTCTTAAAAACGAAATCACCAAGTTCACTCAAAAATACGATTAATCTTTTGGTGAAGCGTGGGATCGTTTCAAAGAATTACTTCGCAAGTGTCCACATCATGGTTTCTCTGAGTTGATGCAACTCGATACGTTTTACAATGGCGTGAGCCAAGCTGATCAGGATTCTCTCAATGCCTCCGCGGGAGGAAATTTTTTGAGTAGAACCACAAAAGAAGCTTTGCAAATCATAGAAAACAAGTCCAAGGTCCGCTCTACACGAAGCAAACCGATTGTTTCTCAAATCAATGCGGGTCCTTCTACGTCATCTTCTATGGGTCAATCTAGCACGGATGCTAAGATTGACAAGCTCACTGAAGCAATCCAAGCTTTGGTTCTCGCCCAAACAAAGAAAGTCTCATTTCCACAACATCCTCCCCCTGCTGAGGTTAAAAAAGTGGAAGTCTGTGTGACTTGTGGTGGGCCGCATGCCTACTACAATTGCACAGCTACTGATGGTACTCCATATGAAGCTAATGCTGTTGTCGGGTCCCAAAATCAAGGAGGCAATCAATACCGCCCTCCTATGGACCCGAACTATCGTCCTCACCATTATCCTGGACCTCCCGGTTTTCATCAAAACCATAATGTCCAAAACCGTGGCCAAAACCAAAATAGAGTGAACCAAGGTTATCAAAACCAAAATAATTTCAATCAGGGTCACGGTTTTCAAAATCAAAACCAAGGTTTTCAAAATCAAAGTTTCCAAAATCAAGGAAACTTTAACCGGAACCAAGGTCAGGGTAATTTCAACCCCAGGAACTTTCATGGAAACAATCACCAGAATCAAGGGAATTTCCATCATCAAAACCAAGGAAATTTCAATCAAGGCCCCAACCCGAACAATCGAGCTCCAAATATTCCTAATCCGAATCAAGCTATTGTTCCAACTGGGCCTTCATCCGATGAATTGTTGAAGCAATTCATGAAGTCCCAAGAAGAGTTGAACAAGTTGCTGGTCAGCCAGATTTCTGATATCAAGAAGTCTTTAAATGATCGACCCTCGGGCTCAGGTACAACTTTACCGAGC
The DNA here is from genome assembly GCA_030686995.1 of Artemisia argyi. Lineage (NCBI taxonomy): Eukaryota > Viridiplantae > Streptophyta > Magnoliopsida > Asterales > Asteraceae > Artemisia > Artemisia argyi. The sequence goes on from CM060686.1 coordinate 90,635,141, forward strand.
AACACGATCGCTAACCCGAGGGGCGATGCCAAGGCGATCACAACACGAAGTGGTGCTTCATATGATGAACCCGCGATTCCTACTACCTCTTCTTCCTTTCCTCCTAAGGTAGTGAATCGTGAGCCTGAGGTGACAAAGGACAAGGTGCAAATTCCTAGCCCACGAAGTACAGCACACGTCCAACCTCAGGATAATCCTGAAACCAGATGTAAGCCTGGAGTTGTCTTTGAACCACCAGAAACTCCAGTGGACAACCTTAAATCCAAAACTTCTATTCCATATCCTTCACGTCTCAGTGAACAAAAGCTCCGCGAAAAAGCTAATCACCAAATGGATAAATTTTTCCAAATCTTCCAAGATTTGCATTTCGATATCAGCTTCGCGGATGCTATTCTCTTGATGCCCAAGTTCGCATCGACAATCAAAAATCTGTTGAATAATAAAGAAAAATTATTTGAGATGGCAAGAACTCCTCTGAACGAGAACTGCTCTGCGGTTCTTCTGAAAAAGCTTCCTGAAAAGCTTGGAGATCCCGGGAAATTTCTCATCCCTTGTACTTTCCCGGGTATGGTTGATTGCTTCGCCCTGGCCGATCTAGGTGCTAGCATCAACCTGATGCCATATTCTGTGTGGAAGAAACTTTCTCTTCCCGAACTCACTCCCACGTGCATGACTTTAGAGCTTGCCGATCGCTCGATTTCTCGTCCCATTGGCATTGCCGAGGACGTATTTGTTAGAGTGGGAAAGTTCCATTTTCCGGCAGATTTTGTGATTGTTGACTTTGATGCCGATTCTAGGGTCCCTCTCATTCTTGGGCGGGGTTTCCTCAGAACTGGGCGCGCTCTTATCGATGTATTCGAGCATGAGATCACATTACGTGTTGGGACGGAAGCTATTACCTTCAACCTAAATCAAACATCGAGATACTCCTCCAATTATGATTGTGAATCGGTGAACAAAATAGATGTCATCGATGTTGCTGCTGAGGAGTATGCTCAAGAGATTTTAGGTTTCATTGATGATTCTTCGAGTGAAAGTCTCACTCAATCTTCTCATCCCATCATAGCCAATTCTTCTCCTTCCCTCACTCCGTTTGAGGGAAGTGACTTCATCTTAGAAGAAATGGAGGCGTTTCTCAAAAGTGACTCGATTCCCGATGGAGTCGATAACCAAGAGATCGACCTCGAGAAGGATATCCTCCTGCTTGAAAAATTGTTAAACGAGGATCCCTCTCATCTTCCTGTTCTACCACAACAACTTCATAAAGAGGAGGTCAAAAATGTTGAGAAAACTGATGACTTCCCCGAGGTTGAACTTAAGGACTTGCCTCCTCATCTTGAGTATGCATTTCTGGAGGGTGACGATAAATTACCCGTCATAATTGCCAAAGACTTAAGTGATGATGAAAAGGCTGCTCTTATCAAGGTTTTGAAGTCTCATAAACAAGAAATTGCTTGGCGTCTCTCAGATATCAAGGGCATTGACCCTGAGTTTTGTACTCATAAGATTTTAATGGAAGACGACTTCAAACCTGCAGTCCAACAGCAAAGAAGGGTGAATCCAAAAATTCACGAGGTTATCAAACAAGAGGTTTTAAAACTTCTTGATGCCGGATTGATTTACCCTATCTCGGACAGTCCTTGGGTCAGCCCAATCCATTGTGTTCCAAAAAAGGGTGGCATTACTGTCGTCACAAATGAGGAGAATGAGTTAATTCCAACTCGTTTGGTTACGGGTTGGCGCGTCTGCATTGATTATCGTAAATTGAATGACGCCACCCGTAAGGATCATTTTCCTCTGCCCTTTATGGATCAGATGCTCGAGAGATTAGCGGGGAATGAGTACTATTGCTTCCTCGATGGTTTCTCGGGTTACTTTCAGATTCCCATTGACCCGCAAGACCAAGAAAAGACCACTTTTACGTGCCCCTATGGAACCTTCGCATATAAACGTATGCCATTTGGCCTATGTAATGCTCCGGGCACGTTTCAAAGATGTATGATGGCCATTTTTTCCGACATGATCGGAAAAAGTATGGAGGTCTTTATGGACGATTTCTCGGTCATTGGGGATTCGTTTAAAACATGTCTCTCCCATTTAGACAGCATGCTAAAACGTTGTGAAGACACAAAGTTATGTCTAAATTGGGAGAAGAGTCACTTTATGGTCAAGGAGGGCATTGTCCTCGGCCATAAAATTTCAAAAAATGGGATTGAGGTTGATCGTGCCAAAGTGGACGTCATTGCAAAATTGCCTCATCCCACAACCGTGAAAGGTGTTAGGAGCTTTTTGGGTCACGCCGGTTTCTATCGTAGGTTTATTCAAGATTTTTCAAAAATTGCCCGGCCCATGACCCATCTCCTCGAGAAGGATGCTCCTTTTATCTTCTCCCCTGAGTGCATCGAAGCCTTTGAAACATTAAAGAAAAGGCTTACCGAGGCACCGATTCTTGTTGCCCCCGATTGGGACTTGCCCTTCGAGCTCATGTGTGATGCTAGTGATTATGCTATAGGGGCAGTCTTGGGGCAACACAAAACAAAACATTTTCAGCCTATACACTATGCCAGCAAGACTATGACCGAGGCACAAAGTCATTACACCACCACTGAAAAAGAATTATTAGCTGTGGTGTATGCTTTTGAAAAATTCCGGCCATACTTGATTCTGACTAAAAGCATAGTGTATACGGATCATTCGGCTTTGAAATATCTATTTGCAAAACAGGATGTAAAGCCGAGACTCCTCCGATGGGTTCTCCTCCTTCAGGAATTTGATATCATTATTCGTGATAAAAAAGGAGCTGAGAACCTAGCTGCTGATCATCTCTCCCGTCTTGAAAACCCTCACCAAAATGATTTCGAGAAAAAGGAAATAAATGAAACGTTTCCTCTCGAAACCCTCAATGCGGTTTCATTTCGTGGAGACTCGATTACCCCATGGTTTGCCGACTTTGCAAACTATCTTGCGGGTAATTTCATTGTGAAAGGGATGTCGTCCCAACAAAAAAATAAATTTTTCAAAGACGTAAAACATTACTTTTGGGACGACCCCTATTTGTTCAAGATATGCGCGGATCAAGTCATCCGGCGGTGTGTGTATGGTCAGGAAGCCGCTGAAATCTTAAAGGCTTGCCATGCTGGTCCTACGGGGGGCCACCACAATCCCAACTACACCGCCAAAAAGGTGTTTGATTCTGGCTTTTATTGGCCCTCGATCTACAAGGATGCCCAAGAATTGGTCAAGTCCTGTGACGCTTGTCAGCGCCACGGGAATATTTCACAAAGAAATGAAATGCCTCAGAATGCAATTCAAGTTTGTGAAATCTTTGATATCTGGGGCATCGACTTTATGGGGCCATTTCCATCTTCTCACGGCAACAAATACATACTCGTGGCAGTTGACTACTTGTCAAAATGGGTTGAAGCAAAAGCCTTACCCACAAATGATGCCCGAGTAGTGGTGAAATTTTTAAAAGCTCTCTTTGCCCGATTCGGAACTCCACGTGCTATTATTAGTGATCGTGGTACGCACTTCTGTAATGACAAATTTGACAAAGTCATACAAAAATACGGTGTGACTCACCGTCTTTCCACTGCGTACCACCCTCAAACAAGTGGACAAGTCGAAGTGTCCAATCGGGGCATTAAAAGAATATTGGAGAGAACTGTAGGTGAGAATCGTGCATCATGGTCGGATAAATTAGATGATGCACTTTGGGCTTTCCGTACGGCTTACAAAACACCCATTGGGTGTACGCCTTATAAACTTGTGTACGGGAAAGCGTGCCATCTTCCGATCGAGCTTGAACACAAAGCCTATTGGGCTCTCAAGCATGCCAATTTCGACCTCAAAACGGCGGGTGATCATAGAAAAGTTCAACTAAATGAATTAAACGAACTTCGTGATCAGGCTTACGAGAACTCTTTGATCTATAAAGAAAAGACAAAGAAGATTCATGACTCAAAAATCAAAAACCGCGTTTTCAACGTTGGTGATCGAGTCCTTCTTTTCAATTCTAGACTCAAGATCTTCTCGGGAAAGCTCAAAACCCGATGGACTGGTCCATTCACTATCGCAAAAGTTTATCCTTATGGTACCGTCGAATTATCTCAAAGTGACGGTCCAAATTTCAAAGTGAATGGACATCGGTTAAAGCACTACTTTGGAGAGGACGTCCCATCCATGGTCGTCCCGGATCTCCAAACTTTCCCCAAGGACAATTGAATTCGGGGATAGAGTCAAGCTAACGACTCAATGACCAAAAATTAGCAACAATACGGGTTTTCACCCGTATCTCTGATTCTTTCTATTTTCTACCACTAAGTGTGGGGGAATGGCCAACCCCCCGCTGTTTGAAAAAATGTATATATGTATAAAAAGTTCTTAAAAAAAAATAAAAAATAAAAAAAAATGGGTTGTATATATATAGAAATAAAGTGAAATTGGTATTTCCGCAGTTAGATTCGAATCCTGGCTTTTTACGTTCATAGCTTCGGCATAATAGCCGGGACTTTGAATATTGAGGACAATATTCACTTCTAAGTGTGGGGGGGAAATTCTAACGAATTTTAGCAAATATCTTTCAAGTACCCCCGTTTTTTTTGGCCAAAAATTTTCAAAATTTTTCACTTTATTTCGAAATTTTTGTGGTAATCAGTCCGCCTTGTCTAAGCGACAAAAGGGATTGGCTAATCCAGGAGCAAACGGCTCTTGGTAAAGATAAATCAAATCCGTTGACGGCTGGCAATTTGCCCAAAATTGTGTGGTTCATCAACTCCCCGGAAACAAATGAGTTGGCTAGCCCGCAAGATTATGGCTTGTGGTAAAGGCCGTGGAAAATCCATAATTGGTAATCAGCTCACCAAGATGTCGACTAGGTCCATCAAGATGCTGGCTAGTCCAGGAGCAAACGGCTCCTGGTAAAGACTTAACAAATCCGTTGAAAGCTGGTGGTTTGCTCAAAATCACACGGTTATCAGGTGTGCCACAGTTCTTACACCTGGCTACTCCAGAAGTGATGGCTTTTGGTAAAGAGTTTAAAATCCATCAAGTTTTCTAAAAAGATTGCTAGGGACTAGCAATCTTTCAGTGTGGGGGATTGATGAGTGCTCAAACACTCATCGTTTTCGATATATTTAAACTGCCAAAACGCACAAAAACAATCAAAAAGATATCAAAATACTTAAATTATCCCAGGGATTGTGTTTTATGTGTTTTAAAAGCAAAATGTGCAAAAACAAAGAAAAAACGTACAAAGTTTGCAGTATTGGCAGTTTCAGTCCCCCAAGTTTCAAAACTTGTCAACTTTAGTCCCTATGCATTTATTTTTAAGGAAAAGTCAACCCAAGGTCTTAAAAGTCAAATAAAGTCAAAATATCATAATTGGGTTGCAAGTTTTCATAAATTACATAATTAGTCCCTAAAAATCCAAATATGGCAAAAGTAGTCCCTGGGATTTTTGAAATTTTGAAAAATGTGGAAAAGTGCAAAATTGGTCCTTGGTTTATTGGTATTTGGCAAAAATTGATCCTTTGAAAAAGTTTTGGAAAGTTACACTTCACACCCCTCAACTTTGAAGGAATTGCAAATATGGTCCTTGTGTTAACTTTTTCCATCCGGACCCTTTTTAATAAACCAAATCCAAACCCAAACAAATCCCTAGCCCAGCTGATCCCCAAGCCCACCACAACTTGGCCCAGTCCATTTTGGCTAATACCCCGGTCAACCCAAGTCAACGTGGGTCAAACCCACGTTTGACTGTCTTCTCCCCCAACCAAATCCGAGAAAACCAGGGAGATACTTCCCCCCCCCCCTCCTCGCCTTTTCAACCACTTCACCCCCACAATTAATACCCTCACCCACCAACTCCACCACCATTAATGCTCCCCCAATCCCCTCACCAACACCACTTGTTTTGCCCCGTATAAAAATTGGCGCCAAAATACGAATCAGTGGCTAGGATGCATTGAAGATCAAATTGATGGTTGGGATTTGGTCAGAGAGTCAAGGCAAAGCATGTGGGGCTATCAGTTTTCAAAAAGAAGCCATGTGGAAGACATTAGGGTTTAATTTTAGGTCGTTATATAAGAAAAAGCTCATAGAAGCTTATAGTGTGTAATTTTCTTAGTTTATTTGTAGTTTCAGCTTATTTTTAAAGTAATGTAACTCTTTTTATTAATGCAAGTTCATTTTGAAGTTTAATTTTCAGTTTCACTTTTCAAAGTCTCATCTTAAATTTCCAAGTTCCAATTAAGGGAAGTAATGTGTGTTTAAGGTACTCAGAAGCTCTTAAAAGCTTATAAACAAGATATTACAAGTGTCATAAGCTTGTGTGAACACTTTCAACTCAGTTTTCAATAAAAACCAAAAAATAAGAAAAATAAAAATAAAAATAAAAAATGGTGATCAGTTGGTGTATGAGCATGGAGCACAGTGAATTAAGGAAGGCTGTGGGTTAGGAACCTCAGGGGAGGGCATAGGATTGATTGGTTTGGTCCTTGGTACTTACTCAGTGCTTGGAAGGCTTTGTAAGCTACACACTCTTTCATCTTTACTCTTAAATAGCCTAGGTTGTTTATTTAAGTTCATTGCATATTAAATATTAGCTTATAGATTAGTAGTAACCATCTGTTTGTGTTTTATACTTGTTGAAGTGGAAATCTCTTCATTAACTGTTTTAAAAAGGGTGTTTGGTTGTAGCTTGTTTGGTGTATTCTAGTTGTATATCTGAGCATCTATTAGTTTCTATCAGTTTGTTGGGTGTAATAAAGCTTAGGAGAACAAGAAATTTGGTACAAAACCTTGCAAAAGTCAAAATCACAAGGTAATAACCACCACAGTTCACTGTGGTGATTTTTGGAGTCCAAATCCCATAAAACCTTTTCATAAGTTGGAGTTTTACCTAAGTTAGTTTTAATATAACTTATCTTAGCTTATTTGATCATTAAATCAGCTTCCCAAGTTCATAAAAGTCAAAGAAGCAATTTTATTTGAAAAGTCAAAACTTGTTTCAGTCATTTTGAACAATCTTGGGAGGTGTGTAACTTGTTTGATCTTAGGTGTTAGAGTCTGAAATTTGGTGTGCTTAATATCTACCACTTTGTTGATTTTTGTAAATTTTCTAGGATTTTATAGAATTTATTTACTGGGTCCCACATAGTCACCAAGTTACTTGCAGGGCAACCTATCTGCCCTGCTCTCAGCTACCTCAGCCATCCACCCAACTTTGGTGGTCTTTTGTGACTGACCCAGTGGGTCCCACATCTCCATTCTTGCACCTTTCAACCCCCCTCCTACCAGGGAGTGTTATTGACCCTTTTGATTGACCCCTAAGTCTGTGGACCCTACCTTGTTTGACCCATAAACTTTGTCCCTCAGCTGCTCGGTCAACAAATAAGCAAAGTGCTTATTTGTTATTTTTGGCTTATTCAGGCCACTTATTAGCTTAATTCTTGCTTATTTGTGTTCATTAGACTCAGAGAAACCAAGAAATTCAATTGTTGGCCCCACATCTTCAATTTGAGCTCAAAAACCTTCACAGTCAACAAAAGTCAACTGTGAGGTGTATAAGCACTTCAAGTGCTTATTTCCAGGGGTGTAGTAAAAGTTCCTTAATTAAAAGTGCTTATTTTTAACTTATAATTAGTTTAGAAAAAGAAAAAAACCAAAAAAACCAACTTTAAAAATAGTGATAGCTTCTATTTAATAGGATTTATCAATTTAATTTTCTTTTTAATTAATTTCTAAATAATATATCACTTTTATATTTTTAGAAATTACTTTTTAGATTAAAATAATTTTACAAATTTTTCCAGATTTTTATTTTGTCTTTTAGTGGTATTTCTAATTAATTTTAGTTTAATTTAGTTTTAATTAACATTAATCAATTAAATAGCATAATTAGTTTTTAAATAGTATAACCTAGTTTTTATAATTTTTTTTAGCTTCTATTTTAGTTAAAACATTTTTATAAATTTTTCTAGAATTTTTACTGTTCAATTAATAGTTTTTATAATTTAAATAGTTTAATTAGATATTAATTAATAAATAGAATAATAATTATTTATTTAGCTTAAAAATACTTAGAATTAATTTTTTATAATTTTTTAGGATTCCCATGATGGTTAATTAGATTTATAAAATTTTTCTTAATTTTCTAAGCCTTTTTAGTATTTTCAATAATTTTAATTAATTAAATTAGTATTAAATAGATAATTAGTAAAATAATTAATATAAAATAATTAAATAGTGTAAAAATACTTTTTATTTTTCTTAAAATTTTCTTTAATTAATAGGATTGTAAAAATATCAAATTTGCACTTTTACCCCTTTCAGCCCTTCAGTTGTACTTTTTGTACGGCTTATCTGTATACGTTTTTAATTAAAACGTATAATTTTAGGTTTAAGCTCAAATTCTCGTAATCCAAATTCCAGTAATCAATCACATAGCTTTCCTAAGCTATATTTGTTAATAATTTCCAAATAATTTTGATCATAACCCTTTCCTGTGAATAATTACCCGATCCTTGATACGCTAAAGTCACAATTCACACTTCAACGGGATTTAACGACCCGGTGATACATTATATTACCCGGAGCATTGATATAGACTATTTGACTTAGTTGACCATTCTTTGGTTAATTTAAGTTAGGTGGTTTAGCATCAATCAGAGGTGATCGACCGGCCTAGAGGAAAAAGGGGGAAAAGAGACCCAATTGTATCCCAATTACAACTCTAAGTTAGGTAATCATCCACTAAATAATTATAAATACAAAACCAAAGTTCCCAAATCCCTTTTCCTACATATTTGGGTCGACCACAAGGAGAAAATAAGGAGAAAAAAAATTAGGGTTTATAGTTTTCAAGCAATAATCAAGAATCAAGGTAAAAAATTTAAAACCTATGTTCAATTAATTGATTAATTATTGGAATTCATGTAATATTAAATATGATGGATTTAGGGTTTATAAAATTCTGTAAATTAATGATGTAAAACATGTTAGAATCATTAATTGATAATAGTATGGTGATTGGTTAAGAGAATTGAGCTTAAAACGCGTTAGTTTATACGTTAGGGTTTGCACAGAAAATTTGTGATGTAAAGATACTAGTGTATTTAACAGATGATGAAGAGTTAGATCACAAATTTTTGATCTAAATTGAAGTTTAATGAAAGAGATTTCCAAAAAGTCCAACCACGATTGATTTCGAGGTCCGGAAGTTAGTCTTTTGATTTTTCTTTGATAAGGTGTCAAAGCTGTAAAACTGGGACAGATTTAGGTCATAAGTTTGGTAGTAAGATGTAGATGAAAAAGTGAGATTTAGCTTAGCCCTTCTGGTTGTGTTAAGTTTCATATGTACTTAGGCTCCTGCGTAAAGGTTTTGCGATAAAAAGTTGTAGAAGTATTTTAATTTAATTAAAACTTTTTGGTGTGTGTTCAGATCCGAATCTGGATAGTTTGTAAGTTTGATTTTATGAAGGGTACTTGTGTATGTTTTTAGACCATGGCCTTCTGGTAGTAGCTTGTATACATCCAAGGGACTATGGTAAATTTTTAGTGTGAGTTATTGAGCTTTTAAAGTTATTATTTCATGTGGGCGAATGTACCCTAAAATTTTGCGTTTTCTAATTTTTAAAAGTGTAAGGGATTTAATGAGTATTAGGATTTGGTGGTGATTGGTTTGGGCTCTAGGAAATCCATGGTGGGTCATATGAGTCTTATACATCCATCATATGTGTATTACATGGGTTATAGCTTTTAGCTTGTCCATGTGTAATTTGGATTTATTTTGTGTGTTTTAGATTTGTGATTTGGGTTTGTGGAAGCTGCAAAGTTTGAGGTGAGTTCATAGTCCCATATTTTTACTTTGTTTTAAACTTAGGATGGGAATGATGCTTTTCTCAAATGGTTTGAGTTACTATGATTATGTGTGATTTAAAGGAGCTTGGACTTATAATGTTATCGTATATATGCTATATGTGATGATTATTATGGTGATGATTTTATGTTTTATCGTGGATTATCAGGAATTATCAGGCTTGCATATCAGAGACTCAATTGGGAGGATGCTTATCCTGTTGCTCGTACATGCGACCTAATAGATGTCTATATTGGAGCGGGGGACACGTTCCATCCCATTGGTTGCCTTTATCTTGTGTGATTACATGTTAGCTTATATGATAACTTTAATTATTCGTCCATCTATGTTTTATAATCACAGTGAATCGGTTGCCTGTTGTGTGTGAGTCTTAAACCTATGAATCTCACCAACATTATATTGACGTTTTAAGCTTCATTTTTAGGTGAGCTTTCTAAGGATAAGATAGAAGGATGTGATTAGACGAGACCTTAGTTGCATTGGAAGTGGTTTATCATCTATATTTGGACTTATGTATTGTTTCGGATTTTGTTTTGGGGTATTGTTACAACACTTTGTGTTTGTGCTTTGCTCTATTTTTGTGCATGTAGTTGTTCTCTATATATACACCAGGTGTTGTGATGATATCCATGAAGTTACACCCTCGGATCTTGTTTTCCAATAAATAAAACGATAAGTTTCAAAAGGTGGTGGTCTTTGCATAGATTGCCCTTCTTGATATTTGTCGAAATCCATTGATCGATTCAAGTTTTAAAATACAGTTTACTTTAAAAACTTACCTGACGTGGCTCTGGTACCAATTGTGGGAAACTAGAAGGGGGTTGAATAGTTTGCCGACTTGTTTTCTTTAGTTATAAAAATTACTTTGTGAAAAACTTAGATTCAAATGTGGCTGAAATCAATCAACACCAATATGAACACAACACTATATCAAACAATAAATATGTAAAGAAAAGAGATGGAAAGATCAAACTGAGACAACGAGATTTATAATGGTTCGGTCACAAAGCTCTTCTTCGCCCTACTCCACTCCCCGAGTACCACACTCGAGAGTTCTAAGCACTATGTCAACAAAGCTCCCTTCAGGCGAAGAAAACAGTACAACACCGCTTACGTTAGTTTCCGACACTAAGCTAGATGTTGAGTACTAATCTTAGCTAGTACCAATCTACCATGATCTACTTGATCCTAGCTTCTTACACGATCAACAAGATCCTTACTTATCACACGATCAACACGATCCTCACACAATATACACGATCCTCACAAGATCCACACAATCCTCACAATCTACTCTTGATCCACTTGATCAATACTTAATCACTCAACACTCAAGAGATCCTCAAGATCTCAACAAGATCACAATGATCAACACAATAACTAAGAAATACTAAAACACTTGATGAATATCAAGATACAATCAAGTAGACAACTTGTAATGCAAGTACACTACTCTATGACACCAACACTTTGTATCTTCTTGATACTTTGTGTTCTTCTCTTGACTAGTAGAGGTATGAAGATGATTCTTGGTTGGATGAAAGAATCACTCTTTAAACAAAAGAAAACTAACTTAATGATCAAAGGAGTGTTTAGGTGAATGAGGATATGACTACAGAAAGTTAAGTGTGTGAAAGGATAGCCAAAATCTGGGAAATGAAGTGGTATTTATAGAATCAAGAAATTTGACCGTTTTAAAGGGACAACACCACTAATTGTCACACGGTACCACTAAATTTTATAGTACCGTGCCAGACAAAAATGCTCCAATTTTTGTCTTTTGTGGTGAAAGTTTATTTGGGGGAGTTTGGAGCTGGTTTGAGTAAAATATAGCTATTAGAAATATTTTTGAAATGATTTTTCAAAATAAAACATTTCTTTATAATTCAAAAATAATTTGTAAAATGTATTTTTGAAAAGAAAGTTTTGTCAAGCTAAAAATGTGAAGTGCAAAACACAAATTCACTTCTTTGATCATTTGTCAAGTTGTAAATTTGTTTGTTCTTACAAGCCTCACTTCTTACCATTTCAGGGCACAGCTAGAATATCTCAAGGAAGCGATGAGTGCAGGTTTGTAGGTCTATACCTCTTATCTCGTGTTTCCAGAACTCGACTTCTCATTCCTTGAGTGGTCTTCTCACTACCTCTTGTTGTCCACCACTTCCTAGCCGTAACTCGTACCACTAGAGATTCAACAGTATTACGAAGTGTAGCTACTCACGAAGTAGTCACATCATCCTTGCTAGACGAAGGCAACCCGTCCATATAGTGCTCTATCTTGAGCGTGTCTGTATGAGCTATCTCAAGTCACCGTAGTGACAACTCCTGGAAATTACAAGCCCGATTTGGCATGTCGATGCCTTTCGCCTCATGATTTCATACTCCAATCTCTCATCGTTCTCACTTTACCACGAAAGTAGTAGCTTCTAAGCACTATCATCTTACATTCTCCTCAAGACATAGAGTAAGTTGCATCGATACTGGTAGGTCGGTAGATTCTATGTCGAAGTTTTATTCCATCGAGTTGACAAGGCACCCTCCGCCTTAGATTTCTTTCCTTTTCAGTGCCTCAGAACAACAACCTCCTCGATCCTTCCAACTTAATTGCCATGCAACTCCATAACCACTCATACGCTCCCTTACGGGCGTCGTTTGCGGGTCCTGAAGTTCTGGCAGAAGGGTTTGAGTGACTTGACTCAGTTAGTATCTCTTACCACTCGTTGGGTCACCAACTGATCTATAGTACTCGACTCACCGCAACATGTCTTGGTGGGACTGGGTTGTTCGTAGTCTAGCTCCAAATGACTAGGGGTGGTCCACGACATCTTGAGTCATTAGCCACAGTAGGTTGTGTCCACGTAGTCTCACTAAATTTCGTTTCAGGGCTGCTAATATGTCTCAACGGACATCAATGAGCTATATGATGCGGATTTTGGGTTAACATCGCACAAGAACTTTGATCCTCATCGTTAGAGTAATGGATTGAATTTCAATCACGTAATAGGAATACTATCCTGCTCAACGATGGTAGACTCCAGCTCGACTTAGTAAACAAGTACTTGGATTCATCAAACATCGGGGTCTAGTACGAGATTTCCGCACGTACAATACGTGACTGATGGGTGGTCACCGTGGTTACAGTGATAAACAACGCAATTAATGTGTAGGCGTAACTTCTCATTAGGCACGATAGTTCAGTGCTGATACAAGATCTTCCAAATTCCATCAACGGCGAATAGAAGTGGCGTTAGACAACGACGGTAGCTATTAAAAGCTAGGGTATCTAACCGAGAATTATTCGATTCGAAGTTCGCAACAATCAAATCCACCACTATTCGTACTCTTAACGCAATAGTTTTAAGGTGGTTTCTTAGATGACGCTAGATGGCGTTTCAGAATAATAGAACGAATGTCCGATCCCAGCATTAATTGATAGTGAATGTGACAAAAACATATGGATATGTTACCGTGTTAGAATTGAGTGGTAAGGACTGGATAAGGAGGATATAAGTATGTGACAATGGATGTATATAGTTATCATATTTCAGGCATCACGCAATTTACGAGTCATCAGGGTGGGTCACCCGCTAATAAGTTTCCTCCGGCGCACTTATCGGCCCTATTGGGTTCGTCAACCCAACAAGTCCGATAACTGTTGCGGTCTGGTTTATTAACGTTAACCAACCCGTAACTCAAATCATAACAAAATTTTCCAAATCAATAGACCACATATCTCAACAATCAAACATAATCTCGGTTCAAATAACACATAATTCTCAACTAAATCCAAATCAAGAAACCAATGCACACCGCATTACTCTAAATATGCTTAATCAAGCTCAAATAATTCTCAATATGCCATTCGATCATAAAATCGAGGCTTCCCATGATCTCCAAATCATCTCAATCACTTATCAAACATGACGCCAAAAGTCATCAAATAAGTTCGCAGAGGGAATAGTGGAGTCCTAACGCAACCCTAGATTCCCGCATCTAACTTCCAAATCACAATTGCATCATATACTTATCTCATTTCCAACTTAAACAAAGGCTTCGGCTTGGCAGACGGCATGCGTTGGTCGAGGATCGGCTTTTATCAAAATGGTTATAGGTTAGGCTTTTGGAAAAAGTACCTAGTTCTTTATAACCTTGAGCTCTGATACCAATCTGTAACACCCCCAAAATTTGGTACAGCTGAACACTTACAAGATTTTGGGGTGCTACCTGGATTGGTATACACAACACAAGTATAGCTAACTCGAAAGGAAATTTTTATTAAATAAACATTTCAAAATCTAGTTTAAAAGTTTACAAATAGTTAAAAATATAAAAGATAAGGCCCAAAGGGTTTAAAAGATTGGTCCCCAAATTATTATCAGAGTATTTGTCGATCCATCGTCTATGCCAATTTGCCAAGCCTTCAATAGTGACCATCCACAAGCATTATCTTATTCGTCTGAGAAAAACATGCTTAAAAAGTCAGCTTTCGCTGGTGAGTTCATAGGTTTACATCGAAAATGACAGTGGACCTGAAGAGTAAGAGCTATATGTGACTAGAGACAGGCATAGATTTTGCATTCCAACATCATAACAATTCATAAACGATTGATTTCTTATCTTGAACAGATAAGTGGTCATAGTGAGTGGATCCCTTGGCGGTCACTAGCCAGGATAATGCTACAGTAAGGAACCACCCGTTACTGCCCTGGGTCTAGGCCATAAGTAGAAGTCTATTCTCTAGCTAGGTTCCAAGTAGCCCTAGCCTAAGGCAACATCTACCGCTATCTAACCTTAACTAGTCAACACTAATATCAAAACAAAATAATAGCAGGTCCGAGAAAAATAGCACTAGCTAGGTTCCAAGTACGAGTAAAAGTGGGGCTATGAAACTCACCTTGATTCCAGCAATGCACAAACAAAATCAGTTCAGTAATGGGAAGCACAGTATAACCAATTAGAATTAGGCGAGAAAAGCAGTTAACACGCCTCGGCAACTACGGACTTGGTACAACCTAATCATATATATAAGATTTAGCTTAATATTGTTCCGAAAGTTTAACGTACTCCAAAGGTTCCCAAATAGTTTCTAGTTTTCCTTCCAAAGTATAGTTTGAAAGTTGTTGGTATTGTTTTGGTATCGTTTGGTATCGTCGGGTGTGGGCGCTAGAGACAAGGTCTCGACTCAAATGAACTCACGCCAAACAAGCATGTCAAGTAAGTTCACATACATACAAATCAAGTAGCACAAAAAGCATATCATGTCTATCAAGTCAAGTAGTTCAAGTATTTCACACAACAAGTAACGTCATATAAGTCAAGTCTCATGTCAAAGCTATGGTCAAAGGACATGACCTCAAGAGTCGACAAGTTTCCGTACGAAGGGTCGGTTTCTTATCAAGTTGTCAATCTTGAAAAGCTTAACCATTCTTCCGTTTCCTTATTAATTCCAAAGTTATATCACCTATGATAGTCATAGGATACATTTCTCATTAATACAATCATCTATGATCAAAGGGATATTTAATAAATTATTACAAAGTTTATTTAATTATATAAACATATTATATATTTTTGAAAAACACTTTTGGTATTAAAGAAAAATGTTTTATTCATACTAAATATATGAATTCAAATTTTTAACCAAAATCAGTTAGTTTTTCACCAAATAAACTTTCCCCACTAAAAGACAAAGTTTCTAGCCGTTACAGCTGGGCGGCCCCCTTAATTATAAGGGGCGGTCCCCTTAAAATTAAGAGGACCGACCATGATTTAAGGGGACCGGCACGCTCCAGTTGTCAGTAATTTTTGCCTATAAATACCACCTTAAATCTGGAATTTTTCCCCACCTTTTGCACTCCTAAACTTTCTGTTCTAGAGCTCCATTTCCATTCTCTTAATCCTTTGATCATACATTCATAAATCTTTGTTTTAAAGTGATCCAAACATCATCCTATCAAGTGCAAGAGAAGAATACTTCTATCCCTCAAGACAAGAAGTATTACAACTTGTTGTGATCTCCACATCTAAGTTGTTAGAGCATCATCCATTGTATTTATCTCTTTGTGTAATTAGTTGTGAATATTTGATAGAAGATAGTTTAGCTAGGTATATAAGTAGTGTGATAGGTTAGTAGTTTGTTGTGAAGAAGAAGAGTTAGGAAGTAGAAAGGTGTGAAGAAGATTGGTGTGAAGTAAATAGGTGTGAAGTAAAAGGTGTGAAGAAGATTGGTGTGAAGTAGATAGGTGTGAAGTAGAAAGGTGTGAAGAAGTATTGGTGTGAAGTAGATTGGTGTGAAGAAGTTGTGTAGAAGTTGTGACGAAGTTGTGGTGTGTAAATTGGTGTGTAAGGTTTTCTCCGCCATAAGGGAGCTTGTTGACATAGTGAAGAAAACTCTCGAGTTAGGTGCTCGGGGAGTGGAGTAGGGCAAGGAAGGTGACCTTGTAGCCGAACCACTATAAATCTCTTGTCTCGCTGTTCGATCTTTCCATCTCTCATTTATTTCTTTACTTACATTATTATTGCTTTATCGTACATATTTATTGTTGTTCATATTGTGCAAGACTTGATATCACATAGTATCGAATCTAAATTTTTGAAAACAAAGAAAACTTTCAAACAATCTTTTGTAACAAATTAAAAAGACGTAAAACTATTCAACCCCCCCTTCTAGTTTTCCACAATTGGTATCAAGAGCCACGTCTAGCAAGATTTTTTAAAATATATTGTATTTTAAAACTTGTAACGATCTATGGAATCTTTAAAATATTTAGAAGGGCAATCTATGCAAAGACCACCACTATTTGAAAGTGATGGATTTTTATATTGGAAAAATAGATTCGAAACATATGTGAAATCAAAAGATCTTGATCTTTGGCATGTCATTACCTTTGGTGATTTTCCCCCTATTCAATATAATTTTGAAACTAAAATGGATGAAATTGTATCTTTTGAAAAACAAAATGATGATTTGAAAAAGAAACTAGCAAAAAATAATGAGGCTAAAATGGTTATTTATAATGTGTTACCACGCAAAGAATATGAAAGAATTTTTATGTGTAAAACCGCAAAAGAAATTTGAGATTCTTTACTAATTACTCACCAAGGTAATAGTCAAGTTAAAGATAACAAAATAGATCTTCTTGTACAACAATATGAACAATTTACGATTCCGGAAGAGGAATCAATTGATAATGCTTTTGCTAAATTTAACACTATTATCACAAGTTTAAAAGCACTTGATGAGACATTTTCTAGTAAAAATTGTGTTAGGAAATTTCTTAGGGCATTGCATCCGAAATGGCGAGCTAAGGTCACGGCAATTAAAGAATCAAAGAATTTGATGACGTTATCACTAGATGAACTTATTGGCAACTTGAAGGTCCATGAAGAAATTATAAGAAGAGATTCGGAAATGGTCAAAGTCAAGAAAGAACAAACCAAATCCATTGCTCTAAAAGCCAAAAAGGAACCTAGTGACAACGATGATTCAAGTGACGAGAGTGAAGACGAAGAATATGCAATGGCCGTAAGAGAATTCAAGAAATTCTTCAAGAGACGAGGAAGATTCACTAGATCACCACGAGACGAAAGAAAACCGTTCCAAAGAAATAGAAGTGATAACTACAGGAAAAGAAAGTGCTTTAGATGTGGAAGTCCAAATCATCTCATTGGCAAATGTCTAAAGCCGCCGGGTTATGAAAATCAAGGCGCCTTTGTTAGTGGAACATGGAATGATAGTGACAAAGAAGAAGTGGAAAAACCAAGAGACGAAAAGTGTTTTATGGCAAAAGGAACTGACGAAATATGTTTAGGAATTGACTTGGAGCCTGACGAATGGATCAAGGATAGCGGATGTTCGAGGCACATGACGGGGAACCGCAAGCTATTTTCTACATACAAGGCATACAATGGAGGTAACGTTATTTTCGGTAGTGACTTACGTGGAAAAATCATTGGCAAAGGTACGATTTCTCAAGACTCACTTACTATTGAAAATGTAGAGCATGTAGATAATTTAACATATAATTTGCTTAGTATAGGACAAATATGCGATAATAAATGTAGAGTTACCTTTACCGAAGAGGATAGCGAAATAGTTAAGAATGGAAAAATTATAGGTAGAGGAATTAAGAAAGGAGGCATATATGTTATGAAACTAGGAAACAAACCTGAGGATAGGATATGCCTAACGACCCTAGATGAAAACTCCACATTGTGGCATAGGAGATTAGGACATGCTAACATGCAACAAATACAATCTTTGGCCTCTAAAAAACTAGTTAGAAACTTGCCTAATCTAAAATATGACAAGCATTTTTATGATGCATGTAAAATTGGAAAACAAGATCATGCTAGTCACAAAGCTAAGAATATAGTATCCACTACTAGGTGCCTAGAACTATTACATATGGATCTTTTTGGTCTATCCGCGGTGCGGAGCTATGGAGGAAACAAATATACCTTAGTAATAGTATATGACTACTCACGATACAAGTGGACTAGGTTTTTAAGTGACAAGACCCAAGCCTTTGAAAAATTCGAAATATTTAGTAAAATGATTCAAAATAAATTAGGATGGACAATAGTAGCCATTAGGACGGACCATGGTAGGGAATTTGACAATGAAGTACAATTCGGAAAATATTGTGATTTAAATGGAATATCTCACAATTTCTCCGCTCCTCGTACTCCTCAATCAAATGGCGTAGTAGAAAGAAAAAATAGGTCACTACAAGAAATGAGTAGAACAATGTTAAATGAACAATCCATCCCACAAAAATTTTGGTGTCACGCTGTACATACATCAACATATATTATTAATAGGGTATCAATTATGAGAATTCTAGGAAAAACTCCTTATGAATTACTAAGAGGTAGAAAACCAAACTTAAGCTAATTTAGGGTATTTGGAAGTAAATGTTATATTCTAAACACTAAGGATTACCTCACTAAGTTTGATCCAAAATCATATGAAGGAATATTTTTAAGATACACACAAAATAGTAAAGCATATATAATACTTAACAAACACTCCATGAAAGTAGAAGAATCACTAAATGTAACATTTGATGAAACACCACCACCTCCTAAAACTTTACCTTTAGAAGATGATGACTTAGTCGAAGATGAAGCTATTGAGGTTAGTAAAACAAAACCCATAGGAAATGATAATGAAGACATTAACTTAGGAAATAACGAAATTGTAAATGTTAAAGAATCTAGATCACATCCATTAGATAATATAATAGGACATCTTAACCAAAGAACCCTTAGGTCACAAGCCGAAGATAAAAATAATTTCTTTTGTTTCCTCTCAGCAATAGAACCTAAGAATATTAATGAGGCTTTAAAAGATGAAAGTTAGGTTATAGCTATGCAAGAAGAATTAAATCAATTTAAGGCAGATGATGTTTGGGAATTAGTCCCAAATCCAATGAATATGACCATTATAGGAACTAAATGGGTATATAGGAATAAGTTAGATGAAAATGGAATAGTAACTAGGAATAAAGCTAGGTTAGTTGCCCAAGGTTATAATCAAGAAGAAGGAATTGATTATGACGAAACTTATGCCCCCGTAGCTAGACTAGAATCTATTAGGATATTACTTGCCTATGCATGCACCCTAGATTTTAAGTTATTCCAAATGGACGTGAAAAGTGGATTCCTTAACGGTTTTATCAATGAGGAGGTATATGTGGCACAACCTCCAGGATTCATTGACTTCGCAAAACCTGATTATGTTTATAAGTTAAAGAAAGCTTTGTATGGACTCAAACAAGCTCCCAAAGCTTGGTATGATCGATTAAAAGCTTTCCTTATTAAACATGATTATTCCATGGGAATGGTAGATAACACTCTTTTCACTAAAAGAAAGACCCAAATCTCATCATTGTCCAAATATATGTTGATGACATTATATTTTGATCAACTTGTCAAGACATGTGTGATGAATTTGCCAAAATCATGCATGATGAGTTTGAGATGAGTATGATGGGTGAACTTAACTTCTGTAGGACCTTAGATATATCAACTTTAACACAAATATAAGCACTAGATGAAGTAAAGATGAAGAGAAGATGGTGACTTGATGTATGTATATGTATGGCGTAAATATATAAAGAGAGAATAAGATGAAGAAAGCTTTTATTAATAAAACACACACAATACACACACAAGCACACACCTCAAATGAGCCTTTGAGGTGTTTAAATAGTTCATAACATGAGATGCCCTATGGGCTTTCTATGGGCTTGGGCTTGGACTTGGTTACATGGTTGGATAACTAGGCTTATGAAACATAGCACATAACTTATTAGCTTGCCAAGTCCAAGGCCCAATGACTAAACTATTACTAATCTTAACAAAAGACACAAAGTTACAATATGAGAATGACCATCACTTCATAATACATATTTTTAATGCTAACAACTTCTTCCTAGGATTACAAATAAAACAATTAGAAGATGGAATATTCTTTAACCAATCTAAGTACATTAAGGAAATGCTTAAGAAATTTGGCCTAGAAGACTCAAAACCCATGAAAACTCCCATGTCTACGGAAGTGAAACTCACAAAGGATGATGAAGGTGAGTCCGTAGATAACACCAAGTATAGAGGAATGATAGGTAGTATACTATACTTGACGGCAAGTAGACTCGATATCATGTTTAGTGTCTGCCTTTGTGCCCGTTTTCAAGAGGATCCCAAAACCTCTCACCTAGAAGCGGTTAAGCGTATCTTCCGATACATTAAAGGCACTATACACTTAGGATTATGGTATCCTATGGGATCCGGCATAGAAACCATCGTCTATGCAGATTCGGATCATGCAAGAGACTACGTAGATAGAAAAAGCACTAGCGGTATTTTCACGTTTATGGGATGTTGTCTAACATCTTCGTTTTCGAAGAAGCAAACCGCTCTTGCTATTTCTACCACCGAAGCCGAATATGTAAGCGCTGGAAAGGCATGTCAACAAGCACTATGGATGAAACAAGCTCTTATAGAGTATGACATTAGGTTAGAAAATGTTCCCATTATGTGCGATAACAAAGGTGCGATAGATTTAAGTAAAAATCTGGTGCAACACTCTAGGACTAAACATATAGAAATATGCCACCACTTCCTTAGGGATAATGTACAAAAAGGAAACATATCTATAGAAAAAGTTGCATCGGAAGATAACATTGCGGATATATTCACTAAACCCCTTAAGAGTGAATTATTCAATCACTTGCGTTTAGGATTAGGAATGATGGAACAAGTTTGACTAAATTTTATTGCATTTAGACAATTTTTTTTTTTTTTTTTTTTTTTTTTTTTTTTTTTTTTTTTTTGCATAAAATTTGCATATGATTTACTTTTCTTCCACTTCTCCATTTCTGAGTCTAGGATACTATTTCGCACAAAATTAAAGATTGGGAAATATTATTTTCTTTGCATATACTTTTTTGTAAAAACCCAATCAATTTTTTTTTAACTATTCTCACATCTAGGAATTACATGAACATCATTTTCCTTGCATTGTTGGCAAATGCTAAAAACCTTTTTCCGAAATCATGCATAAACTCTCACATAAATTGTCAAAGTATATAATCTAATATATATCTTTGACATTCATGATCGAGCAAAAATCGAATCAAGGAGACTTTGAATTGTTTCTTAAGAATTTTTTTTTCTTTGCATTTAGGAGTCAAAACAATCACAACTCCACATTTGTTGCATATAGGCACACACTAGGACAAAATCACTTATAATGTTGTCATCTTGTTTCATCACTAGATTTTTGACTCACTAGTTACCTTTGCCTTTGATCTAAGATAGTTTCCTTAGGAAGATTAAG
This sequence comes from Artemisia argyi, assembly GCA_030686995.1. Lineage (NCBI taxonomy): Eukaryota > Viridiplantae > Streptophyta > Magnoliopsida > Asterales > Asteraceae > Artemisia > Artemisia argyi. The sequence continues at coordinate 90,656,866 of CM060686.1, forward strand.
TGTTCTTGCCTTTATTTGTCTCCTCTAGCTTATTATTTGTTGCTTGTTTGTTTCTTTACTTAAGTGTTTTTGTATGCATGCTATATCATGATTAGATTAGATGCTATAATGCCTAAAGGAATTGAACTTGCTTGAATCCAAATCCAAAAACACAACCTTTCTGCAAATTTTCTGCCAAAAACCCAATTCTGGCAATCTGGAAATCACCAGATGGGCGGCCCCCTTAATTACGTAAGGCGGCCCCCTTAATTATTAAGCTGACCGGCTATCTGCTGGACAGGTTTACAGAATCGTTTATGCTTTTTAGCCCATTTCAACCTACGTTTCCCAATTTTCACCAACATATTTTGTCCTAATCTCCCAAACAAACTTTATCCATCCATAAACACACAAATCTTACACTATAAATATCCCCAATCATCAACACTCTCCATTCATCCCTCCATGACTTCTCCAAACAAACCAAAACCAAAAACCTGTTTGGCGAAGAAAAAGCCCTCGAAACAAATCCATCATAACCAATGAAGTTGGAAATCACTCAACACCTCCAACCACTTACTTCCTTAACTTTACACAAAATCCACAAGGACACTCATTTGATCCTCTTTACAAACCATACAACATTGGCCAAACATCCTCTTTCATGCCAAACTACACATCTCATCCTCCAACCACTTATAATGATCCATACAAGTTTGATCAACCATCAAACTACAATTCCAACTACACAAACCCAATTCATCCATATCAACATAATGATTCTCTCCACATTGCCACGGAAAAACAAAAGTTCCGTGATGAAATAACCCAAATCCATGATCTTAGTGATCTCCTTGCTATGCATCGTGCACAATGCAACAATGGGCAACCTCCATCATCACCCTATGACAATTGCCTACCCCACTCTCTCAACTTGGATCAAGTTATAAACCACACTCACTATTGCCCTTGTTGTATCTTTCTTCAAAAACAAATTCTCTACTTGAGTGAAGATATTTTTTGGATTGAATATCTTCTCACTCATCCTCATCCAATACCACCCTTAACTCGATACAACATCGTAAGATCCACCTCTTCCGCTCCATATCCCTCTCCATCTAACAACTAAGCTCTACGCTTATGTTCTCCTTCAAACAAATAAATCAATCAACCGTGGGTTGCAAGCAAGTCCAAGTGCTCTCTTAGGCTATATAGGACTATGTCTTTTCTTTTGTTTTATTGTAATCAATATGCTTCAAGCATATTGAATGTTGTAATGCTAATCATTTCTATGATTATATATGCTTGAATGAATCTATTTTTATTTGTATGATTGTTGCTTTGCATATATATGTCTTGTTCTCTTCACATATTTTTTGTAGCCAAGCTTCCCATAGCTTGTTTCCTTGGTGCTCTAAAATGAGGGGGGAGCATACATCAAGGGGGAGCATTCTACCCGTTTAACTTCTTCTATGAAGCTTACTCGGTTTAACCTTTTTGATTTTACCAAAAGGGGGAGAAGAGAATAGTAAACTCTAAAATACTTGTCTAAAAATAAATTTTAGACCAATTGAGTTTAAGGTTTTGTATTAATCAAAAAGGGAGAGATTGTTGACATAAATAATGCCTAAAAACATTATTAACATATTATCAATATCTCTATGTTTTGATTATTACAAAACATAAACTCATTAAACTAAAATTTATGACATAAACAAGTATTTAGTGATTAACATTCTCTTTACATCCAAATCACTTAAGGTATGAATAAACAAAGTGTTTAGTGCAATCTATGATCAAAGGGGCATTTAATTAATTATTACAAAGTTTATTTAATTGTATAAACATATTATATATTTTTGAAAAACACTTTTGGTATTAAAGAAAAATGTTGTATTCATACTAAATATATGAATTCAAAATTTTAACCAAAATCAGTTAGTTTTTCACCAAATAAACTTTCCCCACTAAAAGACAAAGCTTCTGGCCATTACAGCTAGGCGTCCCCCTTAATTATAAGGGGCGGCCCCCTTAAAATTAAGGGGACTGTCCATGATTTAAGGGGACCAGCACGCTCCAGTTGTCAGAAATTTTTGCCTATAAATACCACCTTAAATCTGGATTTTTTCCCCACCTTTTGCACTCCTAAACTTTCTGTTCTAGATCTCTATTTCCATTCTCTTAATCCTTTGATCATACATTCATAAATCTTTGTTTCAAAGTGATCCAAACATCATCCTCTCAAGTGCAAGAGAAGAATACTTCTATCCCTCAAGACAAGAAGTATTACAACTTTTTGTGATCTCCACATCTAAGTTGTTAGAGCATCATCCATTGTATCTATCTCTTTGTGTAATTAGTTGTGAATATTTGATAGAAGATAGTTTAGCTAGGTATATAAATAGTGTGATAGGTTAGTAGTTTGTTGTGAAGAAGAAGAGTTAGGAAGTAGAAAGGTGTGAAGAAGATTGGTGTGAAGTAAATAGGTGTGAAGTAGAAAGGTGTGAAGAAGATTGGTGTGAAGTAGATAGGTGTGAAGTATAAAGGTGTGAAGAAGTATTGGTGTGAAGTAGATTGGTGTGAAGAAGTTGTGTAGAAGTTGTGATCAAGTTGTGACGAAGTTGTGGTGTGTAAATTGGTGTGTAAGGTTTTCTCCGCCATAAGGGAGCTTGTTGACATAGTGAAGAAAACTCTCGAGTTAGGTGCTCGGGGAGTGGAGTAGGGCAAGGAAGGTGACCTTGTAGCCGAACCACTATAAATCTCTTGTCTCGCGGTTCGATCTTTCCATCTCTCATTTATTTCTTTACTTACATTATTATTGCTTTATTGTACATATTTATTGTTGTTCATATTGTGCAAGACTTGATATCACATAGTATCGAATCTAAATTTTTGAAAACAAAGAAAACTTTCAAACAATCTTTTGTAACAAATTAAAAAGACGTAAAACTATTCAACCCCCCCTTCTAGTTTTCCACATAAACCATTTGTTTCATATAGTTAATAATGTTTCCGATAAGTATTAATCTAACTTAATAGTTAATAGTTATCGTCAACGTTATTACTTATCGCCTTACTTATTTATTATATAAGTGAACGTATATATGTATGTTTGCATACTAATATACCTTGGCTCATATATATATATATATATATATATATATATATATATATATATATATATATATAAGTTAGCCGTTATTTCACATTTACTTGCTTATAATTACATAAGTACATATGTATATATATACTTGCGCATTTATACACATTTGTCTTATATACATATATATAAGTGAGCTTTTATCAAATCATAGTTAACGAGTTATTATATATTCAAGTCCACGTGTCTGAGTAATGACTTCCCGGTCCACATAAACAAGCAAAGTTTATAAGTCCAATGTCATGGCGTTGTCGAAGTCAACCATGACAAGAAAGTCAAGGTGACACCGATGTTGCACTAATCTCACAATCAATAAATGGTCACAAGTAAATATACTTCGTCTCATTATCAAAACCAAGTTCCATTCTCAAACAACTTCAACAATACGAGGCCGACTACGGCTCTCGCTACTAACCTATCTCCGTCATCTAATTTCCACTTCAACAATTCCCATATTCCACAACGTCCAATATACACATTCCCAACGTCACCAAATTCAACCAAATAAGCTTCAAGTCAAATTAAAGTCAACCAACATATTACCACAAGTTTCAATATTACCATTTTATCTGAAATTCATAACGGAATCATAAGTGTCAAAACTTAACTAAACCATAACAAATATAACCAAAACGTTAACATAACAAGAAAATAATACAAGTCGGCTGCTAGGACCAAAACCGTGACCATAGGGTCTTTGCTAGGACCTTTAACGAGCCATACCCATGGTCTAAGGACCATGTGGGTTTCGGCTACTCAACCAAACACACTCTAAAGGTGTCAAACTTATTCCAAATACTACCAAATCACTAAGTATGCATCAAGAATCAACCACAAACCTCAAAATGGGTCAAGAAACACAAAACCCACTTAAATTCGTGGGTTTAACCCACTGCTACAGTAGTATACGCATCCATATACACTCAAAATGTATTAAACTTGCACTCAAAATAACCATAACATCAAGAAAGGATCAAGAGTCATCCACAAGTATTAAACTAGTTCAAAAACAACCAAACATATCCAATTTGTGGGTCTTACCCCATGACCTAAGTCCAAAATCAAACCAAACACACCCAAATTGATACCAAACTTGCTTGTTTCATGTTTTTATTAACCAAAAACCATTAAAACATAAAAACCCACTTAGTTTAACCCAAAAATTACAAGTCTTATAAGTTTGACTCGGATTAAAGTCAAACCCTCTAGAAAAGTTACACATCTTACCTTTTCTTACAAGATTTATATGTTTTGAACTACAAGGATGGTGTAGGTAATGATGAATGTCTCGAATTTGATGTGAAATAGGTATTAGAGGTTGTTTGGTGGTGTAAAAATTGTACAAGAATGATAAGAAAGTGATGGGGATTGTTTTGGTATAGTTGGATGATAACAAAATGATGGTGGTGATGGTTTTTGGGTGGTGGCCTGATGAGGCGAAAAATGAACCACTTTTAGGGGGTCATTTAAGCCCGTAATTGAATTTATTTGATCAAATATTGCCCTAAATCGTTCCTTTTGTGACTTTAGGTACTTTGGGAGTAAAATCTGGAAAAGGAAGCAATTCGGACGTTTTTGGAGCATAGAAGTAAAGAAAATGTCAAAGTCTTAATTTTCCTTGCTGGGAACAGTAGGTGACGGCGTCAAAAGCAACACCCTGACGGCGTCAAGACGAAATTGCATGACGGCCCAGTGCAAATATGAAGGCGTCACAAGTAGAGCATCAAGAGTAAAACACGTGATGGCCTGGAAGACCCTAACACATGACGGCGTCAGATGTAGATCAAGGCAGTCCGAGAATTATCTTGGCGGCGAGATGACGGCGTCACCTATTTGGTCTTGACGCCGTCAGCCTCAATTTCCTATATATAGTTTTCTAATTTTCATTCATAAAAAAAGGAGAAGTTTGGAGAAACCCTAAGGCCGAACCTATTACAAATTTTACAGGTTTTTCAAGGGTTTTCAGCCCTTGAACCCTTTCATGTGTAATTGAGATAAGTGCTCTTCTAATTCAATCAATATGTCTATGTGTTGGTTGTCTATATCTTGTTCTTGTCTTGATTCCACCATGCTAGGCTAGATCTATCTTGTGTTTGCTTATATCTAATGAAACCTAGATGCTGATTATATGTTGATTACTTGTTTATGGTTGTATTGGATGAATGATTTCGATGTTAGGCTTAAGAAAACTGGCAGATCTCCAAATGGTAACATGTTTGAACGTCTTAGGAAACATGAACTGATGTGCACTAGTTTTTATTGGTTGTATTTAATGCGTGAGTAAATTCTAATGATCCCATGTTAGGAGCTTCTTAGCCGGCTCGACATAGGAGTGAAGTAGGCACTCAGAGGATTGGGGAATTAAGTGTGCCACCCCATGAATGGTATTAAGGAATACAATCCGTCATCCACGCAACTATAACAAGTAATTAACGTGTAAAAGATATCTAGGGAGTAGTGAAATCTAAGTAAACATAATTTCTCCACTTATTGCTCACAACCTTAGTTTAATTTAGTTTTACTTTCATTTCTAGTATTTTATTTTGATTGCATCTTTAGTATTGGGTTAGTTGACTAGCAACTAGTTCCGCTCAAATCCTTCAAACCCGAGATTTTTACTTGCTTTCTAAAAAATATAAAAATACAAAAAGAATCTTCTATCATCTTTAGAACTAGTATTTAGGTTTTCTAATCCTAGCGACACTATTCCTAGCTGAACGATCAATCCCCCGGTACTTGTCACTATACTATACTACAACGATTAGGTACACTGCCTGGTGGGGGTTGTAAGCTTCTCGAGATCCCTTGAGAGGTAAAGCCTGGTGCAATCCCTACACATCATGGTCGGTGTTCACAATAAGAAGAGGGGAGGAAGAGATGAAAAAGATGAAGTTGAAGTATGAGGAGGGTTAGGGTTGGGTGGTGTTGGTTATATTTTGTGTCTATTGCTCCTTAGTCCCTAGTTTCTTAGTTATTTAGCCACAAGGGTTCGGCATAGGGACTTGTGGTGAAATAATCTTAGTCTCACCCGGTTTCACTAGTTTATAGTCATGAAAAAAATATTAGATGTTGCCGGAATTGTTTTTAAACCCTTCCGTTAGTTTTAGATATGTCTTTCCATAAAAGGTTATAACAAATACGTTTAATAAATAAAACGTAATGTTTCTTAAATGTTGTTGACATAATTAAGTCAAGGCTATAAAAATATGATATTACCACTATTGGGTTCATTCTAGTAGTTGCATTGTTCATAGTTCACAAATTCTCAAAAGTTCCAGCCATAACTACTTATGTTAAGGAAATATAACCGGTCAAGGCTTATTTCTTGTTTATTAGGATTTTAAGTGCCACCGTCGCGTAGTGCTTAACAAAATCATGAAATCACATGTTTCATGTATCACAATGGTTTACATAATCAATCATTAATTTTCATAAGTACTGAAGAGTGTATCAAGAATTTTTAATGATTTGTTTTAAATTGTAATGTGGCATTTTAAGCCAGTTCTCAAATTTACCAGTTGTCACAGCCTCCCAGCCTTAGAAGAAACCCGTCCCGGGTTTCACTTAGAATTACTCATCAAAATCGAATAAAGATAATATAGATTCATTGAATTTCATCCTCACATTCACCACGTGAGTGGAGGGCTATCTCACAATTTCCAACAAGCTCAAAGACATCGATATGACTCGGCTTAGATCGCCAGATTTTTCACGTATAGGATTCCAACAAGCTCAAAGACATCGATATGACTTGGCTTACAGTAACATTTGACATATCATGCAATCCAAAATCACAAACTAAAAGTAAGTCATATATTAACGTGATTTAACCACATGTTGGTGAAACAATTAGAAATATAGAATCTCTTGTATACTTAGTTATACTTCTACAGAAAATGAGAATCTTGACTTTCTACCAAATGAATATAGAACTTGCAACATGTTTTATTTATATTAACTAAGTAGTATTAAAAAGCATATCAGCAAATGATATAAAATGAACGCATCTATCTAGCAATTGTATGTTCTTTAGCTAGAATTGTAACACGTACTTAGTATTTATCCGTATTTAGTGATGTTAAAAGATAGATAGATTATCTTGATTTTAGTGAAGATATAAATACTAGTATATATTCTAAATATATAGATGTTTCATAAGTCGGGTTGTTAAAAAAAATCTAAAACCTCACGTGAACAAAATAAGAACCAGAGGAAACATTCTTTTCATTCAATCTTTCATCGATTATATGACTAAACAAAGTTACATGAAATTCACATTTAAATCAACAACACGACCAACTCAACAACCGCATCTCCTGCCACCGCAACACCAGCAACACCATCTCCCGCCACCGCAACACCAGCAACACCATTGCCCGCAACTGCTCCTCCTCTGGCGGCCGCCACCGCCAACTGATCACCACCGGCCATCGCCGCCCGCTTCTTCCTCAGACACTTAGTAATCTCATCCTTCTTCTTATTCAGCTTGGATTGACGATGTTCCTTCTTGCACTGGATAATATGCAGTTTCACTGTGTTATCACTTTTACCTTCAAGTGGAAGCAAGCAGGTGTCACAACACAACACACTATCATCATCGGTGCTCATTGTAGGTGGTTGTTCTTTTGATGTGAATGGAAATGAGAGTGACTGGTGGTGTGATCCATGGCGTATGATAGATATACTTTCCCTCTTTCATTTAAACCAATAACATTCCTTTCATTTAAACCAATGACATCGCTTCCCTTAGTTTCAATTTCAAATCAACCAATGACATTCTTTCATTTTTACGTACTTCTAATTCAGCCAATCACATTCATTTTTTCTTTTCTAAAAGCTTTTATTGTTGTTGTTGTTGTTGTTGTTATTATTATTATTATTATTATTATTATTATTTATATTATTTCTATTATTTTTATTATTTCGTATAATAGCAAAAAATATACTTTTAAAAATGTACAAATAAATATCATACACGTACTTTTTAAATCCGTTTTGTTACATCACAAACTTATTTTTACTACGCCAAAGCCCACATTATATGGTTACATTCTTTTATTCGCTTCACTATCTTGAATAGTTCATGTATGGTATTTGTACATTATGAAAAGTATTTTAAGGGGCGTTTCTTTTTCTGTTAAATTGTCTTAGTGGTAACAGAAGTGGGCCCAAATAATAAATTAATGTTTTTTTTATGTTAGGGTCAACAAAAGTTTGTTACAACCTCTTACCACTAAGGCTTTAAAAGACTTGATCCTTCTCATCTAGACCAATTATCAGACATGGACCCACATTGGGACCCACACACACACACACACACACATATATATATATATATATATATATATATATATATATATATATATATATATATATATATATATATATATATATATAGTGAGGATCACGTGCGGATACAATTTTTTAGTGCGGACGTGCGGATGGATCTGGACCGCCCATTCCAGATCTGATCTTGACTTTTTGTAAAAAAGTCAAGATCTGACGCTAATATCACGGTACCAATTGATCATGAAAACGATTTTTTTGATTTTTTTCCTTCTCAGCGATCCTTACTCTAGTTGTGTTCTTTTATTTTTTTATTTTTTCAGATTTTTCTGAGCACTTTTTTCTTTTTTGATTATGAGTGCTAATGTGATATTAACGATATTATGAGTGGTACCGTGATATTAAGCTTTTTTACATGTAAAAATGAACCGTGATATTACGATATTAAGAAAAAGTTAAAGTGATATTAAAAAAAATTAACTTTGATATTAAGAAAGAATGATAGTTACGGCGATATTAACAATTTTTATTAAGAAAAAGTTTTTACGATATTAAAAAAGTTATTGTGATATTAAATTTTTTATTAAAAAAAAGTTTTCAGAATCTGATTTTGACTTTTTTACAAAAGTCAAGATTTGATCTTGACTTTACGGCGATATTAACAATTTTTATTAAGAAAAAGTTTTTACGATATTAAAAAAATTATTGTGATATTAAATTTTTTATTAAAAAAAAAAGTTTTCAGAATCTGATTTTGACTTTTTTACAAAAGTCAAGATCTGATCTTGACTGATCCTGACTTTTGTAAAAAAGTCAAAATCAGATTCTGATATCACAATACCTTTAACGATGAAAACGATTTTTTTTTTGAAATTTTTTTCAGCGATTCTTAATTATTTGTTGTCCTCTTTATCTTTTAATTTTTTCAGATTTTTTTGAATTTTTTTCAGAAAAAAAGCTAATACGATAGTAACAATCTTAAAAAAAGATGGGATATTTACGATATTGCCACTCCGCCTTTTTCAGATGGTTGACTAGATGTAGGGCTGAGATTCGTCCGTACCATCCGCACTAAAAGACAAAAACGTACCTGATCCTCACCCTATATATATATATATATATATATATATATATATATATATATATATATATATAGGGTCCCTTTCTTGTGAGAATCACCTTATCTGCAAGAATTGCGATAATAACCTTTTTACAACTAATAATACACAATGTACATCCTTTAATGCTTCATAACATTTTGTGATTTTTATTTATTCAAAAGGGTATTATAGTAAAATACATTTTCATATTATTTTGTCTTTTTTAAATAAATCCCGTTTTTATAACCCTTAATTTTCTGAACTTTTATTTTTTTTTTTAATTTTTTTAAATGATTCAGTGCATATGTGTTTTTTGGAATTAATTTTTTTTTACTTTATTTTTTGAAATAGTTTTCCAAATAGTAAGATGTATCCGTTCTTTTTTAAATAAAACCAAAAACATAACTGATATACACAAAATTCAATATTAATTAAAATACAAATTTCTAAAAATACAAATAAAAAATCTGGACCTTTGTGAAAAAAAGCAAGATGCATATACTTATATTTTACATTTCGCTAATTACAAATACAAAAAACACATATGCAATAATCGCATCTCTTCAAAAATCGCAAATTATCTTCATGTATATATGTATTCATCAACTTCTAGATCTTCAATGGTCAACATCTTCATCAATCTGAAAAAAGATTAGACAAAAACAATTAAATAAATAAATAGGAAACAAAATTTAATCACAATAATTACACTTACTTAATAAACATACATGTTCATGAGTACATGTATGTTTTAGGAGTACTTGTTTGGCAAACACAAAGTCTTTGAAAAAAATAATTACACTTGCTAAATAAAAAACATACTTGTTTTTAAAACATACATGTTTTAAGTATTCCGTTAGCAATCATTTTTTAAAAGATGCTTGTTTTAACACATACATGTTTAAAAACATCATGTTCTCAAACATATATGTTTTTCATTAGTTAGATCCCATTAATTAAAACATATATGTTTTAAACATGTATAATGTATTCATCAATATCTAACATAACTAACATAACAAATTTTGATAGTTTAATACAAAGCAAATACTACTTGTTTAGGAGACATAAAAGAATTTTACTGTATAACAATTTGCTTTCACATTATATTAACAAACAATTATTTTATATTAACTTTAGCAAATATAAGTATCTCACACAATTGTCTTAAAAATACTTTAAGTCATAATAGATTTTGAAATTAAAAAAGATCTAGATACATGTACAGGTCTTGAGATTCACACACATACAAAAAGAAAATGAGAAACTCATTGAATAAACCTCATTGCATCCCACCCAAACATAAACTCACGAGGATCATATGCACGAAATAAACAATAAAAAATAAGAATATTTGCAATAAAGAAACACTTTATTTTTATATCTATCAATAAGATCAACAGTTAATTTTATTTATAACTATTATCGACATAGATTGAAGATCAACACTTTATTTATATATCTATCATCACCATCACCCACATCCGCAAGATACCAAAACTCCTCTATTTTTTTTTATATCTATCAATAAGATCAACACTTTATTTTGATCAAGTACAAAAAACAATATACAAAATTAGAAAACTTAACTGATACAAAAAAATTAAGTCTTCGTGATGAATTTTGTTCGGTGTTAGGTATGGTCGACACAATTATCTCTATGCTTTGGTGTCGGGGAATCATAAACAAATCCCGAAATCGAGAAGAGACCTCATTATATCTTGAAGAAGGCTGCAACAAAAGCGTGTCGGTAGAAAGTGGTGATAAACGATGGTGATGGGCTTGTGGTGGTGGTGGTGGTTATGGAGAAAGTAGGTGCTTGCATATGTGAAAGGGAGAAAAAGGGATCTGTGTGTTTTTTTTATTTGACCTAATCTATTGATACGGAGGGTTTTAAATAAATATAATTGTGTTATGTCTTAATTACCCTTACACTAGTTACAACAACCAACATGATGTTTAGGTTATTTACATAAAAAGCACATTCAGTTTTGACCATTGATCGACTAATCTAATGGGTCATAGATGGGTTCTCGCAGTTCTTACAAATAAAAGTGGTTCTCGTAAGAAAGTTACACTATATATATAAATATATATATATATATATATATATATATATATATATATATATATATATATATATATATATGTATACATATATATATGTATATACATATATATATGTATATACATATATATATATGTATATATACATATATATATATATGTATATACATATATATATGTATATACATATATATATGTATACATATATATATATATATTATATATGTATATATATATATATATATATATATATATATATATATATATTTATATGTATACATATATATATATATGTATACATATATATATGTATACATATATATATATATGTATACATATAAATATATATATATATACATATAAATAAATATATATATATATATATATATATATATATATATATATATATATATATATATATATATATGTATATACATATATATATGTATATACATACATATATGTATGTATATAGATACATATATATATACATATATATATGTATATACATACATATATGTATATATATACATATATATATAGATACATATATATATGTATATACATACATATATGTATGTATATACATATATATATGTATATATATATGTATATAGATACATATATATATGTATATACATACATATATGTATGTATATAGATACATATATATATATATACATATATATATGTATATATATACATATATATATGTATATATATATATATATATATATATATATATATATATATATATATATATATATATATATATATATATATATATATATATATATATATATACTAGACTATAGACCCGCGGGTTTCGCGGGTGGCAAAAAAGAAATTGTCTTGTAAGTAAAAAAAAAAGGTTATATAAAATAACCATCATCAATTTGCTTTCAGTTGTTTTATTTATATGTGACTGTATTCAATTTACATAACATCCTTTCACATACACAAAATAATCATCATAAATTTGCATTCAATTGTGACATATCTTTTGTGCAGCCTCGAATATCTGATACTTCCATAGTCATCTGGGTGAAAATCTACAATTGTATATATTACAAAGTCTAACAACATGAAAAGATCAGTAACGTGTATAAAGTAATAATTTTATCTATGTTACTAATATTGAAAAAAGATTTGTAGACAAGTTAATGGGTTTGACAACAAAAGTTAAACTTGAATTTCATAAGCTAATAGGTTTGACCACAAAAGTCAAACTAATAATTTTATATATTTAACAATATTTTGAAGCAATATATACCAAACCAACCCAATTGCAATAAGTATGCACGAAAATACAGACCAATAAAATTCGTACCAAACACCCATTTAAATACATAATTCTGACCCTTAATACCCTTAAAACTGCAGACCAGTGTGCCAGACCGAACAGATATGTTAACACAAAAAACTTGACTAAAACCCTCAATAGGTTGTCACCCCTTTCGTAAATATTGAATGCACACCCATGGACAGACAACATGTATATACTTTGCGAAAAGAAGACTTCATTGACAAATAATATCCTTCATATATATTAATTAATCCACTTCCAAACAGCTAATGTCACTTTCATACAAATAGTACTTCTCACTTTAGTAGATAACAGATTCATCAAGTTTATCAGCTAATGTCACTTTCATATAAATACTAATATTAATTTTGTGCTAAATTTCAAATCTTTAACTCAATGTTGTTTCAAAATCAAACAAACATTGATCAAACTGTTGCAATAATGAGGTAACACTAAGATGGCTCCGATGAGAGTGAACATAATATAGAGCTATTCTTACCCGAAAAGGTCAAGATTACATCCAAACACTTTCTTTAAAGACACCCGAACAGGTACATCGCGAAAGATGGATTCTGTGAGATAAGATATATTGTACCCGTAAAAATGTGGATGTGTACGTACATCTTTGTGCTCTGTGATGAACTTTTCTAAGTAATTGATAAGTGCAATTTGCTCCGTGTATGTGCAGACTCGAAAGTAAAGATATTCTCAAGAAAATCTTTGGTTTGCTTTTTAACTTCAGAAGCATGAGACCCCTTTTGGAACATGCGACTATATTCTGCCATGTCATCACTACAAGCTTCTGCAATATGTAAAGCACATTCCACCATAAAGCTACCTTCGATATCTAACATCAGAAGACCCAATGCTAAGCTTTCACAAATCATTGTAATAACAGAATTATGAAAAGTGCCATCTTACTTTATATATTGCTTTACCTCCAATTCCACCATAATCATATGGGATCTGAACACTAACTTCAAGTTGATTTCTGTATCTCATTTAGCAATATGATAAGGAACATTAATCAAATGACCAAAAAAGTCAAATGCGAAGTTATACTCGAGTTGTGTGTGCCTAATTCCTGAAAATCCACCTAATCACGAAAAGAACATTAAATTGTTTATTGAATTAACTAAAAATGAGCGCAAAAGTATATTAAAGATAACGAACCAATTTCAGTAACTAAATGAGCGCAAAAGTTATACATGAGTTGTGTTTTCCTGATTCCTAGAAATCCACCTAATCAGGAAAAGAAGATAAAATTGTTTATTGAATTAAGTAAAAATGAGCACAAAAGTATATTAAAAATATCGAACCAATTTCAGTAACTTCTTTGCAACTTATTCGTCCACTGAAAATGTTATCCAAATCTGCAAATGATGTGGTAATACGTACAAGAACTTGCTCTTGCTGCAGCATATCCCATGCACTTTGGGCACATACAAAAAATGACAAAGCATATATACTTGCAAAATATTTGCAAGAAATTGCTGAAACATCTCATTCAAAAAAATATAGTGTTAACATTCTACACAATTTTATCATGTTAAAGGTATAGGTATGACGAATGAAGTCGGCCAAATCTTCCTAAATAGCAGTTATAAAAGAGTGTTACTGGTGATCTCTAGCGTGCTACCATACACTTTTCAGAATTTCAAGTGCCTCCGTTTATGAACTTTTCAGTTCTACTCCAGTGTTTATCACATTAATTACTGAATGAGATTGTTTACAACTTTATGCTTAAAATAATGTACAAAATGAGTACAAACCATATTCAAGGTTTTATAGACTACATGGCTCTCATAACTTATGACGTGATATAAGAAGCAAATACACATGGCAGTATTAGAAAAAGGGAACATCAGAGAAACAACAGATGTTTACTTTTGCAAAACTCTATTTCTAAATCCCCCCATACATTAAAGGTCTCACGGTTTTTTGTGAAAGGTCTCGCAGTTGATCTATTAGAAAGAAATATAGTAAAGACTTGATTTGCAACCACAAGAAACATTTGATACGCAAAGGAAAGCATACATTTCTTTGTGTTAATCCATATTTCCAAAAGACAATAATCCCAAACACAAAATGGAACACCTCATCCAAGATTCGACCACAGTATGCACATCAACATCTAATGTAACACGTTTTTATCACAAAACTACAAGTTTATTTTTCTTTCTGAAATGCAATACGAAGATATAGAATTTTCTTAACAAAAAAAATAATAATAATAAAAACCCTAAAATCCAATACAAACAGACCATCTTTTTAAATAAGCAAACACTTGTTGGGCAAAACATTGGCAATACTGAGCATATTGATATAAGAGTTAAATCTAAAGGTTGCATTTTTGTTATAGGAAGTGGGTCAGAAGCTATTAGTATGACTTACTTAGGGATCAAATATTCTTAATATACGCAAAACTATAGAATCACATCATCTTTTTGAATTTTCTAATGTTATGTACAAAAAGATAAAAAAAAATGAACCTGCACAACTGACAAAGAACTAAATCCTGACACAGATATGCTTCTGAGAGCGATTGATCAGCCTCTATGGCGGTACTAAGATCATTGATTACGTCACTATAACGTATCCCCGGAATTTCCATTTGCACAACCATAGATACGTAAGTGAATCATACATTACAGAGTTACAGTCAGAAGATTAGACAAAAGGCATATCACATCTGATAACAATGAACTCAAAGCGATCTTTCAACTCTCAAAGTACTACCCTAATAACATTATTCAAAACTATTATCAAAAGTATAAAATAATAAAAATGCTTCCTGATTCAACGACACGTGGCATTTATCCATTCGCCAAATTCAAAAATTTCATATTATTAAGGATGTATTATCTTAAATTGTATGATTGGTTCATTACTTCAAATGTTACATCAACGTGAAACTACCTGTGGCAGTCTAAGAAGGTAAAAAAGCCACTGGTGTATGTAGTTCATGCATAAAGAACAATAGTTCTTTCAAGCTACAAAACATGAAAGGTACGATCTAAATAGAGTTTCTGAAATATGAGTCTGGTAATGGATCAGAACATACTATATTGACAATGTTAGCTTACCTTTATCACAAAATAGAGCAATAACAACAATATACAAAGTAAGAATTTATGAGTTAACAAATCATCAACATTGATTCATAGTTTTTTCTTTAACTGTAGCTGCTCATTTTTGCTCTATTAGAATAATAGTAGGGATCACACAAATTATGAGCTCACAAATCATATATAAAATTAAATAAACCCTAAGAAGAGGATAATAGTTTTTTGAATCACATATCTTTATATTATGAGTACAAAAATTAAAATCACGCAATCATACAAACTAAAATAAAAATTCAAATTAATAAAACACCTAACATGAATCATCACAACAAAACCCCAATATGAATCGGGTATAAAAGAAATTAATATGAATAAATTAATTACCTTTATCAAATGTATCAATAATCAGAAACATCAACAAAAGGACATATGATCTTTAGAGCAACTCATATAAATTATTTCATGCTGTTGATAATTAAAAAAAAAAAAATCAATACTGAGGATATGGATAAACATAAACTACTTTAGATGGATCGTGATTTGTAAATAAAAGATTTGTGAATTTAGAAACTTTTATTTTATTCTTGAATCAAAATAATACTGGTGAATAGAAAATTGGTGTAAAGATTATCAAAGATTTGAGGTTTGCCAAAAAAAAAGGAGAAGAAGTCAAAATGTAACCAGAAATATGACAGGTGGAATAGTGACGTCAATATATGACGTCAGAATTGGAGAAGATGGCATTCAAAAATCTTTTCTTTTATTATATATATATATATATATATATATATATATATATATATATATATATATATATATATATATATATATATATATATATATGCAACAATTCTTATAAGATATATGGACCTGAAAATATGCAGCAATTGTTGATGTGAAACTATTATCACTATGGATTCAGTGTCTGCTAATTGTAACTGGCAGATTACACTATAGACACTAATCCTAATAAGAGTTATTTGTGCTTTACATCATTCAACAGCCTTGATAATATAATGAGGGGAGAGAAGGATCAGTGACATGTAGAATAGATGTTTTAGAAAACATTCTATTAAATCTTGGCCATAGAGAGGGTTAACTATTGGGAATTTCTAGTATGAACTCCAGCTATAACGAAGTTAAGTAAAAAATCTTTCCACTCGTTATAAAGCCTAAATTTATTTGAAGCCCTTTTGTATGTAGACACCTCTGATTTGAAGTGTATGGCAATAGCATGTAGATAAGAAATGTTAATCCTGTTTTAGCAGTTAACCAATATAGATGAACTGTTACAGTTGAAGTCCTAAATTTAACATAATGGGACATACTCACTCGTTAAACACTTAGAACATCTGATAACAACTAAAACATAAACGCTTCTACAGCTCATTGCCAGACTACTATACCAACTTTGGTAACACGACCAAAAAATAATTACAAAAAAAAGGTTGTAAATTTCTTAATAATGAATATTAAGTTTATTAATTTATGTATAAACATTGAACACAATCATCAAATTAAAACACTTAAAATTATGCAAAAAAACGCAGCGAGAATTCAAATCATATACGAAGTAACATTTTCGTAGTTAACCAACTGTGAACAATAAAGATTTATGCTACACAACTTCATACAAATAAAAACTAATGAAGAAAATAGCAATTGCAAAATCAATTTTTAATGCCCTCTACCTCCTGAACATCATTTTCAAACTAAACTCGCACATAGTCATGCTTCTACAAACATAACCATGGAATTGTATTTATTAATACATCATTGTTTGTACCAAACCATCATAAACCTCTGATAGTGATCGGTTAGTATTTTAGTCCTCAAAATACATAGTGTGACGGGAGTTGTTGTACCCTTGTAAAAGAACTCGACATCTAGCTTTATGTCGGAAATATTGTGTAATCGACGTGTAAAGGTTTTCTCCGCTAGATAAAGGAGCTTGTTGACTAGTGAAGAAAACTCTCGAGTTGGATACTCCGGGAGTGGGGTAGGGCAAGGAAGAAGAGTCCTTATAGATCGAACCACTATAAACACTCGTGTTGTGGTTTGATCGTTTCTTTCTTGCACTTTACTTTTTTGTTATTTTCTTTGCATACTGATAATGTCTAATTATACATATTTATTCACTCTATTATATATTATATATATACTAAATTATATAGATTACTATGTTATTTGTGTGGAATTGGTACTTATCTGGTTGCAGGATTGATCAAGAGAAGAAACTAAGAATATTACTTAAGAACCGTTAAAAGACAACAATTTAGTTAAAAGGAAGGACTTGGATTAAAAATACATGATTAAAGACCCAAGTACGCCGCACAAGGTCCAGAAACCGGCGTACTTGCTTGGCGGGTAAAAGATTTTGATTCAATACGAAGTACGACGTACTTTCTTTAAAGTACGACGCACTTGACCTGAAAGTTACAAGAATAGAGTTATTGATTGCATTCATTGAGAGGAGGATCATTTTCCATCATTAAACACAAATGAAAGTTTAACTCATGCATTGGGAGCTATTTAACAGACCCTAGAGCTCAGGAAAGAAAGGATTAAAAGGGGGAACTACTAGAACTATTCCAAGGTTACTATACAAAGAAGATATCGGTGAACTCACACTAAGTTCACCATATCTAGGCAGTGTTCAAATTCCAAAGTGTTGTGACAGAATCTAGGAAAGGATACGTATGGAGTTTTCTCTATGAAAACTATTTGATCAATCATTTGAAATCATTGGTATAATTCTCATTTGAATAATTCGTATTATGAAGTTTATGAAAGTTATCTTGAATGTTATGAATTTTGTTACTGAAATAATGGAGTAGTCGATTTATGTTTATTTGGGTGATGTAGTTATGTGATTGTTTAACATGTATTCGATTGCTTGCTTTTGATACTATGGATATGTTCAATTGATGAGATTATATTTGGACCATTGCTAGTTGTTTGATGTATCTCTGTGATAGAAGTAGGTCGAAAGGGTCTATTGCTTTGATATTATTTCAAGTTGTTTGTCTATGGCAACTTGGTGTTTGCCTTGTAGAATTTCGCCAAAAAAACCTCTATCGACCCAAACATGATCTTGTTTAATGCCAAGTCTCATGTCTAACAAACTTGATTGGGTAATTGACTTATTTGTACTTCTGTTATAAACCTATCTTATTACATTTGACATATTAAAAATTATAGGCCGAAAAGAGTTGTTAATATGTTGGATAGTTATATGTTTGAGTGATCACCAGTCATCTCTTGCTTTTATACCTTGTTCATGATTGCAAGCTAGTCTTTATATGTGTTTACTTTCATGTTTCTCAACTTAAATAAACATACCTTAATATAATCTTGTTACACAATCTAATCAACCAAATTACTAGCCTATTGATACTGACAATCTTTGGACTATTGCTTTTAAACTCTTGTTAACTATGCTTTTCACCGATCCCTTGGGATGACCTAGTCTTACTTCTTTTGCTAGATTAGAATGAGGGTTATACTTTACCCATGTGTTAGTCAAAATAAACGGATAAAACTAGTACTATAAATTTAAAGCTTTATTAACATATCAAAGTTTTTGGCGACGCAGCCGGGGATTAAAATTGATAAAAATAAGTCGGATAAGTGTTTTGAAACCTTTTTACAATCGTTGCCATACAGTTTTATGGCAAATTGAACAAAAATCTGCTTTCTGAGACTGAGTGTACGCCGCACTTGAGTTGTTGTGCGCCGTATTCTCTTGAAAAATTCAAACTACGCCGGTTTCGTAACCAAAACCGCCATACTTTCTAGAAAATTTACAAAATGCTTTCTGAGATAAAACAAACAAACAAAAAACCCTTTTTAATGCTTAAATTCAATGCTGAGAACATGAGAGTTGCTTTTTATGTACTATTGCTGTTTGGATTGATGCATTTGTGTATATGTTATGATTCATCGAAAATACAAAAATATTTGCTTATTTGGTTAATTAGATATTTATTTACTTTTTAATGTTTATGCTTAATTCTTGTGTGGACTATTTACTTGAATGTGATTTTGAGACATTTTAAAAAATGGAAAAACTAAACATGAAACTGGAAACAGGGGAAGTACGTTGTACTTGTTCTTAAGTACGCCGGTATTTCGTGAAAAAATTTGAAAAACTTCTAAGTGTATAGAGAAAGTACGACGTACTTGTTCTCAAGTACGCCGAACTTTTATGTCAGTTTCTTCACAGAAGACTTATATCTTCTTTGTTATGATTAAACCGATCTGCATTTCTGAATGTTTGTTAATGTTATTGGAGTGCAAAATATTATTTAGTTTTATTTGTACTAAAATACTAATGTTTCATTTGATGTTATGTTGTCATACATTAGAAATGGACCCAAAATCAAGTATTGGATGAACGTGTCTCGATAAGGGAAATGCTTTATCTAAGAAGGACCTAGTGGAAAGTGAAAGAAACTGGGATTGAACAGATACTTGGGATACAGTTGATAGTGGAAAGAAAGAGGAGGTGAAAGCTTACGTTTTCTTTAGGATGGAGAAAGAAGATGGTACTTGGGATAGATTCATGACACCTTGTTATGTGGAAGGTGTGAATGCTTATGATGGGGTAACTGATTTGGACCTTGAAAAGAACTTGGTTTCTCAAGAATTGGTTATCGAAAAAAATTGGAAGTGCATTGAGTTGGAAAATTGTGACAAAAAGCTTGATAAAAAATTACTAGTGAACTTGGTAGGAGAGATATATATGATGGAGTTCTATGTGAATCCGGAGGAAGATGATGTTGAACCTACTGTCATTCTTGGTAGGCAATTTGTTAGGCTTGCTAAGGCTATTGTGAACTTACAACTAGGAATAATAACCCTTTGGCCCGAACCACATGTGTTTGATTCAGAGGATGAAGATCTAGATGCTCTGCTAGCTAGTTTCTCAGTTGAAGATCTTCCACCAATCACCCCAAACCCCGTTGATTTCCCAAACTATGTGTGTAACATGGGAAAAGGAACTAGAAACAAAAAAAAACCCCAAAAGACTTACAAAATGACCTATGGTGAGGAAGGAGCATCATTGACAGTGAACCGTGCAAAAATACAAGAAGAGTTGACTAGGGAAGAATTTGAAAAAGATGTGTTGGAGAGAGTAATACTACTTAATGAAAAAAGGCCGGTTATTGAAACCTTGAAGAACTTGGACAAACAGAAAATGTTGCTAGGTAGTGTGCTTATAGATAGGCTTAAGCTCGATGGTGAAGTGAATAATGAAGAGGAACATGAATTGGCTAAAGAAGTGGTTAAAGAGCATAAGGTTTTAAAGGAAGGAGAAGATCCTGGATGTTTCATTTTACCTATTCGTTTGGAAGTGAAACTTACTTTCAATGCTCTCGTAGACACCGGATCTAACATAAACATGATGCCATACCGCATTTATGAACTTTTGGAAAGAGGAAAGGAAAATCCTAAGATTGATAAGATTAAGTTATT
Source organism: Artemisia argyi (assembly GCA_030686995.1). Taxonomy (NCBI): domain Eukaryota; kingdom Viridiplantae; phylum Streptophyta; class Magnoliopsida; order Asterales; family Asteraceae; genus Artemisia; species Artemisia argyi. The sequence goes on from CM060686.1 coordinate 90,678,310, forward strand.
GGATGATGCGAAGATTGTAGCCCCGCAAAAGGTTTTACTTCTCAAGGGATTTTGAGAAGTTTGCAATCCTCCAGGCAGTGTACCTAACCGATGTAGTATAGTGAGTGGTAGGTACCAGGGGATTGATCGTTCTCCAGGGGAATAGTGTCGTTAGGATTGAATTGTAGGTCAACTAGGTCTAAGGGTGAGGGATGATTCTTTTTGTATTTTTGTATTTTAAGGGAAGCAAATACAAATCTCGGGTATTGAAAGAGTGGGTGGAATTAGTTGCTAGTCAACTAACCCAAAATTACTACTTAAACAAAATAAAATAAAATAACAAGAAAAGTAAATTGGTGAACTTATTATGAGAGAAAAATGCGTTTACTTAGATTTCACTGTGTAGAACCATAGAGGGGGGGGGGGGGGTGAATACAGTTTCTTCGGCTTTTAGAACGTTTAAAAAAACTTTAAGCCAAGAAGATGAACCAAGTGGTTGTACAATCAATACAACAACCACAAATGCAATCCAAAGTATATAAAGCAAGTAAAGAGAGACACCACGATATATACTGGTTCGGGATGGGGGGTTTATACCATCAGTACGTCCAGTTGCGAATCCACGACATGATACTATTCACTAGTATAATCCTTTCGGTGGACTACAAACCGTTACAATTCACTCCACCGATATTCACCAATATCGATGCTCACAAAGAAGGAGTTACTCCCACGGTATTCCGCCCTCGGAAACCACCCAAAAGAATCTCGCGATTAGAAAGGCTTCCCTTACAAACAATTGAATGAATAAAAGAATGTTTATTCAACCAAGCTCTAACCTAACCTAGAGACTCGATTGTAGTAGAAAGGGTAAAGATAAGAAGACCCTCGACACAATCACAAGAGTGGATTAAGTTCTTGAGATTCTTCCCTTGCAAACAGATGTGTTCTTTCAAAGATGTTAATGTGTTTAACTAAGAACACAAGAGATAGGATTAGAGGAATAGAGAGAAAGGATAATGGCAAGGGGTAAGGAATACAATGTAAATCATTTATACCCCCAATCAAATGCAAACTTTTGATCTAAAAAAAAATACTTATCCACTTGTAACTAATACACATAAAGTATGGAAATGAATGTTGGAAAGTTCATATTAGCACCAATTTAAAATGTATTTACATAATCACATTTCAGAATGCTATCTTTCAATAAAGCTTATAACACATGCCTAAATTTAAAAAGCGTAAACTGATTATGTTAACATTTATTTATAAAAAAATTTAAATTTAACCAGTGTAGTATACATGTAAAAATGATATCTTCTGATCTAAAAATAAAATTATACACATATATTGTTGTAAGTAATCACATCCAGTATGAAAAAAATGGTGCACAAATTATATTAGAAGCAAATTCAAATAAGTGAAGCATTTTTTCAGTTTTTCTTTCAAATATAATTGATGAGACGAAAGTGTTACGCTTTTAGGGGGTAATTTAAGCCCTAAGTCGTGATTATTTGATCAAATATTGCCTCAAATCGTTCCTTTTTTCATTTTAGATACTTTGGAGAAGAAATCTGGAAAAGGAAGCATTTTGGACGTTTTGGAGCAAAAAGTGAAGAAAAACGGCAAAGTCTCCAAATCAAGCTGGAAATAGTACCTGACGGTGTAATGTATTGGCAAAGAGGTGGATAAAAAGTTACACGAGACGCGCCAGAACGTTTTTGGGAATTAAAAAGTGACGGCGTCACCAAGGCCGTCTGGAGCAATTTACACGTGACGGCCAAGAACAAGTTAAAACATGACGGCGTCAGATCTGGATCTAGGCAATATGAGGAAAAGCATTGGCGGCAAGTTGACGGCGTCAGGATCATAACATGACGCCGTTAGACCTGTAATCTCTATATATAGTTTTCTAATTTTCATTCATCAGGGAGAAAAATTTTGGAGGAACTTTGGGACAAACCCTAGGTCGAATTTTACAGGGTTTTTCACCTTTTTTTTCATTCATGTTTCAATAAAGATAAGTCTTCCAATAATCATTCAGTATGTCTATGTGTTGTTTGATTCTATCTTATGCTTGTCTTTACTTTAACATGCTAGGCTAGGTTTGTTTGTGTTTGCTTAGATGTAATGAAACCTAGCTATTGATTGTTGGTTGATTGTTTGTTATTAATTGTATTGGATGAATGATATTGATGTTATGCTTAAGAAAACTGGCAGCCTTCCAATTGGTAACATGCTTGAACGTCTTAAGAAACATGAATCGGATGTGTACTACGACTTTTATGGTTGTATTTAATGCATGAGTGACTACTAAGGAGGCCATATTAGGAGCTAATTGTCGGCTCGACATAGGAAGAGGTAGAAGCTTATAGAGTTGGTGAAGATCCTACACGGCACCACGAATGGTATTAAGGAATATAACCCATCATCTACGCAATTGTAGCAAACTATTCAATTAATGAAAGATAGCTAGGGAGTAGTAAAATCTAAGTAAACACGTTTCTCTCATTATTTTTTTTCTCAACATTTACTTTCTTGTCATTTTATTTTTATTGCATTTGTAGTTATTTGGGTTAGTTTACTAGCAACTAATTCCGCCCACTTTTCCAAAACCCGAGAATTTTACTTGCTTTCTAAAAAAAACTTTAAAAACACAAAAGAATCATCCCTCACCTCTAGACGTAATTTAATTAATTTTTGATCCTAACGACACTATTCCCCGAGAGAACGATCAATCCCCCGGTACCTGCCACTATACTATACTACATCGGTCAGGTACACTGCCTGGTGGGGATTGCAAGCCTCTTGCGATCCCTTGAGAGGTAAAACCTTTTGCGAGGGCGCAATCCCACGCATCAAATTTTTGGCGCCATTTTAAATATGATGCATGGACTCGTTTTAAATATTTACTCCAAAAAGTCCCTCATCATAGTTTCGCTCTGTGGTCCCGAATTGAAATATTTTACCATCCTGTCGACCACTATACCAAAATGGACATTGACCATGCCGCAGATGGGGACCTTTGGGGATTAAGTGCTGATGAAGTATGGGAAGCCATAGAGGATTGTGCCCAACTCACTAAGAAGTTGGACAACCCAACAAACATTGTTATGGATCAATTGATAACAAGTTTAAAGGAACAAGCAAGAAGTTTGTTTGGGGATAAAAAGATTAGAGATGAGATACCTAGGTGCAATAAAAACATATGTAATCTAGATACAATGGAAGATGAGGTGGACAATCCAAGCCCACAAAGTACCCCACAAGTCCTACCATCATTTGAGGCACACACACCGCCCGTGACTTACCTGGATGAATTAGAAGAGACTATAGGAACTCCAATAGAGGTAGAGACCTTGAACCAATCACAAATAGATAAAATAGGTTTGAATACTTGTAGTCACAACCTTTCTCTTAGTTCTAAGGAAGTTCCTAGTTTTGATGAACCGGAGCCTCAACCAAATCCGTTACCTAATCTTCCATCCTTGGATGAAAATTTAGGAATTGAAAAAGGTCCCGATCCACCCATCAAACCATATAATCCGGGTAGTATTGAGATAAAGGTAGTAGACTCTAAGCCTTGTGCAGTAGAAGCTAATATAGGAGTGAACCGTGACCTTACATGCTTACATTACCCAATTATGATTGATCATAAGAAACATTATGGGTTTAAACCAGGTTTATTAGGTCAAGATGGATTCCCAACTAGGAGTCTCTCAAAGTTGATAGAAGACGATCCCTTTTTAGGAGAAAACTTTAACTCACCCATTGACCAAAGTGAACTAGGTAAGGCTATGATAAAAGGAGCACACCCCTTTGAGCATATCATTCATCCACCACTCTTTCCTCATGAGGCATACTTCCACCGAGATGGTGTGTATTGCTACTTTCACCCGTACTTAATCCTAAGTGTAGGGAAAACTTCCCCTATTTCTGTTAAATAAGGGTAGAGTCAGGCTCGTGACTCGAACAAAAACAAGTGCTTATTAGGAGGCAACCCAAGCTTTATTTGTTTGATTGTTTTTTTTGTTTGATTTTATTTGTTTCCGTATGCATGTTTTATTTTTATTGTTTGTGGCTCATGTTTCAAGATAAATTGTGAAAATGCTTTATTTTGTTTTTAACTTCGTCTTGACTACATATAAAGGTATTTTGCAAAGATAAGTGTAAGGGAAATCTAAATTTGTTTCTAAGAACGAGATTGAGCATGAATCACAACAATATTGAACGAATGTGCATATTAGTATTTGTTTGAGTCAAATGCTTGTATCGAGTCATAATGATGTTTTGCAGGATTTTCAGGAATTAAGGCGTGATTTTTTTCAGAAATTTTCCAGAAACTTAACATTAAATTTCTGCAGGTCACTTCTGACGGCGTCAAGGCTATAACCTGATGGCGTCAAGTGTAAAATTCTGGAAATTTTGCGAGTTTTGTTTTTCTGCCAGAGTCTTAAAGTTTTTGTTAAATCTTTAGTTTTATAAACTCTAGGAAATCTGCAAACATTCATTCCACAACCATTATATCTTAATTTGCTTACTAGGATTTAAGTATATATAGAGTTTGCCGCCGATTTTACGCGAGGTTTGCTATGATTGTTTTCTCAGGTTTAACAGGTTATATTGGACAAGAAGATGATTTATATTTCTGGAGGGAAGCTTTCAACGTTCATTTTCTTGGAGGAGGATCTAACCATGTTATCACATTATCCACACCGAGCGAATCAGGGGAGTATTAGTTTCATTCTTTTACCTTCGTTACTTTTACATCCTTTTTTATTGAACATTGGGGACTATGTTCAGCCTAAGTGTAAGGGGAGGGTAAATGATGATACCTTAGAGAATGCAATTGCACTTGAGTTTGTTTGTTCAATAGTAGATGTGTAATAAAACTAAGAGAAACACTTGTTAGGGTAATTTTAGTGCCAAATTAAATTTTTTTACAACATTTAGGGGCTGTTTGACAAAATGTTGTGATTTAGCGCTGAATGAATCAAAGATACTGAATGATTTACAGATACTGAATGAGCGTGATTCTGAATGAAAATGAATGTTTGATAATATTCTGGATAACTACCCTGAATCATAATATATTGCCATTTTTTAAGGGCAAATCGCATAAAAAGTACTCTACTTTAGGTCGATTTTAATTTAATGTACTCAACTGTTTTTTTCTCAATTTAAAGTATCGAACTTAATTTTACATGCAATGTTAATTTGTTTGACTTTTCAAAATCAGTTGTCGGTCATAATTTTAGCCTAAATAATTTTTAAATGCTCAATAATAATGATACATCACATTAATTAATCATTTTAGAGAAAGCAATGATGGGAAACCGCTTTTGAAAAGGAGAAAAAAAAATTTCAAAAAATCTTATATTACACATAAGAATTACTTCGGTACCTTAAATTAAGGAAAAAGAAGTTTGATATCTAAAATCAAAATTGACCTAAAGTATAGTACATTTTTATGCGATTTGCCCTTTATATAATCTATTAAAGGAAAAATACTTTTTGATAAATGTTAATAACTGATATTACTTATAGTGTAAATTAAAAGGAGAGCACTATTTTAGTTGTACATGTCATCATATAAAAGGAGAGCACTATTTTATTTGTACATGTCTCATCCGTAGTAGCACCAAAAACACAACCTAACAAGCCAAAACACTCATTCTCATCATCACCTACCTTAAAACAATCTTTAGGAGGATGTTTCTCATTAAGGATTATGATGCTTTTCTTTTTATTTTTATTTTCCTTTTAATTTTTTTCCCTTTTAAGGTAGGATGTTACCACCCTAATTTCTTGTCTTTGACCTTCCAATAGTCAAATTTTACATGAAATGAAATTCATTCTACTATGTGGCATGCATTGTTTGTTGACCATTTAGGTATTGGTACTATACCTTGTGATGGTAACATATATATCTTGTGTTAACTCTCTTTTGTAGGATCATTATCCATATATCCCTTCCTTGTTACTCCAATTTAGAGGAGTAATATTCAAGGGGGAGCATGAAAATTGCATCATTCCGCTTAGCAACTCTTCTTTGACTTGTTCTACACTTGTCTTGTGCGGCAACTAATTTTTTTTAGGTTCAAAATCCACGTCTCCTTGCTTGGCACTCCATTTAGGGGGAGTATTGTCCAAGGGGGAGCACTTGCATCATTACGTTCTCTTCTTTTTGTTTCGACAAAAAGGGGGATAATTTATTAAACTTGTTCTCATCCCCAACTTTTGCATATCACATCATCTTAGCAAAAACAAGTTTTAATACAAACTTTATAAGACTTAACACTAAAACTAGTGGCTTACTTATAAATAAAGTTTATGTCTTGTCATCAACAAAAAGGGAGAGATTGTTAATACAAATATCGCCTAAAAACCTTATTTATATTTTACGATCTTTGCTAAGTTTTGTTAATGACAAAGTATGAACTTTAGCTTATAGGAAAACATCATTTTAGTTTCTTAAGTCTTGTATAACTACATTTACATGTTAAACATAACCTTGTTATATTTCTTAATAAAGAAAGTATAACATCACATCAATGTGCATTTATGGAAGGCTTGTGTGTTTGACTTTCCATAAAGCTGTTACACATTTTGGAAGCTTTCCATGTTGATGTGATCTCTTGAAAGTTTGTGTGTTTGACTAGAAATAACTTGATGTGATTTGTTGTAAGTTTGACTGTCAGATCTGGCGGAACCCTGGGGGTATATGGGCGGAACCCATTCTAAGGTTCCGCCATATCCGCCAGAAGTCTGGTTTGTTTGGGTATAAATACCAAACCACTTGCAAGAAATCACCCATGACTTTAGGACATATATTTCATATATTCTCTCATCTAACTCAGTAGCAACTCACTTGTGTGATTGTATTATGTAGCATAGAAGTTCACAAGTTCATCCAAGATGTAACAAGTTTCAACTCAAGGTTGCAAGACTTGTTAGCTTAGCATCGTGTAGACTTTGTGTAGTTTACACTTCATTTGATTGTGTGTTTTCAGTTGTGATCGGTTAGTATTTTAGGCCTTAAAATACATAGTGTGACGGGAGTTGTTGTACCATTGTAAAAGAACTATTGGGAGTGGTTGTACCTAGGGCTGTAAACGAACCGGACGAACACGAACGAAGCCCTGTTCATGTTCGTTTATTTAATTTTAACCGGACAAATAAACGAACACGGACGCTTAAACGGACGAATTTTCTTGTTCGTGTTCGTTTATTAAGAAAATGAATTGTTCATGTTCGTTTATGTTCGTTCATTAAGACACTAAATGAACATAAACGATCGAACATAAATGAAAATAGACAAACAAACATAAACTTTATTGAATTCTTCACAATATATTGTTTTATAAGTGTTGCTTTGTTTAAACAAAACAATTTTTAAAATTATAAAATTAAAAGATATGATATATGAACATAAATAGATAAATAAACATAAACGAACTTTAACGAACGCCTAATCGGACGTTCACGAACATAGATGAACGAATGAGACTTTTGTTAATGTTCGTTCATTTAACTAAACGAACGTAAAATATTGTTCATGTCCGTTCATTTAATAAACGAACAAACATAAACGAACTTTTTACCGAACGGTTCATGAAATGTTCACTGAACGTTCAGTTCGTTTACAGCCCTAGTTGTACCCTTGTAAAAGAACTCGACATCTAGCTTAGTGTCGGAAATAGTGGATAGGCGACGTTAGGTTGGTTCTACCTTGAACTAGGACCCGGTATCTAGCTTTGTACCGGATAAAGTGTAAGCGACGATTGTAAAGGTTTCTCCACCCGTGAAAGGAGCTTGTTGACTAGTGCTTGAAACTCTCGAGTTGGAAACTCGGGGCGTGGATGTAGGCCAAGGAAAAATAGTCCTTGTAGCCGAACCACGATAAACAATCGTGTTGTGGTTTGATCGTTTCTTACTTTGTCTTTGCATATTATATATTGTCTTTAGTTAGAATCGTTAATTACATGTAAAGCTTTTCAAAGATTAACAAGTAATTTGAGTTTATATCTTTAATGAAACGTAAAGTTTTTAAAGGATAATTAAGTTAAAAAGCGGTAAACTATTCACCTCCTTCCAGTCTTCCACAATTGGCATCAAGGGCTACGTTACTCAGGATCTTTAAAATATATTGTATTTTAAAACTTGGATCAATCCATGGATTTTGAAAATCTTAAAGAAGGGCAACCTATTCAAAAGCCACCGCTATTTGGAAAAGAAAACTTCCTTGAATGGAAAAGTAAATTTGAAAACTATGTGAAATCAATTGATCAAGATCTTTGGCATATTATTTCTATTGGTGATTTCAAACCAACGAAAACAAGTTTTGAGAATCAAGATGATTATCCTAAACTTGATAAAAACACTAAAGCTAAGATAATGATTTATAAAGCTTTACCAAGGACCGAATATGAAAGAGTGTATTTTTGTCAAATGGCTAATGATATTTGGAAAAATATGTTAAACTTTCATCAAGAAATAGGTCAAGTCAAAGATGATCAATTTGATCTTACATATGAATTAGAATTCTTAGAAAAATTAATAGATAGACATTTAGTTGAAGTAAATACATGTGCTACTAGTTTAAATGTTTTAAATGAAGGTATAAGTGAAGATGATTACTTATGTCGAGCTCAAAGTGGCCATGCTTACGATTCATGGAATGACACGGATGAAGATGAAGTCAACTATCCGGTTTGTGATTCTCAACTAGATAAAACATCAAGCAGGGTACAATTTGAAACCAAACACTTTTGCTTTGACACATTTATCTTAGAGTTTTCTAAACTAGAAAATGAGTCTAAACTTTTATGCAACATGGACCTAAAAGCTATCTTTAACAATGAACATTCAAAATCTCTTGTGAACAATCTTGAAAAAGAGATAATGTTAGAAGATAACATGTCTAGACTTGAAAGCAATATTGAAATTGATCTAGGATGCAAAATATGTCTAGAATACAAACATGAAATTAAAAGGCAAAATGAAAAAGTAAAAATGTTGGCTAAGTTTGAAGAAAGTTCAAAATCCCTTGAAAGATTATTGAAAAGTCAAAAGTCATCCAGAGATAAAACCGGTTTAGGATTTAACTCAAATGCACCATCAACAAGTAAAGAGCAAGTAAATTTTGTTGAGCCTAGAAGAGATATTTAGAAATATCTCAATCTCTAATAGAAGCTTATGATCTAAGAATATCATATTTATGTTTATCTAACCTCTTTGGATTCATGAGTAATTAAGTTTCCAAGCCTTCCTTCATGACATGATTAAACGCTTAATGATTATCTTCTTTATAATCTATTCATGGAACTCAAAAGGTACACATTTCTTCAACTTACTTTTTATTGTCTCTTCTTGTTATCTTTAAGGTTTATTGTGTGTAGGATTTGTTGTGCATACTCTAAGTTATTCTTTCTTTAGTTAGTTATAACGTAGATTAGCTTCTCCTTGTTTAAAGGATTTCTAAGTTACAATGAATAGGAGATATAAGGTACTTTAATTCTTTTAGCTTTTGGGAATCGACACGAGATACTCTTGAGTGAGTCTCACTTAATACTTGTCTACAAGTGAGCTAACTAAAAATCTCCAAAGTGATTAAACAACCAACACTTTTGTGATGCTTGCAAATCTAGTAAATCAAAATATTTCACAAGCATTTGTAACACAACATCTTTTAACACTATATGTTCAATCGTGTCTTAATTTAACCACTCTTTTAATAAAATCTCATATAAGACACACAAAGGAAAATAAACCACATTAAGATACAATGGGATGATTGGGAGAAGATGATTTATAAACATCTACGATTTGTACATCAAATTCGACCCATAGTCTTATAATGTTGTATCTCTTGGACATTTACAAAACATGAAAACTTATAGTTTTTTTTAATAAAGAAACCTAAAGAGTTGAGGAGTCGTTGAATCCAACATTCAACGAAAGACCACCTCCTTCTGAGATATCGTTTTTGGTAGATGATGACTTAGTCAAAAGTTCAACGATGGTAAGACAAACAAGTTAAGAAAAATAGCAAGAAAGATGAACTATTAAAAGGAGATAACATAGATGTCCAAGAATTCATAAGTCATAGTGTCATAACATTAAGGACAAAAGTTCAAAATGAAAATAACATCTCTCATCTTGTGTCAAGCATTGAATCAAGTAAAATTGACAAGGTCATAAGACTTCAATTATGGATCATAGTTGTAATTAAACAAATTCGATAAAAATAATTTTTGGACATTAGAGTAAAACAACGATCGAAAATAAATCTTTCAAAATAGATAAAATGAATGTAGTGTCGATCTATGAAAGACTTTTTGAAAACTTAAGCAAGCTCCAAAAACAAGGAATAATCACTCAAAGACATTCCTAATTACTCACAAGTTCACAATGATTAAGTCTTATATGACTTATCAAGAATGAAATTAGTGAATCCGTAGGTAAAACTAAACATAGAGAAATGTTTGGAAGTTTACTTGTTCTCACAACAAATAGATCCAACATTATGTTTAGTGCTTGTCTATGTGCTCGTTTTAGAGAAGATCCTAAAACAACTCTTTCGGAAGAGATTGTTTGGATACATCAAAAGGTACTACACAACTAGGATTATGGTATCCCAAAAGAACGGGAATAGAAACCATAGTGTATGCCAAATGGAATTATGTCGGTAATAAGTTGATAAGAAAAGCACAAGTGGTACTTGCACTTTTATACTTACTTACCCAATGATTCTACAAAAAGCTTAAGGTTCTCAAATTAGTATCAGATGGAGAAGCACGTCAACAAGCTCCACTAGAACAAGCAAACTCGCGTCAACAACGGAATTCCTCTTATCAACATTTTTATCCCTTCAACAAAGGAAGCATCGACTTCAGCGACAATCCAATCCATTATGTTCTTAATTGACATATTGTGATCCATCATTATCGCCTTGGTAAAAATGTTCATTGAGGAACATCTCAACCAAGAAAGTCTTATACGATAACCATATTGTCGACGTTTTCACGAAACCTCTTGAATGAGAATCATTCATCCTCCCTAGACTTAGTTAAAGACTCATGAGACCTAAAACCTTAGTTTTGAACATTAGGATAAAACCACAAAAATCAAGACAAATCCTTTTTATTTTTTCCTCTGTTGTACCTGCGGAACCTTGAGACCAAATGGGCGGAACCCTCCCTTTGGTTCCGCCTGGTCCGCCGAGTCTGTAGCATGTTTTATCTTAAATTCAAAACCAAACACCTCTTAACTCACTACTTGTAAAACCCAAAAATCTGACTTTCCTAAATTTCGCATATAATTTGATTTTTCTAAGTTTTGTGAATTATAACGTGAGGTTTAAACTATACGTTTTGAATTAATAACTAAGAATAAAACCTACATATATCAAGTTAATTAAAATCAATGCACCCTTTTAATTCTTAAATATCACACATCTCCTATGTGTGTATTGGGACCGAAATTTTGTTACTAACTCCCTCCTTCACACGTTTATTTGACACATTATGAGATAAGATCAAAGAGATTTACCAAGTTATATTTAGCATAAATAAAAGATTGGTCTTCCACATTTGTAGCTACAAACTCGGCAACCTCTCCCCATTATATTCCCCTTAGTTGCTCAGTTTTCCCAAACCGTATACCACTTTTCTCTTTACACACGAAACCTATATTCCATACTCACTCTTTTCTGTATCAATAAAAACAAGAACCACGTTAATTCTTTATTACCTAAAGACTCGCCAATTAGTGACACCTCCATAGTCCATTTAGTTGACAAGTTCGCATGGTCAGTAACATCTTTTACACAATCTCACAACAAAGACCCAATCCTATCTACTCCATATTCATCATCATCATCGATGTTCTTTTTTTATATATCACTTCATGTGATCCATGCAACATATATTTATACATATATTCCTTGTTTGGTTCCGTTGCCCTAAACATAAACGTCCACATGTGAGTGCTTATCGAGTTCGGGTACGGTTCACAGCGAGGTGGTTCGAGTTCGAACGTGAAAGGGATTAATCTTTGGTTTGTGATTAGGACCCGACGATCAGACTTGGAGTTGGTATTCTGATTTTCCCATCATGTTCGAGTTAAGGTTCATACACCTATGGATCTAAATAGTTCCTGGTGGTATTGACAACGGCCGGGAGACGTCTTTCTCACACCATCATCGATCGAAAGAGAGAGCAAAACTGTTGTGTGAAGCATTATCGGGTTGGTAAGTCGGCTCTTTTGGTTTCATCTATTCGTATACGTTTGGGTTCTGGGTTCGATAGTGTTCGTGTTCGAACTGGTCTTCATGCTCGTGTTCGTATTTGGTTTCGAGTGGTCTTCCATTCTTCTAGATCGATCTTCGTTCAAGCCTTGAGGTATATATATCTTTGGCTATCATTTTAATACATAATATACACTAATCATAAGTATAGAAGCAGTATATGAAGACATGCATGAAAAATAAAATCATAGCATGGAACCTGTATATGAAATATGCATAATCCTTGATCAAACGTTAGTTTAACATGTTATAAAAGAAAATAGATATTACGAATAAAGTAAGGAAGAAAAGCATGCGTGGGTTACATATTGGAGTGTGTTGGTTTATTATTTCATGTGGGTATGTGCGTTGTCGTATATTTAAATATAGGTCGTGTGCATATGAGTAAAGTGAAACGATGACGGTTTATAAACAAGTTTTACATGATTTATAAAATCTTGGGTCGTTGCGGCATAAATATTAATATCGTGGGTACGTTAATAAATTATATAAAATCTTAACGACGGGGTCCAAAATTATTATCTTATTATAAAGTTATTAAAATAAACTTTAAAATAATCTTAATTGACTTTTTAATATTTAATTTGGATAATTTATATTTTTAGACCCTAAACTTGTAATATTTATATTTTAAACCCTAAACTTTGAAATATTTACATTCTTAACTATAATCTGTAGTAATGTTCATTTTAAGCCTTTTAACTTAATTAAGTGTTAATTATAAGCATTTACAGTTAATCATGCTAATTCGAGAAATTACTAAATATAGAAACTTACTAAAAGTGGAAAATTACTTAAAATGAAAATTTACTATAAATAGAAAGAAACCTAAAAGGAGTAATCTGATTTAAAATGATTTAAAATGAGCTTATGAATAATAAAGACGATCATAATTCGTGTAGATTCGCTAAAGAAGGAGTAACTTTCGATCCTTATGTTTCAATATGGTTTCATTTGCGGATTAAGGTACAAATATTCTATCCCTTTTCAGTAGGGACTTCTCATGATTTTTTTTTTCGATCCTTGACACTGCTAAGATTCCCTTCAGTTATGCCATTGCTATGTTCCCCATTTGATATGATTGATATGATCCATTTGATATGATTCGTTGATATGATCTATTTGATATGAGCCTTGCTATGATACCTCTGATTTGATTCTGATTTGCTATCCACTTTGATTATGATTATGTGATTGCGAGATTCTGTTATATTATGCTCTGGGAGCATTCTGTTCTGTCATGCTCTGGGAGCATTTTGTTATGGATAGCCTTGCTTTGTTTGTTCTGATATGTTCTGTTCTGATGCCCGAGTTTTTAGTCTACTCATGGAGGTACCATGGGCGTGTCATTAAGGCACCAATGGCATGACACTATCTGGGGCGGTGTGATTAGTCCCCGGCGTCCCCGTCTGATTATGATATGATATGAGATCTCTTGGCCACTTTGTATATGATTTGTTTGTGGGGGGCGTATGGATGTATCCTAGGATTTGTTTTGATATGATATGATATGATATGATACGATTTGGTTTGGTGACTGGCTGTACGTGCCTTGTACCCCTTTCACGTCTGGTACTTGGAGGTCGCCCCTCTATGTACACCCTATGAATTGAGGGATATGTGATTATGTGATTTGAGACCTATTCGAGTATCTCGTTAGGTCGGCTCATGGCTTTCTTATGTTTCGTATGTCTATTCGAGTATCTCGTTAGACAAGCCTTTGTTGATACATGCTCTATGATTCTGATTATTAACTGATCATGCTTTCTCTTGATCTCTTTGTGATTCTTCATTCAGTTGACTTATGATTGTTGTTCAGTTAATCGTTGATTCCTTATTCATTTGACAGATGATATTCATTTCAGCAGGAGCTTATGATTTCCTTTCCCTATACTTTTATACGTTTTAATTATTCGTTTTGTTATATATCTGTTCACTTGGCTTTTTAAGCTCAGCCGCATTTTCTTTCCTGCGGCAGGTTTTTAGGTTGGAAGCTGGGTTTGGGTGAAGAGTGCATAGGAGCGTTAGTGGACTATCCCGATGATTAGAAGCCCATTTACATCTGGACTAGACTTGGATTTGGATTCGATTAGATTTTGTTTGGATTTTTATTTCTTCCTGTATAGAGTTATTATTTCTTTTGTAACCTTAGAATATCTTTGTAACTTTATGATTATAAGTCTTCCGCTTGCGTTTGTATGTTCTAATTTGGCACCATAATTTGACATTTTGACCCGTGTCGGGTTGGGGTGTTACACTACTTCAACTTACAAACCGCTATCACTCACTCACAAACACCTTACCACACGAAAATTAGGGCTCTCACTCACATCTCTTCCAATCCAATCAACTTTGTAAGTATTATTATCATAATTGCATTTTCAATCAAAGTCTAACATTTTCATTTACATACATTAACTAGAATCCTAGGGTTTATGCATAAACTTGTTGATTCATGGAAAACCTTGGTTGTAAACTAATCATAATTTCCATTAGTTAGGAATTTTATCCTTTTTGTTATTATCATGATTTACTAAACACACCAAGTTCATTGTCTTTCAAAAATCACTAGAACATCACCTTTCACCACATTGTTAAAACAAATGAAAAACGTCATTGAAACATCACTTGCATATAACGTCTCTTGAATGCTAAATGGAATACATAACTAATATGTATTTTCGGGTACATTCAAATGAAGCTATATTGAATTAGCAGCGTTTGGGTTATCTTTTGTTTTGTAACAAAACTTGCATTACAAAATGTTTTAAGCATCAAAATGAGTCAAGATAACCACACCTCCACATTGTTTTCATATAGGCACACACTAGAACATCCACATTGTAAAAGTCATTAATTTAAACTTAAATTTTGTGTTTTCTAGGAATCAACATGCCGCCCGCAACATTCTCTGATCACAAGGAAACTCTTAATTACTTACCCAAACACCATAGGACCAAAGGCCTTACTAAAGATCAAGTTGAAACTTTTAAGGGTCTAGAAAAATGCTATGTTCATGAAGGAAGAACCACTGATCCATCCTTCCTAAAAGGAACTTCCATTCGTCAAAACTTTGTCGCTATCAACTTTGATTGCCTCCTAGACATAGATGAGCAAATTTGTCCTAGGTTTATTTTGCAGTTCTATGCAACTATAAGCCTTTTCTTCGATGACGATGGTGAGATCTCATTAATCTTTACAACCAATAAAGTACCAAATATCATACCCTTGAAAGATTTTGCAATAATTCTTGGTGTCCCTAATGTTGGTACATGTCTCTACACGGATAAGTGGCCCCTTTCAAGTCTTAATTCCATTGAGCGTTATCATCCATACGACACTCTTCTTGCTAATAAGGAAGAAATTCGTGAGCATCTATTTGTTAGGACCTTAACCACTAGGAAGAATCGTTCGGGGAATGAGGTAAATAAGGACCCTTTTGGTATGGAGCTCAATGAGCTTAAACCACAATTTAAGAAATGGGAAGAAATTCTTAGAGCCAACATTATAAGTTCCATAGGAAATAGAGATCATGTCAGCACATGTCTTAGCTACATACTCTATAGCATTTCCACTAGTCAACCTTTTAACTTAGCCTATTACCTAGCTAAAAGAATGGCCGACATATCCTTGGTAGGAACAACCGCTCTTCCTTATGGAATGCTTCTCACCCACCTCTTTAGAGCAATCTCACCCATTCCTCCTAACAATAAGGGAATTTGCCTTGATTACACTCTCGTTCCTCACATATTCGTCCCTCTAAGTGATAAAAGAGTCTTCAAAGTTAAGGGCAAGCGTACTCGCTCTTCTTCACCATCATCTTCATCATCCGATATGAGCGATAACGATAATCTTCCTAACTCTAAGCTACCCCCTTTAGACTACCTTCAAGAACTTCCCGTCATTAGCAGTGCATCCGAAGAGTTCAAGCAAACCAAAGGAATATTCAAGTGCTTTGGAAGGTACCTAGGAAAGCTCAAGAAGAAGATAGACCGGTTGTGAGATGTGTGTTTAAGGAGTGTTTGGCTTATGTAGCTTTTAGAACTTTGTATGTGTTAAACTATGTGATTTGTATGCTTTTTACTTCCATGATTTATTATTTTCGTCAGACTATGTTTTGTATGAGCCTTTATGCATATTGACGATATTTGAGGTGTTTGTCAAATTTTCATGCTTATGGAAAATTTCACTAAGTATAGTGAAATTCGCAAGCCCCCGGTCTAAGTCCAATGGTATGAGTGTTTATGTGTTTAATTTTTGCATTTCCTAACCAGATATGAATTATATTTTTGTTTTAGGAGTTTTTGAAAAATTTGAAAATCGTCTCGCGGGTCAAAACGTGGGACTGCCTTGTTTTTCAAGACTGTCAGAACTGACGGTACCCTCAAACGGGTTCCGCCAGTGTAAATTTCTGGAACTCCAGAAATGGCCCAGCGGATCAGCCGGAACCCTTAGGAGGGTTCCGCCTATGTTATCTCAGGGTTTCGCCAGACAACCTGCAAATTTTCTTGTATTTTTCAAACTTTCGATTGCCACAATACTTCAAAACAATCTTTTAAGTGAGAAACATCTTCCCTTACTTCCAATAAACATATTAGGACCACTCTCACTCACTAGAACAATTAGAAAGTCATTTCCCGCCAAAAATTCAAATTCAAACATAACTAACCCAAGGAACCCTTAACTTCAAACCCTTAGAACATTTTCAACCAAATCACTTCCCATGATCACATAGCATTGAGTGCATAAGTTAGTCTTTCACTCCACCCAATTTCATTGGATTGACTTCCAATGATTTGTCATGTTCTTGGAAATATTCTAAATCATTAGAAACCTCAACATTTGTATGGTAGAACATCAAATCCAAACACCCCTTCCAACATCTCTTCCACTCAATAAATTTAACAATCTTGCAACACTTCAAATCATACCATCACCATCAAAATCCCTTCTCTTAAGCTTCTAAATCACACCTTTTAAATGACTAAATCCAACACCTCATCCGAATCATTAAGATCCATTAGAAAAACCGCTAGGATTAGTGTAAAACCTTGTTGCTTCAACAAAACCATCAAATCAAGCTCATCATCATCAAGTGATACATCACTTGACATTTCTTCACCTATCCAAGATATCCTTAACCGTACTACCTCAACACCTTGCAATACCAATGTGATCATGCAAGATTTGCTTAATCTTGCTACTCCAACACCCTCTCCAAAGCATTGCAACACCAACATAGCCACTATTCCGCCACCAACTAGACCTTCAAGTGATTCCACATCACCTTCTCAACAAACTCAACCATCAAAAACTCCATCACCTCAATCACCAACACTTACACCAATGGAACTTTTCCATACACCACCAACATCACCACTACCCTATTTGGAAACTTTAGAAGGCCTATCACCTAAATCATCAAGCCCTCTATCATTGTCACTCTTTGACACCATTGCCAAAATGGAAACCCAACAACAACCAATGTTTCAACCAAATGAGTCATTGGATGATGAACCTCATCAACCATCATTGATAAAGGGTTTGGCTTATCGCTATGCTAGACCCTCAATCTTTCCACAAGATCAAGGTCATACATATCCACAATCATTTGTGTTTCACCCCGTTTACAAATTCATTCATGATCCTCTTGAAGGAGAACCAAGCTTCCGCCATTATACTCAACAACAACAACCACCACAAGAGTCTTCCCAACACTTTGATTCAATTTTTCCTTCTTATGAAGAAATAAATGCATCCGTAAGGGCCACATCTCCAACCTGAACAAGTATAGGAAACAAAAACACCTCTCAACCATCCACCCTTGCTCCATCAAGCACAAGTAATCCACCACCAACAAATGCGATCCCTTTTTCACCAAATTTTCCCCGCCATAATTGCGGACATTTGATGAGGCGAAAAGTGAACCACTTTTAAAGGGTCATTTAAGCCCGAATTCGAGATTATTCGATCAATTATTGCCCTAAATCGTTCCTTTTGTCATTTTAGATACTTTTAGAGAGAAATCTGGAAAAGGAAGCATTTTGGACGTTTTTGGAGCATAAAAGTGAAGAAAACGGCAAAGTCTTAATTTTCCTTGCTGGGAACAGTACCAGACGGCGTCACAACTTCCTTAATGACGGCGACAAGATTTACAAAAGAGGAGGATGTGGAAAATACACGTGATGGTCCAGAGGATTTTTAACTATAGGACCTGATGGCGTCACCAAGGCCGTCAGGGTCAAAACACAAAGTGAAGACCCAGAAGAATTTTACACATGACGGCATCAAAATCAGATCTAGGCAATACGATTTCTATTATGGCGGTGAGTTGACGGCGTCACAACTTAATACATGACGCCGTCACCTGTTGTAATCTATATATAGTTTTCCAAATTTCATTCATTAGTGTGCAACTTTTTGAGGGAAAAACACTAGGCCGAATTTTACAGCTTTTTCAAGGGTTCCAACCCTTTGAATCTTTCATGTTCAATTAAAGATAAGTACTCTTTCAAATCATTCAATATGTCTATGTGTTGTTTGATTATATCTTACGCTTGTCTTCAATTTAACATGCTAGGCTAGATTCCTTTTGTGTTTGCTTAGATGTAGTGAAACCTAGATGTTAATTATGGGTTGATTGTTTGTTTATAGTTGTTACGGATGATTGTATTCGATGTTAGGCTTAAGAAAACTGGCAGACTTCCATTGGTAACTTGCTTGAACGTCTTAAGAAACATGATCGGAGGTGTACTACGATTTTTGGTTGTATTTAATGCGTAGGAGAATTCTAATGATCCCATGTTAGGAGCTTCTAACGGCTCGACATAGGAGTGAAGTAGGATCCTATAGAGTTAGGGAATATTGTACACGGCCCTACGACTAGTATTAAGGCATATGACCCGTCATCCATGCAATTGTAACAAGCTATCAACCTGTAAAAGATATCTAGGGAGTAATGAAACCTAAGTAAACACAACTTTCCTCATCATTGTTTACACCACATTAGTATAATTAGTTTCATTTTCATTTCTGTTATTTTATTTTGATTGCATCTTAGTTATTGGGTTAGTTGGCTAGCAACTAATTCCGCCCACTCTTCCAAAACCCGAGATCTTTACTTGCTTTCTATAAAATATAAAAATACAAAAAGAATCATCCCTCACCTCTAGACCTAGTTTAGGAGGCTTTCTAATCCTAGCGACACTATTCCTGAGTTGAACGATCAATCCCCTGGTACTTGTCACTATACTATACTACAACGATCTGGTACACTGCCTGGTGCGGGTTGTAAGCTTCTCGAGATTCCTTGAGAGGTAAAACCTAGTACGATTCCCACGTATCAAGTTTTTGGCGCCGCAGCCGTGGGAGTATTTATTGTCTAGGTTAGGATTTCTTTTTATTAGGTCTAGTTGCTAGATTCCTTTCTAGTAAGATTTTATTTTTATTTTTTGGTTTTCTTTAGTCTATCTCATTTTTTCATGTCTTTGTTCGTAACCTTTACCATCCGACATCATGGAAGGTGGTAACCTCTTTGAACCCATCAACCCACCACAACAAAACCACCCACAAAACCCACCACTAGCAAACCAACCTCTTAGGCCCCGAACCTTAGGAGAGCATTCCCGTCCTAGCCACCAAGGCTATCGAAACACTATTAAGCTCTCTCAAGGAGCCAATGTGTCCCCCTTGCGATCTGACACCATCCAATTGGTGCAAAGCGGATGTGCATTCCATGGACTTCGTTCCGAAGATCCTAATCAACATCTCAAGGACTTCCTTAAAATCGTAGAATCCATAGACCTTGATGTTACAACTAGAGAGTCGACCCAATTACGCCTATTCCAATTCTCTCTACGTGATCAAGCTAGTCAATGGCTTGAACGTTTACCCGCAGGATCCATCACCTCATGGGATGATCTCACCACTCGTTTCCTTGCTCAAATTTTCCCACCGGGGAGAACTACCAAGCTTAGAAATGATATCTTGATGTTCCAACAACGTCAGGGTGAAACTCTATATGAAGCATGGACTCGTTTCAAGGACTTACTCCAAAAAGTCCCTCATCAAGGCATAGATCTTTGGCTCCAAGTCCAAATCTTCTATGACCATATCGATCTCTCCACAAGGCGAATCATTGACCAATCGGCCGGTGGCAAGCTACGTGATCTAAGTGCGGAAGAATCATGGGAACTCATAGAAGATCTTGCTCTCTATGACAACGAAAGTTGGAATGATCCCCGTGATTTGAACAAAATGGTCAAGGTAATATCCTTGCCTTCGAACAATTCTAGCACTCCCGACCGTAGGATCATGGAACTTGAGGACCAAGTCAAGTTTCTCATGAAATCTTATGAAGCTCCTAAGCCTTCATGCCAAGTGAACAAAATCACTTCTTCATGCGAATTATGTAGTGGTCCTCATGCCACTCGTGATTGCGTGGAACTCCCCAGACAAGCTTTTGCAGATTACGCATCCTCGCGTACCGACGAAGCGGGAGACAAGTGGTACACTTTCAAACCCGAGCCAAACCCTTACGATGATTCCTACCACCCGTTATCATCCAAACACGTCCACTTTGTCAACGTTGTCACCATTAAGCCAATAGATAAGAATATAGAAGAAAGTGACAAGGATGAAGTTGGAATAGAAACCGGGACTAGGGAAGAGATTAAGGAAGTTGAGGATATTAATGAAGAAAAGTTAGAGGAAGTAGAAAACGTAGAAGAATACTTTGATAAGTTGCCCACCAAGGAAGAATGGGAATATCACAAGGATCTATTCGATGATCCCGAGACATCATACATCCTTGGTTCACCCCTTATTAAAGTAGGTGATCCCTCTAACATCAACATACCATGTAACATTGGGCATATGCATGTGTGGAAAGCTTATATCGATCCTAGGTCCCCTATAAACATCATGACTAGGACCTATTATAATTGGGTAATGAAGAAGCAACTTGGGTATAGGATGATGCCCGACACAATTAGGATGAGCAACTTTGTAGTAAGAGTGAAAGGATTGCATGTCTTTGCAGGAAACTTCACTTACGTTACCGAATTTGTGATAGTAGAGGATACTCGTCCGGTAATAGATGATTGCCTAAGTCAAGTAGTATTCGGAAAACCATTTGTTGAGGCCTCTAAGATGAGTTATGACCCGTCCCTAGGGATAGTCAGATTCAAGGAAGAGAATGATGAGATTGCTTACCAAATGCCCTATAAGATTGAACAATACCGCCTTCTATCAAACATAGAAAAGGAACACAAGCAAGCGGTTTACTATAGAAATGATGAGGATAGACGTAGAGGGGTAGATTATGTCATGAATAGAATACTTGGTTTCTACAAGGAATGTTTGCTACTAGGTCCGGAATACAAAACTAAGATTGGAGATGACCTAGAGAATGATACCAACGATGAGGTCACATAATAGCCCATGACCTTGAGTCTAGCTACAAGACTTGTAAAAAAAGAAAAGCGCTTCTTGGGAGGCAACCCATGTTTTGTGTGTTTTAAATTGTTTGAATGTTATTTGCTTCCGTATGCATGCTTTATTTTTATTGTTGGTAGATCATGTTTCAAACTAATTTGTGAAAATGCTTTATTTTGTTGTTTAACTTCGTCTTAACTTCATATAAAGGTGTTTTGCAAAAGCTAAGTGTAAGGGGAAACCCCAAATTTGTTTCTAAGAACGAAATTGATCTTGATTCGCCACAATATTAAATGATCATGTATATTAGTAATTGTTAGAGTCAAATGCTTGTATCGAGTCATAATGATGTTTTGCAAGATTTTCCAGGAAGTAGGACATAAGTTTTTCCAAAAATCTTTCGGAAACTTAACGTAAAGATTTTTGCAGGTCACTTCTGACGGCGTCAGGAGTTAACTCCTGACGTTGTCATGCGTAAAATTCTAGAAATTTTGCGAGTTTTGTTTTTCTAACGGAGTCTTAAAGTTTTTGTTAATTATTTAGTTTTATAAACTCCAGGAAATCTGCAAACATTCATTCCATAAGCATTATATCTTAAATTGTTTTCTAGGATTTGTTAGTATATATAGATTGCCGCCGATTTTATGCGAGGTTGCCTTGTTTGTTTTCTCAGGTTTAACAGATTATATATGACAAGAAGATGATTTATTTTTCTGGAAGGGAAGCTTTGAAGGTTCATTTTTTTGGAGGAAGATCTAACCTTGTTACCACACTATCCACACCGAACGAATCAGGGGAGTATTTATTTTCATTCTTTTACCTATTTCACTTTTACATTCTTTAATTGAACATTGGGGACAATGTTCATCCTAAGTGTAAGGGAAGGGTAAATGATGATATCTTATAGGTTACAATTGCACTTGATTTTGTTTGTTTGATAGTAGGTGTGTAATAAAACTAAGATAAATACTTGTTAGTGCAATTTTAGCGCCAAATTTAAATGTTTTTACAACATTTATGAGTGAAACTTTAGCCTTAACAAGCGTCTCATGGATAGGAGTTGTATGACTAGCACAAAACCGTACCACTTAAAAAAAATTTCCACCCAAATATGTGAGGTTCGCCTTTAGATTTGATAGGAAAAACATTCATTATTAGTGCTTATGAGTGTACCGGTAGCATTTAGATTCTAGAACTTGCGTTAGTGATGCATCCCGAGACCGCTAGTGAGACTACATTCGTGTGGTAGGATTTACTACATGATAAGAGGCATTAGGATCACCCTTGTGTTAAACCCGTATCATAATTACTTGACCATTTAAGTCATATTACTTGACTAGTAAAGTCAATTGATTTTCCCACACCTTAGCGTTATACTCATTTTTAGTACACGAAACCCTAGTACACCCCTCTGAGCCTATCTTTTCGTTTCTAACTTTAAGCATGTTACTTAAAGGAAGAATTTGTTACAACCCACCCAAATGTGCAACCAAATCGCCTTAGCCTTCCGTGTATGCACTCATCTTTAGTGCATTATTGTTATTTGTTTAAACTCTTAGTTAATGATCTAATTGATTACAGGGTTGCTAAGTCGAGTCATATCTTGTACATATTGTTTTGGGACGATTGGGACTCATGGCTAAAGTACTTGTTTTATGGAGTAATAGGAAAAAACATCATATATTACCCCCATATGTGCGTTAATCTTAAAAGTACTCCAAGTGTTTTGATTATCTTGATTCGAGTCATTAGATTAGTTTATTGTAAAGTATGTAAAAATTCAAGTGTAAGAGGAATGTAAATTCCCTATGACGTATTATTTTGGATGGTAGGGCAAGAGTGTATGCAAAAAAAAAAAAAAAAAAAAAAAAAAAAAAAAAAAAAAAAAAAACGGACTACCATCTCGCTTCATTCTATGTTTGTTTCATGTTTTTGTTATTTTTAATTTATTAGCTTAAGTTGAGTCTAGTCTTGGCTTAGCAACGCCATATTGTACATGTAATTAACCAAGATTATTAACTCGCCACCACTAAATATTGCCATTATCCAACAAAACCGTGTATTTCATATCCCTACACCTAACGTTATAACCCTTAGAAAGACCTCTTTGATAGTTTATCCTAGGTGCTTACGCCAAGTGGTGGAGGTTTGATCCTTTTCCAAGCCTATGGTAATCTATTTTGCTATGATAGGTAGTGAGAGATGTTTTCCATTTCCATATTGTGATATATACTTTATTACACCCGAGAGATGTGAGTATCTAAACACTATTTGTGAGGTGCTAGTGTATGACCTCCGTGCTTGTCTTTGGTTTTTAGTGGAACGATTATTTGTTGTAATTACTTTTATATTAGTGTTAAATGACCCCTAACTTGTATTTTGATTAGAATAAAAGCGCATTTGCTTGAGGACAAGCAAATCTCAAGTGTGCGGACATTTAATGAGGCGAAAAGTGAACCACTTTTAAGGGGTCATTTAAGCCCGAATTCGAGATTATTCGATCAATTATTGACCTAAATCGTTCCTTTTATCATTTTAGATACTTTTGGAGAGAAATCTGGAAAAGGAAGCATTTTGGACGTTTTTGGAGCATAAAAGTGAAGAAAACGGCAAAGTCTTAATTTTCCGTGCTGGGAACAGTACCTGACGGCGTCACAACTTCCTTAATGACGGCGTCAAGAGTTACAAAAGAGGTGGATGTGGAAAATACACGTGACGGTCCAGAGGATTTTTAACTATAGGACCTGACGGCGTCACCAAGGCCGTCAGGGTCAAAACACAAGTGACGGCCCAGAAGAATTTTACACATGGCGGCGTCAAAATCAGATCTAGGCAATACGATTTCTATTATGGCGGCGAGTTGACGGCGTCACAACTTAATACATGACGCCGTCACCTGTTGTAATCTATATATAGTTTTCCAAATTTCATTCATTAGTGTGCAACTTTTTGAGGGAAAAACCCTAGGCCGAATTTTACAGCTTTTTCAAGGGTTCCAACCCTTTGAATCTTTCATGTTCAATTAAAGATACGTACTCTTTCAAATCATTCAATATGTCTATGTGTTGTTTGATTATATCTTACACTTGTCTTCAATTTAACATGCTAGGCTAGATTCGTTTTGTGTTTGCTTAGATGTAGTGAAACCTAGATGTTAATTATGGGTTGATTGTTTGTTTATAGTTGTTACGGATGATTGTATTCGATGTTAGGCTTAAGAAAACTGGCAGACTTCCATTGGTAACTTGCTTGAATGTCTTAAGAAACATGATCGGAGGTGTACTACGATTTTTGGTTGTATTTAATGCGTAGGAGAATTCTAATGATCCCATGTTAGGAGCTTCTAACGGCTCGACATAGGAGTGAAGTAGGATCCTATAGAGTTAGGGAATATTGTACACAGCCCTACGACTAGTATTAAGGAATATGACCCGTCATCCATGCAATTGTAACAAGCTATCAACCTGTAAAAGATATCTAGGGAGTAATGAAACCTAAGTAAACACAACTTTCCTCATCATTGTTTACACCACATTAGTATAATTAGTTTCATTTTCATTTCTGTTATTTTATTTTGATTGCATCTTAGTTATTGGGTTAGTTGGGTAGCAACTAATTCCGCCCACTCTTCCAAAACCCGAGATCTTTACTTGCTTTCTATAAAATATAAAAATACAAAAAGAATCATCCCTCACCTCTAGACCTAGTTTAGGAGGCTTTCTAATCCTAGCGACACTATTCCTGAGTTTAACGATCGATCCCCCAGTACTTGTCACTATACTATACTACAACGATCAGGTACACTGTCTAGTGGGGGTTGTAAGCTTCTCGAGATCCCTTGAGAGGTAAAACCTGGTGCGATTCCCACATATCAACATTGTGAAAGGACCGCTCACATTACCGAAAGATGTCGAACGAAAATCCGAGAGCTAACCTATGAAATGAGGTTTATCCTAAACCACATTTTGGACCGTCTAGAATCCTTGTCTCAACCACCTCAAGTTTAAAGTTTCCAACAATGATAGAGTCTCATCCGTAGTAGCACCAAAAACACAACCTAACAAGCCAAAACACTCATTCTCATCATCACCTACCTTAAAACATTCTTTAGGAGGATGTTTCTCATTAAGGATTATGATGCTTTTCTTTTTATTTTTATTTTCCTTTTAATTTTCTTCCCTTTTAAGGTAGGATGTTACCACCCTAATTTCTTGTCTTTGACCTTCCAATAGTCAAATTTTACATAAAATGAATTTCATTCTACTATGTGGCATGCATTGTTTGTTGACCATTTAGGTATTGGTACTATACCTTGTGATGGTAACATATATATCTTGTGTTAACTCTCTTTTGTAGGATCATTATCCATATATCCCTTCCTTGTTACTCCAATTTAGGGGAGTAATATTCAAGGGGGAGCATGAAAATTGCATCATTCCGCTTCGCAACTTTTCTTTGACTTGTTCTACACTTGTCTTGTGCGGCAACTAATTTTTTTTAGGTTCAAAATCCATGTCTCCTTGCTTGGCACTCCATTTAGGGGGAGTATTGTCCAAGGGGGGCACTTGCATCATTACGTTCTCTTCTTTTTGTTTCGACAAAAAGGGGGAGAATTTATTAAACTTGTTGTCATCCCCAACTTTTGCATATCACATCATCTTAGCAAAAACAAGTTTTAATACAAACTTTATAAGACTTAACACTAAAACTAGTGGCTTACTTATAAATAAAGTTTATGTCTTGTCATCAACAAAAAAGGGGGAGATTGTTAATACAAATATCGCCTAGAAACGTTATTTATATTTTACGATCTTTGCTAAGTTTTGTTAATGAAAAAGTATGAACTTTAGCTTATAGTAAAACATCATTTTAGTTTCTTAAGTCATGTATAACTACATTTACATGTTAAACATAACCTTGTTATATTTCTTAATAAAGAAAGTATAACATCACATCAATGTGCATTTATGGAAGGCTTGTGTGTTTGACTTTCCATAAAGCTCTTACACATTTTGGAAGCTTTCCATGTTGATGTGATCTCTTGAAAGTTTGTGTGTTTGACTAGAAATAACTTGATGTCATTTGTTGTAAGTTTGACTGTCAGATCTGGCAGAACCCTGGGGGTATATGGACAGAACCCATTCTAAGGTTCCGCCGTATCCGCCAGAAGTCTGGTTTGTTTGGGTATAAATACCAAACCACTTGAAAGAAATCACCCATGACTTTAGGACATATATTTCATATATTCTCTCATCTAACTCAGTAGCAACTCACTTGTGTGATTGTCTTATGTAGCATAGAAGTTCACAAGTTCATCCAAGAAGTAACAAGTTTCAACTCAAGGTTGCAAGACTTGTTAGCTTAGCATCGTGTAGACTTTGTGTAGTTTACACTTCATTTGATTGTGTGTTTTCAGTTTTGATCGGTTAGTATTTTAGGCCTAAAAATACATAGTGTGACGGGAGTTGTTG
The DNA here is from genome assembly GCA_030686995.1 of Artemisia argyi. Classification (NCBI taxonomy): domain Eukaryota; kingdom Viridiplantae; phylum Streptophyta; class Magnoliopsida; order Asterales; family Asteraceae; genus Artemisia; species Artemisia argyi. The sequence continues at coordinate 90,705,508 of CM060686.1, forward strand.
TACCCTTGTAAAAGAACTATTGGGAGTGGTTGTACCCTTGCAAAAGAACTCGACATCTAGCTTAGTGTCGAAAATAGTGGATAGGCGACGTTAGGTTGGTTCTACCTTGAACTAGGACCCGGTATCTAGCTTTGTATCGGATAAAGTGTAAGCGACGATTGTAAAGGTTTCTCCACCCGTGAAAGGAGCTTGTCGACTAGTGCTTGAAACTCTCGAGTTGGAAACTCGGGGCGTGGATGTAGGCCAAGGAAAAAGAGTCCTTGTAGCCGAACCACGATAAACAATCGTGTTGTGGTTTGATCGTTTCTTACTTTGTCTTTGCATATTACATATTGTCTTTAGTTGGAATCGTTAATTACACGTAAAGCTTTTCAAAGATTAACAAGTAATTTGAGTTTACATCTTTAATGAAACGTAAAGTTTTTAAAGGATAATTAAGTTAAAAAGCGGTAAACTATTCAGCCCCCTTCTAGTTTTCCACATAGTTGATTGTAAAGTATGTAAAAGTTCAAGTGTAAGAGGAATGCAAATTCCCTACGATGTATTATTTTGGATGGTAGGGCAAGAGTGTATGAAAAAAATCGAAAAAACCAAGAAAAAGAAAAAAATAGAAAAAGAAAAGAGAAAAGACATACGGACTACCATCCCGTTTCCTTTTATGTTTGTTTTATGTTTTTGTTAGTCTATGATTAGCTTAAGTCGAGTCGAGTCTTGGCTTAGCAACGCCACATTGTACATGTAATTGACCACGATGATTAACTTGCCACCAGCAAAGATTGCCTTTATCCAACAAAACCGTGTTTATCATATCCCTACACCTAACGTTATAACTCTTTTAAAAGACCTCTTTGATAGTTAATCCTAGGTGCTTACGCCAAGTGGTGGAGGTTTGATCCTTTCCCAAGCCTATGGTAATCTATGTGCTATGACAGGTAGTGAGAGATATTTTCCATTTGCATATTGTGATATATATATATATACTTTTATTACACCCGAGAGATGTGAGTATCTAAACACTATTTGTGAGGTGCTAGTGTATAATTTCCGTACTTGTTTTGGTTGAAGTGGAACGATTATTTGTTGCAATTACTTTTATATTAGTGTTAAATGGCCCCTAGCTTGTATTTTGATTAGCATTTGCTTGAGGACAAGCAAATCTCAAGTGTAAGGGTATTTGATGAGAAGAAAAGTGTTACGCTTTTAGGGGATAATTTAAGCCATAAGTCGTGATTATTTGATCAAATATTGCCTCAAATCGTTCCTTTTGTCATTTTAGGTACTTTGGAGAAGAAATTTGGAAAAGGAAGCATTTTGGACGTTTTTTGAGCGAAAAGTGAAGAAAACGGCAAAGTCTCCAAATCAAGTTGTAAATAGTACCTGACGGCGTCACGCTTTGGAGGTGACGGCGTCACGTATTGGCAAAGAGGTGGATAAAAAGTTACACGAGACACGCCAGAACGTTTTTGGAAATTAAAGAGTCACGGCGTCAACAAGGCCGTCTGGAGCAATTTACACGTGATGGCCAAGAACAAGTTAACACATGACGGCGTCAGATCTGGATCTAGGCAATCCGAGGAAAAGCATTGGCGGCAAGTTGACGGCGTCAGGATCATAACGTGACGCCGTCAGACCTGTAATCTCTATATATAGTTTTCTAATTTTCATTCATTAGGGAGAGAACTTTTGGAGGAACTTTGGGACAAACCCTAGGTCGAATTTTACAAGGTTTTTCACCCTTTTTTCATTCATGTTTCAATAAAGATAATTCTTCCAACAATCATTCAATATGTCTATGTGTTGTTTGATTCTATCTTATGCTTACTTTTACATGCTAGGCTAGGTTTGTTTGTGTTTGCTTAGATGTAATGAAACCTAGCTATTGATTGTTTGTTATTAATTGTATTTGATGAATGATATCGATGTTAGGCTTAAGAAAACTGGCAGACTTCCAATTGGTAACATGCTTAAACGTCTTAAGAAACATGAATCGGAT